>OY282502.1:23287393-23887393 GCA_958295605.1 Ajuga chamaepitys
CTATTACTTTAGATATCTCACTATATATCACACTTTGTATTAACTTGCAGTGTTTTGTATACATAATATAGTACTCCATATCATTTCAGCACTAAAACTTAATTCATTTTTTATTATTGGCCTGAGATGAAACTAATTTTTGCAATTACTTAAACTACTAATTATTTGGAAAAATTGAACAGTCCAATAACATCATTTTTTTATATTCACATGAAACATGTAGCAACTGAAGATTAAGGGAGTGTCACTAAAAGAATTGCATAATTGACATTGAAACATGTACATACTTATGTTGAAAGGATTGATAAAGATCATAACATGGATTCAGCAAAGGTGAATATTGTAAAAATTAGTCTGCTGAAACATCAACATATTTGGATGTATCATTATCTTTTTTCCGTTTTGGCATGTTGAATTTTTTTTGGGAAAATAATCTGATGTGTGAAATAGAAATTTATGTGAAGTAGTACTCCATAAAAGAATAATGCATCACAAAAATAAAGTACTATAGATTGCGTCATATTAGTCAGAACATAAAAACTATTTTCTGAAACTATAGTAGCCTACTAAAATGATAACAAAAATAGCCTATGACAAACTTATAATAGTTACCTACTAGGACGGTAGTAATCGCCTGTCTGAAACCAAAAATAGAACAACTATTGTTTTATCATGCATTAAGTAATAACCATTAGACATAGGCGCAATCACTATTTACCATCATTTCTCCTTCTTGGTCACACTCCTAATATTTTTGGTAGCTTTGACATTCTTCAACTCATCCTTGAGAGACCTCCTCATGAAGACTTCATCACGGTCCACAGCCTTCCCCTTTCCTTTTCCATCAACATTTTCCACATTAGGCTTAGGACTCAAATTCCCTTCCAAATTATTATCGACATTAGGTTTAGGAGCTGCATTCTCTTCCTCGTCCGTGTATATCTTTGACACAACCTTTGTTTCCAGAAAATACAAAATAAAAGTTAGTGCTTAAGGTATTGCATTGCAAATATTACAATTTTATTTTACCCCAAGGTAGAGAGAAAGATATACCTCACTGTCACAAACTTTTCCTTTTCCATTATCAGTTATTCCCTTATCAATGACAATTTCAGCACATTATAGGTATCAAAGAACCTTTCCTTCATGCCAGCATTAATCTTCACCTTAATAGCGCATCCTTATCAGCCATTGCATGTTCAATCTCACTTCGTATAATAGTTAGTTGTTTGGAAGTTGATGATTATACATAAATATATATATATATATACATATTTCTATGTATATATACATATACATAGAAATACATAGTTCTATGTATATATACATATACATAGAAATATGTATATATGTACATATACATGTATGAACTAATGTATTACACTAAGTACCTTTAGGTCTCCTGCGGATTTTTCAATCAGTTGCACACACTCTTTATCCCATAGTAAGAAGCAGACAGTTATATAACCATCGACAACTCTGTAGATATCAGTTCAATTTCATCAAGTGGTCATAGTTTGTAGTAGAGGTTGTGAGGAATCAGGAACCGGATTCAGGTTGGGAAGAACCGGGCTGGAGAACTGGTTTTAAGGCAGATCAGTTTTGAAGGTTAATAAAGAACCGGAGTCAAATCACTTATAACAGACTTATGCAACGGTTTAGAACCGTTGCATGTAATACCATTGTGAAAGGACCATCTAACAGTTTTGAGCAGTTGAAACTGATTTGGTTACAACTCCTGATACTTCTTGATTCGAGCTTAGACCTTTATATACATTTGATCCACTAGTAGAGAAGAGTTGATACACGTTATTTTCCCTCTGTAAACACTTCTCAATCATTAGAATTAGAAAGCTAGGGTTCTTAAGCTCAATTCGGCTTGTGAATTGGGGTTTCTGGTTTTCTGGATTGTTTCTTGTAATTGATTGCTTAGTGGAGTGAATTGAGGTGTATATAGCCTCCGTGGATGTAGATCACTTTGATCGAACCACGTAAAAACCTTGTGTTCTTCATTTTGTTTCTGTTCTTGTGTTCGGTTCTTGTTTGGCCGATTTCCAGTTTATTTTTCATTCTTTCTTGGTTTGAGCTTGTTTGTGTGTGTTGTAAGTGTTTCGTTTCTTAACAAGTGGTGCCGTCTGTGGGAAGCTTGCACACACATTCAAAGAAGAAGAGAGAATGGCTGGAGTGAGATGGATGTGGAGAAGTTTTCAGGTAAAAATGACTTCTCACTTTGGAAAATTAAAATGAATGCTGTATTGATTCAAAATAGGCTAGACTCTGCACTTCTTCCTGTTGATCAATGGCCTGATGCTGAGAAATCTAAGTTTCCAGAACTTGACAAGAAGGCTTTGAGTCTTATATTCCTCTGTTTGGGTGATAAACCCTTGAGGGAGATATCAAGGTGTAAACATGCAGTGGAGGCATGGGGAAAACTGGAAGAACTCTATCAATCAAAGTCTATATCAAACAAACTATTTCTGAAGCAGAAATTGATGTCTTTAAAAATCACTGATGATAAGGTCATTTCTGATCAACTTGATGAGTTTGTCAAGATGATTGAAGAATTAGAAGATCTGGGGGTGAACTTGGAGGATGATGATAAGGCTCTGATGGTGTTGAATGTTCTTCCAAAGTCTATGGAACGCTTCAAGGATGCATTAATGTTTGGAAGGGAGGGAAAAATCAGTTATGAATCTATCCTATCAGCATTGAAGACAAAGTGTTTTCAAAATCAGGAAGCAAAGGGCTCAACACAGGCTGGAGAAGGTTTGAACATTAAGTTCAAAAAGAACTATCAAAAGAAGAAGTTCCAGGGATTGAAAGACAACAAATCTGGAACTCAGAATGCAAAGAAACAGGGAGATTGGGTTGAAACCAGAAAGTGTTTCAAATGCAAGCAAGCTGGACATTTGAAGAAGGACTGTCCTCAAAAGAAGAAGAAACAGGAAAATCAGAGGGCAGAAGTGGCTGTGACTGAGCATCAAGAAGACACCCCAGAAGTTTTAAACATCACATACACAAAGATGGAAAAGGAATGGGTTCTTGATACTGGTTGTTCATTCCACATGTGTCCCAATGAATCCTGGTTCAAGGATTTACAGAAAGAAGATGGTGGATGTGTATTAATGGGAAATGATCACTCATGCAGAGTTAAAGGCACAGGATCACTCCTGGACTGAAAAGAAACCTCCTATCCCTTGGATCTCTTGTGGCAAATGGCTGTCAGTTCAACTCCCTAGATGGTTATCTTCATATCACTAAACACAACAAGCTGGTAATCAAAGGAAGGCAACACAATGGTCTGTTTATTCTGATTGGATCCCCTGTGTTAGGTTGTGCTGAATCTGTGATAAGTAGAGAAGATGTCATGAAGTGGCATAAAAGACTGGGTCATATTGGAGAGAAAGGATTGAAGGAGCTATCAAAGAGGGGCATCATTGGTGAAATGGGAAATAGAACACTGGATTTATGTGACAAATGTGATTTGGGAAAGGCCAAGAAGCTGCCTTATGCTAAGGGATACATTCTACTCAAGAACCACTTGATTATGTACACTCTGATATATAGGGGCCTTCAAGAACAGAGACACATGGAGGAGGAAGGTATTTCATGTCCATCATTCATGATTACAGTAGAAAAATATGGGTATGTGTCTTAAGAAATAAGAGTGATGCATTCCTTAAGTTTAAAACATGGTTGAGCCAGGTGGAGAATCTAAGAGGGAAGAAATTGAAATATCTTAGGACAGATAATGGCTTGGAATATCTATCCACTGAATTCACAAGGTTTTGTGAAGATAAGGGCATCACAAGGCATAGAACTGTCCCTTTGAACCCTCAACAAAATGGGGTTGCTGAAAGGTTTAACAAGACTGTGCTTGAGAGAGTTAGATGTATGCTGATTGATGCTGGATTACCCAAATCCTTCTGGGGAGAAACACTAAATACTGCATGCTATTTTATAAACAGACCACCATCATCAACTCTGGGATTTAAGACTCCAGAAGAAGTTTGGAGTGGAAAGGTACCAAACTACTATGATTTGAGAGTGTTTAGGTGTCTGGCCTATGCTCACATTAGGCAAGACAAACTTGATGCAAGAGCACAGAGGTGTGTATTCCTAGGATATCCTGAGGGCATAAAAGGCTACAGGTTATGGTGCCTAGAACAGGGAAACCAGAAACTCCCGATAAGTAGAGATGTAAGGTTCAATGAGGATGTGATGGGATACAACTCTACTGGTAGTCAAGAAGAAGCTGATGGAGCTGTGGAATCTGGAAGAATTTCTATTCAGGTGGAGCCTACTCAGGAACAAATATCACCAGAGAAGGATGCTCAAGCTCAACAAGAAGATGACAGTTCATCAGAAGATGAAGAAGGTCAAACTGAGATTGCAAATCTCAGAACTTATAGCATTGGTAGAGACAGACCAAGAAGACAAATCCACAGGCCTGATTTCTATGGACAAGCTGGAAGTGTCTATTATGCACTAAGTGTAGCAGAAGACTTGGAGTTTCAAGAGCCAAACAGTTTCAAGGAAGCAATAAGTTGCAGTGAAAGTGAATACTGGATAGGGGCCATGATAGAGGAAATGGAATCTCTGGAGAGAAACCAAACTTGGAAGCTTGTAGACAAACCAAAGGGGCAGGAGCTAGTCAGCTCATAGTGGATCTACAAGAAGAAGGTGGAGGCTGGAAAGGCTGATAAAATCAGATACAAGGCAAGGCTGGTGGCTAGGGGCTTTACACAAAGAGAAGGTATTGATTATAATGAGGTATTTTCTCCAGTAGTGAAGCATTGCTCTATTAGGTTACTTCTATCAAAGGTTACTCAAGAAGACATGGAACTACAGCAGTTAGATGTCAAGACAACATTCCTGCATGGTGATCTAATTGAAAAGATATACATGAAGCAACCTCCGGGCTTTGTGATTCCAGGAAATGAGGAGAAGGTCTGTCATCTCAGGAAATCACTTTGTGGATTGAAGCAGAGTCCAAGGCAGTGGAATAAGAAGTTCAATGAGTTCATGATTAATGCAGGATTTATAAGAAGCTATATGACAGCTGTGTATACTTTAACAAGGGTTCAAGAGGTGAACATCTATTTCTGTTGTTATATGTGGATGATATGCTCATTGCCAGTAAGAGTATGGATAAGATACAACAGCTAAAGGGAAGATTGAGTTCAGAATTTGACATGAAGGATCTTGGGGAAGCAAGGAAGATTCTGGGAATGTACATCATTAGAAGAAGGAAGACTGGAACACTATGGCTCTCACAGAAATAGTATTTGCAGAAGGTTGTGGAGAGATTTCACATGCATGAGTCAAGGCCAGTAAGTATTCCAGTTAATCTGCAGATGTCCAAGGATCAGTGTCCTAAGACAGAAGCTGAGGAGATTCACATACAGAATATTCCATATGCCAGTGGTGTGGGCAGTTTGATGTATGGAATGATATGCAGCATGCCAGACTTGTCCTATAGTGTATCTCTGGTAAGGAGGTACATGTCAAATCCTGGAGAGTCACATTGGGAATCTTTGAAGCAAGTCTTGAGATATCTGAATGGTTCTGTCAGTGTGGGTTTAAAGTTTCAGAAACTAGAAGCTGGTGCTATACCTCTGGTTGGATATGCAGATGCAGACTTTGCTGGGAACTTGGATACAAGAAAATCTGTTACAGGATATGTCTTTACTTTGTATGGAACAACTGTAAGCTGGAAAAGTGTGCAACAGTCTGTGGTTGCTTTATCCACAACTGAGGCAGAATACATTGCCTTAACTGAGGTAATCAAGGAAGCTCTGGGGCTCAAAGGGATTCTCACAGACTTAGGAATCAGAATAGGGTGTGTTACCATTCAGTGTGATAATCAGAGTGCTTTTCACTTGGTGAAACATCAAGCTTTTCATGAGGTCTAAGCATATTGATGTTAGACTTCATTTTGCAAGAGATGTGATTGAAGCAGGATCTGTTGAAGTGAAGAAGGTGCATAACATGGATAATGCAGCTGATTTTCTAACTAAGGCAGTTCCAGGGAGCAAGATGGTTCATTGCTCAAGCCTGATAAGGTTTGAACAATGTAGTTAAACCTGGAGCAAACAAGGTAGTTTGAGGTGATGAAGTACACTTGAGTTCATTGAGGTGGAGATTTGTAGATATCAGTTCAATTTCATCAAGTGGTCATAGTTTGTAGTAGAGGTTTTGAGGAATCAAGAACCGGGTTCAGGTTGGGAAGAACCGGGCTGGAGAACCGGTTGTAAGGCAGATCAGTTTTGAAGGTTAATAAAGAACCGGAGTCAAAGCGGTTATAACAGACTTATGCAACGGTTTTGAACCGTTGCATGTAAAACTGTTGTGAAAGGTCCGTCTAACAGTTTTGAGCAGTTGAAACTGAGTTGGTTACAACTCCTGATACTTCTTGATTCGAGCTTAGACCTTTATATACATTTGATCCACTAGTAGAGACGAGTTGATACACGTTGTTTTCCCTCTGTAAACACTTCTCAATCATTAGAATTAGAAAGCTAGGGTTCTTAAGCTCAATTCGGCTTGTGAATTGGGGTTTCTGGTTTTCTGGATTGTTTCTTGTAATTGATTGCTTAGTGGAGTGAATTGAGGTGTATAGAGCCTCCGTGGATGTAGATCACTTTGATCGAACCACGTAAAAACCTTGTGTTCTTCATTTTGTTTCTGTTCTTGTGTTCGGTTCTTGTTTGGCCAATTTCCAGTTTGTTTGTCATTCTTTCTTGGTTTGAGCTTGTTTGTGTGTGTTGTAAGTGTTTCATTTCTTAACAAACTCTAAACTCAATATTAAACCTAAAACATATACAACTATGGTTAGAATAGTAGATATAAGTTTTGAGCAAAAATAGTAATTATATAATATATTAAGCATGAATAAACAAAAATTCAACACTGAAATTTCCAGTTGATTCCTTGACCTTGCACTTAGTACTGAAGAATTCCATGTCATCTGCTGTAAGTTTCTTTGAGCAATGTTTGCAAGAAAGTTAATAATAATCACCAACAATTAAATGCCAACTATAGTTGCATCTACCCAATAAACAACATCCTTAACAATTAAAATTTGATAAAAAATTATTTCAAAAGTAGAATTCCCGAAATGAACAAAGACTTTGATAATAACCTCATTCATTTTTCGCCAATGTTATCAACATATTGGGCCACTATTGAACTCATCCGAGATGGTAAAGATGGGCATGTATAGTTTAATGAACAAATTAGCAAGTAATTTTCATAAACAATTTACTGAAACATAAGAAAAATCCATGTAATTACTTCTTCTCAAACTCTTTGAATTCAATCGGCTTGCCATTCACTATAACTTTTGTTGCTTGATAATTGTTGCTAACATTTATACCATTGATGCACTAATTTTTAACCCTAGTATACCGCAAGTGTACGGTTCTAATGTAGCTATTATGTAAGCCTGTATCCTAATTATAATACCTCTACTCTATCTAGACTTTCGAATAAAAGGATAAATTTTGTCTTACTAAACCTAATTGCATATAAATAATTAACTAACAAAGAATTCCTTGGAAAACAATTAATCAAATATTAAGGTAGATTCAAATGGACAAAGAAGTATTCTAGGGCATATATTTCAATTATTAACTTCCATTTAAGGTTAACCTAAAACTCTATACTTTTAAACCAATTACGTTGTTTATTTAAGGATGCCTACATAAGCCTTCACTCCTTGCAAGCCAACTATCACATAAAAGACTCCTAAGGGTCCTCTAAAATGAAGGATAGTCACCCTCGCAAGCCAACTATCACATAAAAGACTCCCAAAGGTTCCCTAAAATGATGCCTACACAAGCCCTCACTCCTCTCGGATGATTATTGATACCTATGCTATATGCGCGTATGCCTATTAACAATCCCCTTCTCTCGAAGTGGAATTGTTAAGCAAGTAGAATTATTAAATTGGCCAAATTAAGCAATCCATAAAATAAGAACAAAGCATATAAATAAATAAACATAAATTAGAGTTTAGAATTAAAGATTAAATCATAACATAGTAATTCACAATCTACTTTCAAAGCCTAGAACACATTAAGTGTTTAGCTACTCATAATCAATGTCAAAACCAAATACATTCATAGACAAACATGTTTAGATTACTTAACTGAAGACAAGAAATAGAAAAACCCTAATCTTGCTCTCCAATTTTCATTAAGTCACTTCCTTGCTCATTGATGTCACCTCCGAAGTGTTCTTCAATGATGATAATATGATAATTTTGTACCGTGGCACATTTCGCCACGACCGAGTCACATTTTGACTCGACTGAGTTGGCGTATTCTACCCAAAATCTCTTTTCTGCCTAACTCTGGCTCAACCTAGTCACATTTTGGCCTCGACCGAGTTGGCCTATTATGCCCAACTTCATCCAAACAAACTTTTTAGCCTTTTCATACTTGATTAACACTAAAACAAGCACGAACACGTCATCTAGCTCAAGATAATGAATTTAAGCATATTCCGACTAGATACACATGCAAATGATACCAAATATATCCCTAAATTGACCTAAAATGCATGCATAAATGATGTGTATCAACCTCCCCCAAACTTAGACTATTGTTTGTCCCCAAATAACAAAACAAAATAGATTAAGAAATACAAGCTTTAGGGTGATTAGATGATGAGTCTAGTCTCAGTTATATTTTTAGCAAACCAACAACATAACAATTCAAACATTGGTGACATGGCAATATATCAACTACTTTCGAGATAGGAAACTTAAAACAAACGATCCTCACCAGTAAAGTGTATCACTCATCTCTCAAGTGTATAATGTGGGACGTGTTTACGCTCAAATTGGACCACATGCATCATCTACCATATGATTGCCTATTTTCTAAACTAGACCTCGTACTCGACATGTGTGACAAATAATAAAAAAGGTCTTTATTTTGGTTGTAGTGTTGGCTTAAGGTAAGGTGGGATAAATTTAGATATAAGTGACTAACTATTGGACCGATCGAGTTATTCCTAATTGGACTTCCCCTCAACATCATTCACTCAACATACTCTCTTAAAATTTCTGAAAACTGTACAGTATGGCTTCTTCACCCATCAAAAGCACTTTTTCACATCAACCAAGAACTTCAAATGCGTATTTTATTTGAGTACCTCATTTGGACTACTCGGAGGAGTCATCTCTTTCTTTTCTTTTGCCTAATCCACATATCTTTTCACCAACCCATCCCAAACATCCATTCCACTCATCTCGTCATGTTTTACCCTATCTACCTTCCAATCCACCTCTCTTTTACTCAACAAGTCTAATTAACGGGCCAAAATCTAAAAGAAAGGTATAGGCTTGTAGTGTTCGGCTATGAAAAACATAGCTTAATGCTCAAAGTGGCTAACAAGGGATTTTTTTTCAAGTTTTGGTAATAAGATTATTTAAAGGCTATAAAATAGGCTTTTATTAAAAAAAATGCCTAATATCTTTTTCTTAGTCACAACACCTATTAGACATATTTCTAAAACATGCAAGGAAAGTTTTAGAGACTAAATACATTATGACCAATCAATTCACACCGACAAAATGACAAATTACTCCAAAAATAGGAGTACTTATAAAGTCAAATATCACAGTCTAATTTTAATCATTGTTGAAGTTTAAGCTTAGTTTCGTCTCCATATACATATCACGCTCTGTTATGTGTCAATATTTTATTCATTTTAAAATTAAATCAGCTCGTCATTGACACATTATCATATATCAACCCTTTTTTTAAACTTCTCAAGACTGAATTTTTTACTCCAACTTAAAAAAAAAAAAAAACTAACAATAAGTAAAGTAAATAAATGCAAAACCTCATAAAAGAAAATTCCCACCAAATAACATCGTAATAAAACAATATCACAATAACACTGAATGAAATAAAAATAATAGGCATAAAAGCGGGCAAGACGTGCCACTATCCACTTTCTCCCAAAGTTGGTCGAAAATCAAAGTTTGTTCGAAAAAGAGTGGTACACCTTGTTGTTAACTCATAGTGCTATTGAGGCGGAGATGTTTTCCGAATTTTGTTTACTTTGAGAGTGAAAGAGTGAGAAATGAATGAGGGAAAGTGACCAGATAACAAGTTTGAAGACGGGTTTACCTGCCTCGATCGTGTCGTCATTCAGCCTCGGTCGAGTTACCTCGTTCTGTAATCGGTCTATTTTCGCCCTGGGATCGCCTTGACCGAGTCAGTATGGGCCTCAATCGGGTTGGGCTTCGCCGGACTGCCCCCTGTATTGCACTAACAATGACTCGACCGAGTTGCCTATTGGCCTCGGTCAAGTTGGGGTAATTTGGACTTCGTTTTTTCTTCTTTTTCTCTCATCTTTTAACCTTTTCATCGCCTCATCGACTATGTCATGTTAACCGATGACTCACGAACAAACAAATTAAAACAAATCAAAATACTAAAAATAAAATAAAATTAAAATACAAAAACTTAAATAATAACCATAACTGCATGTTGCCTCCCGAAAATAGCTAAATTTTACGTCTTCAGCCCGACGACTTGTTAGAGAATTTAGCCGAAATCCAAACAAACTGATTCAAGAGATTGATACCCCTTTTTCGGGCTTCCTTTAATATATCTACCCCTTTTTAAATATTATAGACCACACAATATTTATACTTCCCTCCTCTATTAGTCCAAATGGTGTTAGTACAGACCCATCTGCCAATTGAATACTAGTAAAGGCCCTTTTTACCATCCTTAGTCCTAACAATCTATATGTTTTAAGTGGCATCAAATTAATGCTAGATCCTAAGTCATACAACACATTTCAAATTTATGATTACCAATAGAGTAAGGGATAGAAAAACTCCTTGGATCTTTCACTTTTGTTGCTCTTCTAGTTGCGTGCTTGAGTTGGTACTCTTTTTGGGACTTACCACTTTTGGTTTCTTTAACCCTTTTTCATTATATGTCTTCATTCGCTCATTTTGAGTACTCCCATCTTTTTCCTCAGGTAGCTTAGGCTCCTCCTTCGTTACCCTCTTATCATCACTGCTATCCTTAGATTTATCTTGCATCACAGATAATGTACAAGCACAAACTACAAGATCTAGGTCAGCAAAAAATGTATCAAATAAACATAATTCCGAAGGATTATCATTAAGAGAAGATAAAACTCCCTTACCTAAGTCGGTCTGTCCATCTTTGTTCTGCTTAGAGACACCAAGTTCCTCTCGCTTCTTCTTTAGTTCAGGCTCCACCATAAGTTGAGCACTATTGGTGCAATTTGGCATAATCTTCCTTCTATAGAGCGCTTGAGGAAATGGGAGAGCAGGAATATATCTTGGACCTTCCTCGATTGTAATCGATCTTGGCTTCGTAAATCAATTTTCTATCAGCTTGTAGTCATCTTATTAGATATCATCCTCTTCCTTCTCTTGATCTCGTTCTTTCACCCAAGTTTCTGCCTCTAGTGATTTTAGGCTTTCATTAGCTTCTTCCATCGAGTACACATCCTGGCATTGCGCATTCGAATTTACTATGGTATCAATAAGAAACTACCCTTTCTAATGATGGTTTCCCAAAGCTTGTGCTCTTGCCCATGTGCATTTTTTTTGCTTTTATATCAACTCCCATGTGCATTTGCATTGCCTTCATCTATGCTCCCAAACTTACCATATTCTTATTTAACTCCATATTATTGCCATCCATCTTCTTCTCTAAACGGCTTAATCATTTCTCATACTTGGCTAATTGTGACTATACCAACTCTTCTTGAGTCGGTTGACGTCCTTCGTGTATTATTTCATTTGTGAACAAGAATCTTGATGGTGGCTGGAGGGAATTATTATGGTTCTCGAAAGACAGATTGTTTCTTGCACCTTGTTCATACTGATTGTACCTTTTCTGATTGCCTTTGAATTTATTGAAGTTTCTTTGGTTGATAAAATTCGCATCTTCAACTACTTCCTGTGTAGGTTGCTGTTGTAAGTTCGGGTCGGTGTGATGAGCTAGTGTCACACTTGTTAGCACATTAAGTTAATTAGCTAAGGCAGCTATTTGGGTTTCCACCTTATTTATAGTTTACGCTGGTGGGTCTATCTATGAAATGTTGTTCACCTTTATAGGCTGATCTCGTTCATCCGGCCACTGCCAACTCTTAGTAGCCATCTCTTCTAATATGGTGAATGCTTCTTTCATGCTCTTTGCAAGAAGAGATCCACCCCGCTGTTGCATCTACTAATACTCTTGTGGGCTCGAGTAGCCTTTTTTATGGAACTTGCATTCCTGTTGATCTTGAGAGAATCCATGTTGAGGAAAATTCTAGAGAAGATCCCGGAACCGCTCCCATGCCTCCCCGAAATGCCCTCCATCCAACTGTCTGAATTGATGTTAGGGCTATACAGTAAAACATGCCTTTAAGTATTGCTTTGTAGATATACTGTTTCTTGCACTTTAATGAATGAGAATAAATTATCATTATTTGCCTTAAATATTATGAATGTTATATATGTTTATTGTATTATTTGAATACTTTAAATTATAGACAATGTGGTGTGTGGTAGATCACCGAAGATCACATTGTCGGTTCCTTGTAATAAGTATATTGATTCAAAGCTTAGATGGAATTGAACAATCCATTGGTAGAAGTTGACGTGTAAGGCTCGAATTGCTTTGTCTTTACCAAGAGATTACACTATTACATTTGTTGCAGTGAATTGGACCAACAACGAGATAGTTTTTCTAGACTGACTTGATAGAAAAAGTAGATCTCAATGGTTATTGATTTCTTAATTTCTGTCACTAAATTGGGATTGTATATAAAATTAATGTTGTTTTGTTTTATTTTGGGCAAAGAGTCAATGAGACTCAATGTTCTATACTTTGGGCAATATTATGACTTATATGACAGATCGCTAAATTAATAAAGAAAATCATGTCTTGGTAAAACCAGTTGATTATGTCCCCTTGATGGACTCAGAATATTTATCACATCAAACCTGTACAGTGGATTAACTTTCGATATGATAATAATGTTGAGCTATTTGTTCTCAAGGAATAAAAGATATTAATTGATTAAAGCATTCTGTAGCTTAAATTAATAATGGACATTAAATCTCAAACACGAAAAATAATAACCGGGACCCGTATTCCAAAATATGGATTAGGATGGGTAGTTCAATATTAATTCTTTACTGGAATAAATTAATAGTAATGAGTTAGAATAATATTGATGACACAATATGGGATCTTATTCCTCCTACAGGCCCCTTGAGTAGCCCAGTAGAAGTCCGTTAACTAAGAGGCTAAGGATTAATTAGAAGTAGGAGATAAGAAAGAAAAGATATGGATAAATCTGATTCCTAAGGGGAATATAATTTTATCCATATTTTCCTCTCCCAAGTGAGAGAGGATTTTGATCCAATCCCCTTACTTGGAGGCCAATTTTTGTCCCATATGCATAAGTGTGTGGATGTTTTTCTTTGTGAAAAAAATTAATTCTTCCTTGAGAGTTGGAAGTTCGTTCGATTCCCACCGAATTGGTGGGCTTGGACTTAGGGAATACTCAAGAAGATCTTTGGGTTGAAAGGTTAATTCTTCTCAACAGTGTCTCTCCGATTCAAATGTAAACACAATAATCTCTTATATCCGCATATTTAGGGCTTATTGTATGGTTTATCATTATTCAATACATGATTTATGTGATTTGAATGTTTCAAATTATGGTTATTTGATTTGTAATAATAGTATTCAAATTACATCCCAAATAGATTCTTAGCATAATACCCGATTCCCCACCAACTGGTATCAAAGCCATTGATTCGAGCTCTGTAATTTCGAATTAAGTTTTTCAAAAATCAAATTTACATCTTGATTGAAAATGGATAGTAGAACTGTTAGATCTATTTTGCAGGAATCCAATTATCATGGTTTTGTTGTATGTTTAAATTCATGTTGGATTGAATGCTTTTTTAATCTAATCCCTTCAGATTCATTTTTCTCTTAATAAAATCCATGAGTAGATTAGGTCTATTTTTATGTAATAGATTAGTCTAGATGTAAGATTTTTTATTTATTTTTAATAGATTGTAACGGATCAAAGACGAAGATAAAGACGGATTAAAAGTAGGGTTTCTCGTTTCAAAATGGGGAAATTAAACCATGATAATTGGATTTAATTGTTAAATATGTGTTTAATTTATGTTTTGGTTTTACTTTGTGTATGAGGAACCTAGAAAATCTCATTGATTAAAATTACTAAGTTTTTTAATTTAATTTATTCTAGATAATAAATTAATTAATGGCCTCCAACAACTGATTTATTAAAGTGAAGCCTTTGGCTACGCATTGGCGTGGCCCTTTCTCCCTTTCAGATGATAATTGTGGATTATTTTAAGTGGCGATATGACCTACCTCACGAAGGCTTATGCAAAACTGAATAATAATCTTGTGTTAAATTATGATTAGTACTTAGATATAAAATTGATAAAATTTACTTCCCAACAAAATCCCTGTAAATTTTATATGGCCAAGAGAAGCCCACTATTAATTTGAGAATTAAAGGTTTGAAAACTATTTTGTTTGCAACCTGCTTAAATGTATTTAAGTAAATGTTCACACTTTACGTGACTTGCTTAAATTGTTTTAAGATGTTGGCTGATGCATGTATATATCGTTTTATGAGATTTTGATATAAAATATATGACCAAATTATGTGATAATGTTTACGTTAATTAGATATTAATATGAATGTATGTTTAATTCTCAGTTCAACATGTCAAGCTTTAATCCACTATTTAACATACTCAAAGAAAACAAATTAGAATGGGAGAATTATGTAGATTGGAAAAGAAATTTAATGATATAACTGCTGAAGAACATAAGTTTGCACTTGATGAACCTAGACCAGCTGAGCCTACGAAGGAGACTAGTGATGAAGATAGGAAAATCATAAGCAAGGGTTGAGATCTGATGAATAGCTAGGTGCACTACTCTGGCTTCAATTTCAGATGTGCTGCAGTACTAACACCAGAGCATGGTAACCGCTGCAGATATTATGATGAACCTTAATGAACTCTTCTCTCACCAGAATTGTACCGCTAGGCAAATGACCATGTGGGATTTGTTGTCGCAGAAAATGGTTGAAGAGACGCCCATAAGGGATCACGTTCTCAAAATGACGGGATTTTTAACAAGCTTGAGATTCTTGGTGCTGATTTCAATGCGGATACCCAAGTCGACATCATACTCCATTCTCTGCCAAACAATTTTGAGCAATTTAAGCTAAACTATACCATGAATAGTCAAGTGTATACATTGGTTGTGCTCAAGCAAGCTTTGGTAGCGGCAGAGATGCTTATGGGCCGAGAAGCCAAGCTTTGATGACTAGCAGTACCTTTCTCTGTTACACCGGAAGGCGAAAAGAAGAAAAGAAAAATAAAACTAAAAAATAGGCTTATCTCAAAGGTAAGGAAAAGATCCCTGTTGAAGGTGGTATTAAGAAGAACACAAACAAGGTAAAGTGTTTCAACTGCAGTCTGAAAGGACATTGGAGAGTGGAATGTCGTCAGCCTAAAAAGGCAGGAAAACAAGGTAAATCTCATGCACTAGTTATTGAAAGTTGTTTAGCGGCGTATTCTTCCCAATCATGGGTGGTGGACATGGGAGCCACTGATCATGTCTGTTTCATTTCTCAGGGGTTTCAACAAACCGGCCAACTTAATGGGAGTGAGATCAACATCACCTTGGGCAATGATGCAAGAGTAGCAGCTGTTGCAGTGGGTAATGTGCACTTATCTTTTATAAACAAGACTTTAGTATTGAGAAATTTTCTTTATGTTCTAAGTTTTAGGAAGAATTTAATTTCAGTTTCTAAAATATTTATGGATGGATATTCAGTTTCTTTTAATAAGAATGTTATTATTACTCGTAATAATGAAGTTATCTATTCTGGAACGTTAGTGAACAATCTCTATACTAATAACTATATGTACAACCCACAAGCATAAAAAATGTGTCATATAACACATCTATTGTTTCTATAAAAAGAAAGTATTCTTCAGATATGAACAAAATACTTTTTGGCATCTTAGACTTGGTCATGTTAATCTAAAAAGGATTCAAAGTTTGGTGAGTGACGGTTCGTTGGAATCACTCCAAGTAGAGCCGTTTCCAACATACGAATCATGTTTAGAGGGTAAAATGACTAAGAGAGCCTTCGGGGCGAAGGGGAATATAGCCACTAAAGTGTTAGAACTCACTCATACTGATGTATGTGGTCCCATATCAATTCAAGCGAGAGGTGGTTTCGAGTATTTCGTTACTTTTATCGATGATTACGCGAGGTATGGATACATTTTCCTAATGCGGCATAAGTCTGAAGTCGGTGATAAATTTCAAAGAGTTTAAGGCTGAAGCAGAATAGCATATTAAAAAAGTATCAAGTTTCTACGATCTGATCGTGGGGGCGAATACCACATCAATGAATTTTTGGGTTACTTGACAGAGCAAGGGATTGTATCCCAGTTAATTACGGCCGGAACCCCTCAACAAAATGGGGTTGCAGAGTGAAGAAACAAAACTCTTTTAGAATTGGTAAGGTCTATGATGAGTTATTCTGACTTACCTAAATCTCTTTGGGGTTATGCCTTTGAAACATCAGCTTATATTCTTAACTTAGTAGCTTCTAAATCTGTTCCCAAAACTTCCTCAGAATTATGGTCTGGGCGCAAAACCAGCTTGAGACACATGAGAATCTGGGGATGTCCTATATACGTGTTGGACAAGGAAGCTGATAAGTTGGAACCTTGTTCAGAATTAAGGTTGTTTGTAGGTTATCCCAAAGGAACAAAAGGGGGTTTATTCTATAGTCCTAAGCATAAGAGGATCATGATGAGCATGCATTCTAGATTCTTGGAAGAAGACTTATAGGTAATCGAAAGCCTAAGAATGAGATTACCTTGAATAAATTACGAGGGCCGACTCCTATACCAATTGTACAAGATGATATACCACGTGATACACAAACATAATCGGAACCTTGTCGCAGTGGGAGGTTGTTTGTCAGCTGAGCGATTCATGTTCATGGGAGAGTCTTCAGATGTGGTCCCCAGTGAAGATGAATCTGACCCCTGGACTTACAACGAAGAAATCCAAGATAAGGATGCAAGTTCTTGGTGAACTGCAATGGAAGCAGAAATGGGATCTACGGATCACTATAAAGTCTGTGAGCTTGTTGAACCACCCAAAGGTGTACAGCCTATTGGATGCAAGTGGGTTTACAACAGAAAGAGAGGATCTAACGAGAAGGTTGAAAACTTCAAGGCTAGGCTTGTGGCAAAAGGGTATACTCAGAGAGAGGGAATTGATTATGAAGAAACCTTTTCGCTTGTAGCTATGCTTAAGTCAATCTGCATTCTCTAGTCGATAGTTGCACACCTGGACTTCAAGGTTTGGAAAATGGATGTCAAGACAACACTGCTAAACAGAAGTCTTGAAGGCGACATCTATATGTGTCAACCTGAAGGCTTCATTGAAAAAGACCGAGAAAACCTTGTATGGAAGCTTAAGAAGTCAATATATGGCCTAAAGCAAGCATCGTGAGCTTGGAACCAATGTTTTGATCAAGTAATACAATCCTATGGATTTGTTCAGAATGAGTTTGAGAGTTGTATGTATACAAAGTGTGTTGGAAATGCCTTGGTACTCTTAGTGCTATACGTAGATGATATTCTGCTTATTGGAAACAATAAAAAGATATTGTTAGACGTAAGGGTGTGATTATCAAAGCAAGTCCATATGAAGGACCTAGGAGAGGCTGGTCATATTCTAGGAATCAAGATTATTCGAGATCGCCAAAAAAGGATGATATGCTTATCTCAAGCCTCGTATATCGATATTGTGCTAAAATGATTCAGTATTCAAGATTCCAAGAAGGGTTTTGTACCTTTCAGGCATGGGATTCATCTATCAAGAGGCATGTGTTCAAAGACACAAAAAGAGATGGAAGAAATGAGGAAGGTTCCATATGCTTCGGCAGTTGGAAGCCTCATGTATGCAATGTTGTGCACGAGACTGGACATAAGCTATGCAGTAGGCATGGTGGCCAGATATCAAAGTAACCCGGGTAAGGGACAGTGGACTGTAGTTAAGAACATTCAAGTATCTGAATAGAACTCGAGATAGAATGTTACTCTTTTAGTCGGATAATTTATGTCCTGTGGGTTACACGGACTCAGATTTCCAATCAGATATAGATTCCAGAAAATCTACCTCAGGAAGTGTGTTTGTCCTAGGAAAGGGTGCCATCACATGGAGGTGTGTGAAGCAGAAATATATTGCTGACTCCACCACGGAAGTTGAGTACGTCTTTGCTTATAAAGCAGCAAAAGAGGCGGTTTGGCTCATGTACTTCTTAGTGGACTTAGATGTGATTCCGAATTTGCCCAAAAGCATCACAATTTATTGTGATAATGAGGGTGTAGTTGCAAATTCGAATAAACCACAAGCCCACAAGGAGAGTAAACATATTAAAAGAAAATACCATCTCATACGAGAAATCATAAAGCGATGAGACACAGTGGTGGCAAAGATAGCACCAGAGGACGACCTAGTAGATCCTTTCATAAAGAGTCTGCCCCAAAATACATTTGAGAAACATGTGGAACGAATAGGAGTCAAGTGTGTTGCCACGCTCCTTTCAGTATAAGTGGGAGAATTATTAGGACATGTTGTAGTATACTTCAAAGCAGACTTTGAGTATAAGTGGGAGATTGTTAGGGTTATACTGTAAAACATGCTTTTAAGTGTTGCTTTGTATATATATGGTTTCTTGCACTTTAATGAATGAGAATAAATTATCAGTGTTTTCCGTAAATATTATGATATATATTTATTACATATTATTTAAATACTTTACATTGTAGGCAATGTGGTGTGTGGTAGATCAGAGAAGATCACATTGTCTGTTCCTTGTAATAAGTATAGTGATTCACAATTTAGATGGAATTGAACAATCCTTTGGTAGAAGTTGATGTGTAAGGCTCGGATTGGTTCGCCTTCACTAAGAGATTACACTAGTGCATTTGTTGAACTGAATTGGACCAACATCAAGATAGTTTTTCTAGACTAACGTGATAGAAAACTTAGATCTCAGTGGTTATTGATTTCTTAATTTCTGTCACTTAAATATGATTGTATATAATTAATTAATGTTGCTTTGATTATGTTCCTTGATGAGCTTAAAATGTTTATCATATCAAACATGTACTGTGGATTAACTTCCGATATGATGATAATGTTGAGTTGTATGTTCTCAAGGAAAAAAAGATATTAATTTGTTAAAGCATTCAGTAGCTTAAATTAATTATTGGACATTTAATCTTAAACATAGGAAATAATAATCGGGAGTCATATTTCGTAATATGAATTAGGATGAGTAGTTCAATATTAATTCTTTAGTGGAATGAATTAATATTACTGGGCTAGAATAATATTGATGGCTCAATATGGATATCTAGGCCTATTGGGAATTCTGATCCTATTCTTCCTAAAGGTCCTTGAGTAGTCCAATAGAAGTTCATTGACTAAGAGGATAAGAATTAATTAGAAGTAGGAGATAGGAAAGAAAAGATATGGATCAATTTAATTCCTAAAGGGAATAAGATTTTATCCATATTTTCCTCTCTCAAGTGGGAGAGGATATTGATCAAATCCCCTTACTTGGAGGCCAAAATTTCGGCCTCTACCCCTATAAATAGGGGACCAATTTTGGTCCCCATATGCATAAGTGTGTGGCTGTTTTTCTTCATGAAAAAATTAATCCTTCCTTGAGAGATGAAAGTTCGTTTGATTTCCCACCGAATTGACGAGCTTGGACTTAGGGAATACTCAACAAGATCTTTAAGTTGAAAGGTTAACTCTTCTCAATGGTGTATCTCCGATTCAATGGTAAACACAATAACCCTTAGTTTCCCATGTTTAGGGCTTATTATATGGTTTATCATTATTCAATGCATGAATTATGTGATTTGAATGTTTCAATTTATGGTTATTTGATTTATGAAAATAATATTCAAATTACAACCCGTATAGATCCCTGACACAATCTCTAATTCCCAACAATTGAGTAATCTCTGGCTGTAGTGAGAGCATCTTGCCCGGTGGAATGTATTTAGCAGAAAATGAGTGCTCAGCCCATCCCATGAAGTAACATCTCCAGTGCGTTAAACTAGTTCAAAGCCTTTTCATTTAATGAGAATGGGAATAACCGCAGCTTTATTCGTTCATGTGGCACTTGGCTGACCTTTAGTGTCACATATATTCTCTTGAACCTGCCTAGATGAACATTCGAGTCTTCTAGTGTATCTCCACCAAACTGATTTTGTTGCACTATAGAGATTAGTGAGGGCTTTAGTGCAAAACTATTAGCTTGAATTGGTGGTGCTTCGGCTCCTCCATATCGCTGATTCGGCATGGGATGCAGACAATACCTAATAGTTGCCTGATTATCAGCTTCTTGCTCGGCTGGTACTATTACTGGTTGTTGACTGTTATCTCATAGTGTCCATATCAGTCCGAATAGTATTAAATGTTTTGAAGAGGTGCTTAACCAAGTCTTCCAAGGTCGTGTTTTCCGGTGGTGCAGCCATGTCTTTGTTTTGGTCTTTCATTGTTCTGCATCTACGAGCAGCCGCTTCGATTTCCGAGTCAAAAGGGATGATTTTAACCTTCTCTTTAGAACGGGTGTGCATGCGCTACCTAAGATGAGAAATACGAAAACCAACGTAAAATAGAAAAGAAAATAAAAGCAAAAGAAAAATGGAAGTGCAGAAAATAATGTATAGTCTATTATCGAGATAATTATCAAAATAAAACCTTAACACAATTCCCAGTCCTCGACAACAGCGCCAAAAAATTGATGCACTAATTTTAAACCATAGTATACCACAAGTGTATGGTTCTAAAGCAGTTAGTGGCAGACAAGGTCGATCCAAAAAAATTGTATTATGTAAGCCTAATACCTTAATTATAATACTTTTACTCTATCTAGACATTCGAATAAAAGGATGGATTTTTATTTTCTAAACCTAATTGCATATAACTAATTAAAGAAAGAAGAATTTCTTAGAAAATAAGTAATCAAATATTAAGGTAGACTTAGACGGACAATGATGTATTATAGGTCAGAGATTTCAATTATGAACTCCTATGTAAGATTAACCTAAAACTCTAGACTTTTAAACCAATTACATTGTTTATTAAGCGGTGCTACACTTAATTAGCCCTCCTCTCGAAGAGGCTAATCGTGTAGATCAATTAAGGATAGTCACCCTCTTGAGCTAACTTTCACATAAAAGACTCCCAAGAGTTCTTTAAGTCGATGCCTACCCAAGCCCTCACTACTCTCGGACGATTATTGGTATCTATGCTATATGCTCGTATGCCTACTAACAATCTCCTTCTCTTGAAGCCAAATTATTAAGCAAGTAGAATTACTAAATTGGCCAAATTAAGCAATCCATAAAATAAGAACAAATTATACTGATAAACAAAATTAAATTGGAGTCTAGAATTAAACATAAAATCAAAACAAAGTCGTTTACAATCTTCTTTCTAACCCTAGAATCCTATAGGTGTTTAGCTTCTCATAATCAAAGTAAAAAACTAAATATATTCATAGACAAACATGTTTTGAATAATTAATGCAACACAAGAAATAGTAAAACCCGAATCTTGCTCTCCAATCGTCATCATGTTACTTCCTTGCTCTTCGATCTCGCTTCCAAAGTATTCCCCAATGATAATAATATTATAATTTTGGACTATGAAGCTTGTATTTATGAGTTGGGGAAGCTTAGGGTTGAAAGGGGCTCGAAATAAGCCAAAACGCGTGTAATAAAATTAGGCCGCCAAACTACTTCGACCGAGGCACATTTCGTCTCGACCGAGTCACAGTTTGCCTTAATTGAGTTGGCGTGTTCAGCTCAAAAACTCTTTCTTCCTAACTCGGCCTCGACCGAGTCACATTTTGGCCTCGACCGAGTTGGCCTATTCTTCCTAACTTCGTATTTTATTTGTTTCTTCCCATCTTCTAGCTCGTTTCTCATCCGAACTTTGTCTAAAAGAACTTCATAGCCTTTTTATACCTGATTAACACTAAAACAAGCACAAACACATCATCTAGCTCAAGATAATGAATTTAAGCATATTACGACTAGATACACATGTAAATGATAACAAATATATCCCTAAATCGACCTAAAATGCATGTAAATGTGTATCAAACTCTCCCAAACATAGACTATTGTTCGTCCCCAAAAAACGAAACAAAACAGAACAAGAAATACATCTTTAGGGTGATTAGGTGATGAATCTAGTCTCAGTTATATTTTCAGCAAACTAACTATATAACAATTCGAACATTGGTGACATGGCAATATATCATCTACTTTCGAGACAAGAAACTTAAGAACAAATGATCCTCACCAATTAAGTGTATCACTCATCTCTCAAGTGTATCACATGGGACGTGTTTACACTCAAATTGGACCACATGCATCGTCTACCATATGCTTGTCTATTGTTTAAATTAGACCTCGTATTCCACATGTGTGACAAAGAATAAAAAGGTCTTTTTTTTGTCATAATGTTGGTTTAAGGTAAGGTGGGATAAATTTGGATATAACTGACTAACTATTGGACCAATCGACTTATTCCTGACCATACAATATGCCTTCCAAAAACTTAAGCATATTTAGGCACTTTCTCATTGTTAACCCTTCCCAAATAATATAACAAAACACTTACTTACAACGGTCTCTTTTTTTTTTCCCCGATTTTTCATTTTTCTTCTTTTTTTTAAAAAAAAAAAAAGTACTAGGAGGAGTCATCTATTTCTTTTCATTGCTAATCCACGTATCTTTTCACCAACCCATCCCAAACATCCATTTCACTCATCTCGTCATGTTTTTACCCTATCTACCTTCTAATCCACCTCTCTCTTGGTCAACAAGTCCAATTAACGGGCCAAAAGCTAAAAGAAAGGTATAGGCTTGTAGTGTTCGGCTATGAAAAACACACCTTAAAGCTCAAAGTGGCTAACTAGGGACTTTTTTTCAGTTTTGGCAAAAAGATTATTGTAAGGCTAAAAAACATTTTTATTTTTTATTTTTTAAAAAAACAATGCATAATATCATCTTCTAAGTCACAACACATACTAGACATATTTCTATAAAGACGCAAGGCAAGTTTTAGAGACTAAATACATTATGACCAATCAATTCACACCAAAAGAATGATAAATTACTCCAAAAATAGGAGTACATATAAAGCCAAATCTCACAGTCTAATTTTGATCATTGTTCAATTTTAAACTCAGTTTCGTCTCCATATACCTATCAAACTCTGTTATGTGCCCACATTTTATTCATTTGTTAAAAAATTCAGCTCGTCATTGACTCATCATCATCTATCAACCCTTTTTCTTAAACTTCACAAGACTGGGTTTTTTACTCTAACTTAACAAAATTAAAACTAACAATAAGTAAACTAAATATATGCAAAAACTCAGTAAAATTAACCTACTTAAAATGACCAGTCAACTAAGCAACCCTTCATCAAAGAAAATTCCCACCAAATAAAATCGTAATGAAAAAATAATAATATCACAATAACACTGAATAAAATTAAAACAATAAGCATAAAAGCGGCCAAGACGTGCCACTATCTACCCCCTCTCCCAAACTTGTTCGAAAACCAATGTTTGTGGGGAAAAGAGTGGTACGCCTTGGTGCTAACTCACAGTGCTAAAAGTGACCAAAAAACAAGTTTAAAGATGGGTTTACCTGCCTCGACCGAGTCGCCATTCGGTCTCGATCGAGTTACCTCGTTCTATAATCGGCATATTTTTACTCTGGGATCGCCTCGACCGAGTCATTCTGGGCCTCGATCGAATTAGGCTTTGCTGGACAACTTCCTATTTTGCACTGACAATGGCCTCGGTCGAGTTGGGGTCATCCGGACTCTGTTTTTGCTACTTTTTCTCACCTTTTGGCCTTTTCATCACATCCTCGACTATGTCATGTTAACCTATGACTCATGAACAAACAAATTAAAATAATTCAAAATACTAAAAATAAAATTAAATTTAAAATATGAAAACTTAAATAATAAGTGTAAACGCTATGTTGCCTCCTGACAAGCACTAAATTTTACGTCTTCAGCCCGACAACTTGTTAGAGAATTTAGCCGAAGTCCAAACAACCTAATTCAGGAGATTGATACCCCTTTTTCAGGCTTCCTTTAATAGATCTACCCTTTTGTTCAATAGTATAGACCACCCAACATTTATGCTTCCCTCTTAAGTTCAACCTATTGTACATCGGGAAAGTGACCTTATCAGTTTGAACACTAAAGGTGAACTCCCCTTTTGGTACATCTATAATAGCTTGGGTAGTTGCCAAAAATGACCGACCTAAGATAAAAGGAACATCAACATTCCCCTGCATATCGACTATTAAGAAATCACAAGGAAACTCAAAATTTGACCCTCTGATCAATACGTCCTCTATTACTCCAAATGGCATTAGTACAGTCCCATCTGCCAATTAAATAGTAGTACAGGCTTGTTTTACCACCCATAGTCGTAACTGCCTATATGTTTTAACGTTCTCTTTTTTTTTTCTTGCTTTTTCTCGATTTTTCTTTTTTCTTTCTTTTTTAAACAAATAAAAAAACTACTAGGGTGAGTCATCTCTTTCTTTTCTTTTGCCTAATCCTCATATGTTTTCACCAACCCATCCCAAACATCCATTGCATCTCGTCATGCTTTTACCCTATCTACCTTCCAATTCACCTCCCTCTTATTCAATTAGTCCAAAAGCTAAAAGAAAGGTATATAATTGTAGTGTTTGGCTATGAAAAACAAAGCTTAAAGCTCTAAGTGGCTATAGGAATGTTTGTCAAGTTTTGGTAAAAAAAGATTATTTTAAGGCTAAAATACAGGCATTTTACTGGACATATTCCTACAAAGATGCAAGGCAAGTTCTAGAGACTAAATACATTATGACCAACAATTCACACCGTGGCGTGAAATCCATCCAAGACTTCCTTCTTGGGAGAGTCTTCAGTCACGCCACATTCAAGGCCCTTCCATTTGCGCCATATGTCATAATTCAGGGGATTGTTATGACTATGTTTTCTCTAGCTGTTCTTTCTCGCTTACTATTCTTTGTAATCTCTGTTGGGCTTTTGATATTTCCCTTGTTTTTCTTGAAGGTTTCAGTAGATTGCTCCTACAGGCTATGCAGGTTTAGTTTAGTTGACAAGTCACAGTGCTTTGGCGAATTACTTTTGTCACTGCAATTTGGGCCATTTGGGCCACTAGGAACGGCTGAATCTTCGATGATAAGGAGGCTAATCCTACTCAAGTTGTATCCATTATTCTCTCTTGCATTCGGGAGTCTGCTCCCCTGATTTTAGGTCATATGCAAAATTCGGTTCAAGAGCTCGTCATTTTGACTAAGTTAGGTGTGCATGGCATTCTTGCTATGCCTTAGATGATGAAGACCATCATTTGGACACCTCCCTTTCCTAGCTGGATCAAAGTTAACCCGGATGGTTGTGCAGAGGGGGCATCTGGCCTCACTTTCTGTGGAGGCATTTTCCGAAATTGCAGAGGTTTCACCTTAGGTGGATTCTATGTTTCCTTTGATCGTGGCTATGCTTTTGAAACGGAGCTCTAGGCTACTATCTATGCAATTGAGGTGGCTAATGAGCGTGGTTGGCATAAGATTTGGTTAGATTCTGACTCCATGTATGTGGTAAATGTATTTCAATCTCGATCTCTGGATATACCATGGCGACCCCATGCACGATGGATTCGGGCCTTGCATACTTTAGGGGATATCACTTTAAAGATTTCACATATATACAGAGAAGGCAATCAGGCTACTGATGCCCTTTCTAATCTCAGGCCACCTTTTACTTTGTGGAATCCCTACCTCTTCATGTTTCGGGCATTTCCTTTCGTAATTTTTATACTCAACATTAACGTGTACATTGAGCCCCTTTAATATTCCCCTCCCTAGTTCTTTTGTAGATTCTTGCAGGATGCTTTGGAGGGATCGCCTCACATGGCTTCGGGATTACAGGTTCAGGATTTTCTTACCAACCTTGACCGCAGTCATGACTGCTTCTAGTAGCGGCCGCATCAAAAGTTGGCCGGAACGTTGGAAGTTCTTTGACCTTTCAAATGCAACTGCGACATTTACATAGCGGCTGCATTATAAGTTTGGCCAAAACGCTGGAATCTGACCCTTCAACGCGATCGCAATACTCACGTAGCGATCGCGTCAACTGTGGACCAACGACCTCCACACTTTTTCCTTAACTGCATCCCCACCACCGTCATTTTTGCATATTTGATTGGTTTACTTATGAATTGACCTAATTATGGATTTGACAGTTATTGGCCTTTTGGCCTACGCTGGTACTTTTCTTTTTCCCACTATTAAATTTTTCCGTTAGGGTTTTTCTAGTAGTGGGTTTTAATGAAGCCAATAGAGTCATACACATCCTGGGTTGACTCATATATGGTTCATAGCATTCAGAATTTCAGTTCCTCGGCGTTTCACTAGTGTTGCATGCTCGGCAATACTATCGCCCTTGGATGGTCCTCTATGGCACTTATTGCTCAACCGCCTCCAGCTGGTTTGCTTGTACTAGCACAGGACTCCCTGCTCTTCATGCCGCTTGCATTATGAATGTTGTTCCCCGACCCCATATCTCACTTTCTACTTTGAGTGTTTAGCCTCGCACTCATGGAGCTCCGGTCCTTCTCTTTCATTGTATGGATGCTCCCTCACACTTTAGCGCCTTTGATCTATTTAGACTTTCCCAATCTGCTACTGGCTTGTGGTAGTTTCGGCATTTTTACTTTGTTTTACGCGCTGCGCCACATTTTTCGGCTCTTCTTTTGGCCTTATCTTACAGATTTGAGTTTGCTACTATTCTTTTATATACACTTTATTTTCTTTTATTTTATACAAGAATCTATTTAGCTAACCAATCAATTCATACCGAAAGAATGAAAAATTACTCCAAAAATAGGAGTACATATAAAGCTCAAATCTCAGAGGTTAATTTTGATCATTATTCAAGTTTAAGCTCAATTTCGTCTCCATATACATATCATGCTCTGTTATATAAACACCATTTTATTCATTTTTTTTTTTTAAATCAGCTCGTCATTGACCCATCATCATCTATCAACCCTTCTTTTAAACTTCTCAAGACTAGTTTTTTACTCCAACTTAATAAAATTAAATCTAACAATAAGTAAACTAAACAAATGCAAAAAAACTCAATAAATTCATACTTAACATGACCAGTCAACTAAGCAACCCTTTTACCAAAGCAAATTCCCACCAAAACATAGCAATGAAAAAAAAAGCAATATCACAATAACACTGAATGAAATAAAAACAATAAGCATAAAAGCGGCCAAGAGTACCAATGTTTGTGGGGAAAAGAATGGTACGCCTTGGTGCTAACTCATAGTGCTACTGAGGCAGAGGTGGTTTTCGAATTTGATTTACTTTGAGAGTGAAAGAGTGAAAAACAAATTGGGGGCAATGTGACTAAAAATTGAGTTTAAAGATAGCTTTACCTACCTTGACCGAGCTACCTCGTTCTTGAATTGGCCTATTTTCGCCCTGGGATCGCCTCGACCGAGTCAGTATGGGCCTCAATCAAGTTGGGCTTCACTGGACTACCTCATCTTTTCCCCTAGCAATGACTCGACCGAGTGCCTTTTGGCCTCCTCTACTAAGTCATGTTAACCTATGACTCACAAGCAAGTTAAAACATTGAAAATAACATAAAATCAAAATAAAAATCTGAAATAAAAATCGTAAATGCCAGGTTGCCTCCCGACAAGCGCTAAATTTAACGTCTTCAGCCCGATGACTTGCTAAAGAATTTAGCCGAAGTCCAAACAACCTGATTCAGGGATTGATTCCCCTTTCTTAGGCTTGCTTTAACAATTCTACCATTTCTTTTAATATTATAGGCCACATAAGATTTATGCTTCTCTCTTAAGCCCGACCAATTGTTTATCGGGAAAGTGACCTTATCAGTTTGAACCCTAAAGGTTAACTAATCTATGTGAAAATTAACATTTTTTTTGCACTTTTCACGTCAATAGTTTGTTAAAAATTACGTGTAATGTTGTGTTCACGTGCAATATCTACTGGATTTGTATACTGAAAGCAAGACCTTTTATATACAATGTTTCCAGTTATTCACTATTAATCTCCTATCTGATTTTGTGTACACTAATCACTATATAGGTCCATATCTCTCTCTCTCTATAATTAGATCATATGGTGTGTTGTAGATCATAGAAGATCATATGATTGGTTAAACTCAATGAGATATAAAATATATATCGCAGCTGAGACAACTTGAGGACGAGTAGTTCGTATAGGCTGCAGTATCAAGTAGGAATAATTTATCTTGACTCTTTACTTATACTGGTACGTCTTTACGTATTGATTGGATCACGGTGAGATAAGTTCTTCTGCCTGACCTTAGTGAAGAACAAGAGATCTCGGTGACTTATTGTAATCTAAACCCTAAATAAGATTACAGTTATGTGTGCATGTCTGTGTGTCACTTTGATTTACTATGGGTGAGAGTTAAGTGCTAACTCTTTATATTTTGTTTAGGATGATGATATCCCCTGAAGGAGCTCAAAAGGTTTATTGTACTTGTGGATGTCAATTCAATTTCATCAAGTGAGCATGTCTTGTAGTAGAGGTTGAGTAGAATCAGGAACCGGGTTTGGGTTGGGATGAACCGGACCGGAGAGCCGGGTTTATATCAATTCAGTTTTGGAGGTTATTGAAGAACCGGAGTTGTGACGGTTATAACATAATTGTGCAACGGTTTTGAACCGTTGCATGAGAATCCGTTCTTGAAGACGCGTACCAGTTTTTTATGCAGTTGAAACTGAATTGATTCCAGCTTCCAGAGCTTCTTGATTTTAGCTTAGCTCTTTATATACATTTGTTCTACTTCTAAAGACGAGTTGACACACGTATTTTCCCCTCTGTAAACACTACACAATCATTAGAATTTGAAAGCTAGGGTTCTTGAGCTCAATTCGGATTGTGAATTGGCGTTTCTAGTTTTTTGAGTTGTTTCTTGTAATTGATTGTTCAGTGGAGTGAATTGAGGTGTATAGAGCCTCCGTGGATGTAGATCACATTGATCGAACCACATAAAAGCTATGTGTTCTTCATTTTGTTTCTGGTTTTGCGTTCAGTTTTGTTTGGCCGATTTTCAATTCATTTTTCATTCGTTTCTGGTTTGAATCTTTTGTGTGTGTGTTGTAAGTGTTCTTAATCTTAACAAGGGGTGCCGTTTGGGGAAGCACAATACATACATTCAAAGTAGGAGAAATAATGGCTGGAGTAAAGATGGATGTGGAGAAGTTTTCAGGTAAGAATGACTTCTCACTGTGGAAGATCAAAATGAATGCAGTACTGATTCAAAATAGCTTAGACTCTACACTTCTTCCTGTTGATCAATGGCCTGATGCTGAGAAATCCAAGTTTCCAGACTTGGATAAGAAGGCTCTGATTTTGATATTCTTATGACTGGGTGATAAACCTTTGAGGGAGGTATCAAGGTGCAAGAATGCAGTGGAGGCATGGGGAAAACTGGAGGAACTCTATCGATCAAAGTTTATATGTAACAAACTATTTCTGAAGCAGAAATTAATGTCCTTCAAAATCACTGATGATAAGGTCATTTCTGATCAACTTGATGAGTTTGTCAAGATGATTGAAGAATTGGAAGATCTGGGGGTGAACGTGGAGGATGATGATAAGGCTCTGATGGTGTTGAATGTTCTTCCAAAGTCCATGGAAAGCTTTAAAGATGCACTGATGTTTGGAACAGATGGAAAAATCAGCTATGGATCCATCCTGTCAGCATTGTAGACCAAGTGCTTACAAAATCAGGGAAAAAAGGGCTCTGCACAAGCTGGAGAAGGCTTGAACATTAAGTTCAAAAGGAATTTCCAAAAGAAGAAGTTCTAAGGATGCAAAGAAACAAGGAGACTGGGTTGAAACCAGAAAGTGTTTCAAATGCAAGCAAGCTGGACATTTAAAGAAGGACTGTCGACAAAAGTAGAAGAAGCAGGAAAATCAGAGGGCAGAAGTGGCTATGACTGAGCATCAAGAAGACACCCTAGAAGTCTTAAACATCACAGACACAAAAATGGAAAATGAATGGGTTCTTGATACTGGGTGTTCATTCCACATGTATCCCAATGAATCCTGGTTCAAGGATCTATAGAAAGAAGATGGTGGATGTGTATTACTGGGAAATGATCACTCCTGCAGAGTTAAAGGCACAGGATCAGTTCAAATAAAAATGTATGATGGAGTCATCAGAACTATTTCTCAAGTAAGATATGTCCCTGGATTGGAGAGAAATCTCCTATCCCTTGGTTCTCTTGTGGAAAATGGATGTCAGTTCAATTCCATAGATGGTTATCTTCACATCACTAAACACAACAAGCTCGTAATCAAAGGAAGGCAACACAATGGCCTGTTTATTTTGATTGGATCACCTGTGATAGGATGTGCTGAATCTGTGATAAGCAGAGAAGATGTTATGAAGTGGCATAGAAGACTGGGTCATATTGGAGAGAAAGGGTTGAAGGAGTGATCCAAGAAGGGCATCATTGGTGAAATGGGAAATAGAACACTGGATTTCTGTGACAAGTGTGCTCTGGGGAAGGCCAAGAAGCGACCTTATGCTAAAGGGATACATTCTACCCAAGAACCTCTGCATTATGTACACTCTGATATTTGGGGGCTTTCAAGAACAGAAACACATGGAGGAGGAAGGTATTTCATGTCCATCATTGATGATTACAGTAGAAAAACATGGGTATATGTTTTGAGGAACAAGAGTGATGCATTCCTCAAGTTCAAAACTTGGTTAAGTCAGGTGGAGAACCTAAGAGGGAAGAAACTGAAACATCTTAGGACTGATAATGGCTTGGAATATCTATCCACTGAATTCACAGGGTTTTGTGAAGAAAAGGGCATCACAAGGCACATAACTGTCCCACTAAACCCCCAACAAAATGGGGTTACTGAAAGATTTAACAGAACTGTGCTAGAAAGAGTTAGATGTATGCTGATTGATGCTGGATTACCTAAATCTTTCTGGGGAGAAACAATAAACACTGCATGCTATTTGATCAACAGGTCACCATCATCAACTCTAGGATTCAAAACTCCAGAAGAAGTGTGGAGTGGATAGTTACCAAACTACTATGACTTAAGAGTGTTTGATTGTTTGGCCTATGCTCACATTAGGCAAGACAAACTTGATGCAAGAGCACAGAGATGTGTATTCCTAGGATATCCTGAGGGCATAAAAGGCTACAGGTTATGGTGCCTAGAACAGGGAAACCAGAAACTCCCGATAAGTAGAGATGTAAGGTTCAATGAGGATGTGATGGGATACAACTCTACTGGTAGTCAAGAAGAAGCTGATGGAGCTGTGGAACCTGAAAGAATTTCTGTTCAGGTGGAGCTTAATAAGGAGCAGATACCACCAAAGGAGGATACTCAAGCTCAGCAAGAAGATGACAGTTAATCAGAAGATGAAGAAGGTCAAACTGAGATTGCAAATCTCAGAACTTATAGCATAGGAAGAGACAGGCCAAGAAGACAAATCCAAAGGCCTAATTTCTATGGACTAGTTGGAAGTGTATATTATGCGCTGAGTGTGGCAGAAGACTTGGAGTTGCAAGAGCCTAGTAGTTTCAAGGAAGCAGTAAGTTGCAGTGAAAGTGAATACTGGATAGGGGCCATGATGGAGGAAATGGAATCTTTGGAGAGAAACCAAACCTGGAAGCTTGTAGACAAACCAAAAGGGCAGAAGCTAGTTAGTTCAAAATGGATCTTCAAGAAAAAGGTGGAGGCTGGAAAAGCTGATAAGATCAGATACAAGGCAAGGTTGGTGGCCAAGGGCTTCACACAAAGAGAAGGCATTGATTATAATGAGGTATTTTCTTCAGTAGTGAAGCATTGCTCTATCAGGTTACTTCTATCAAAAGTTACTCAAGAAGATTTGGAACTACAGCAGTTAGATGTCAAGACAGCATTCCTGCATGGTGATCTGGTTGAAAAGATATACATGAAGCAACCTGAGGGCTTTGTGATTCCAGGAAATGAAGAGAAGGTGTGTTTTCTCAGGAAGTTACTCTATGGGTTGAAACAGAGTCCCAGGCAATGGAATAAGAACTTCAATGAGTTTATGATTAGTGCAGGATTCATAAGAAGCTTGTATGACAGTTGTGTATACTTTAACAAAGGTTCAGGAGCTGAACAAGTGTTTTTGCTGTTATATGTGGATGATATGCTCATAGCCAGTAAGAGTGTTGATAAGATACAACAGCTAAAGGGAAAATTGAGTTCAGAATTTGACATGAAGGATCTTGGGGAAGCCAGGAAGATTCTGGGAATGAACATCATTAGAAGCAGAAAGACTGGAACATTATGGCTCTCACAGAAGTAATATCTGCAGAAGGTTGTGGAGAGATTCCACATGCATGAGTCAAGACCAGTAAGTATTCCAGTTAATCTACAGACTAAGCTGTCCAAGGATCAGTGCCCTAAGATAGAAGCTGAGGAGATTCACATGAAGAATGTTCCATATGCCAGTGGTGTTGGAAGTCTAATGTATGGAATGATATGTAGCACGCCAGACTTGGCCTATAGTGTGTCTCTGGTACATGTCAAATCCTGGAGAATCACATTGGGAAACCTTGAATCAAGTTTTAAGATATCTGAAAGGATCTGTCAGTGTGGGGTTAAAGTTTCAGAAACAAGAAGCTAGTACTTTACCTTTGGTTGGATATGTTGATGCAAACTTTGCTGGGAACTTGGATACTAGAAAGTCCATTACAAGGTATGTCTTTACCTTGTATGGGACAACTGTAAGTTGGAAATGTGTGCAACAGTTAGTGGTGGCATTGTCAACAACTGAGGCAAGCTTTGTGGCTCATAGGAATTCTCAAGGACTTGGGTATAAAACAAGATTGTGTTACTATTCAGTGTGATAACCAAAGTGCTCTTCATTTGGTGAACCATCAAGTTTTTCATGAGAGGTCTAAGCATATTAATGTTAGACTTCATTTTTCAAGGGATATAATTGAAGCTGGGTCTGTTGAAGTGAAGAAAGTGCATACTATGGAAAATGCGGCAGATTTTTTGACTAAGGCAGTTCCTAGGAGTAAGATGGCACATTGCTCAAGCCTGATAAGGCTTGAACAATGTGATTAAGCCTAGAGGAGAGAAGACAGTGTGAGGTGATGAAGTGCACTTGAATTCATTGAGGTGGAGATTTGTGGATGTCAATTCAATTTCATTAAGTGAGCATGTCTTGTAGTAGAGGTTGAGTAGAATCAGGAACCGGGTTTTGGTTGGGATAAACCGGACCGGAGAGCCGGGTTTATATCAATTCAGTTTTGGAGGTTATTGAAGAACCGGAGTTGTGACGGTTATAACAGAATTGTGCAACGGTTTTGAACCGTTGCATGAGAAACCGTTGTTGAAGACGCGTACCAGTTTTTGATGCAGTTGAAACTGAATTGATTCCAGCTTCCAGAGCTTCATGATTCGAGCTTAGCTCTTTATATACATTTTTTCTACTTGTAAAGACGAGTTGACACACGTAGTTTTCCCTCTATAAACACTACACAATCATTAGAATTTGAAAGCTAGGGTTCTTGAGCTCAATTCGGATTGTGAATTGGGGTTTCTAGTTTTTTGAGTTGTTTCTTGTAATTGATTGTTCAATGGAGTGAATTGTGGTGTATAGAGCCTCCGTGGATGTAAATCACATTGATCGAACCACGTAAAAGCTTTGTGTTCTTCATTTTGTTTCTGGTTTTGCGTTCGGTTTTGTTTGGCCGATTTTCAGTTCATTTTTCATTTGTTTCTGGTTTGAATCTTTTATGTGTGTGTTGTAAGTGTTCTTAAACTTAACAGTACTAAACCCTGCAGGTTGATTAAGTTCAGGTACAATAATGAAGTTGGGTGGTACTACTTAAGGAATTAATAAGCAATTAATTAATTTAAGCTCTCAGAGGCTTTAATTAATGGATATTCGATATCTTAAATACAGAGATTAATTACGTCTAATTCAAACCCCGACTCAGTTCAGGAATAAAGGTGTACGTCCGTATTAATTCTTTAGTGGAATGGATTAATATTAATGAAGTAATTATGTTATAGGCTGAACATAGAAGAATTAATTCATAGTTAGGTCCATATTTATTTCTTGTATTTGATCCCTGGACTGGCCCATCAAGCTCCTAGCCCAGTAGGGAATTAAACTACCAGACCAAGCCTACACTAAGTTATTATGTATGAAAGACATAACCATCGGTCTGTGAAAAATAACAGTCTAACATAAAAATCACAGAATATAAAAGAGAGAGCGAAAGGGTGGCGGCGGCAGTGTTGGTTCCCACACATGGGATTTCTCAAAGTTCGTCGTCCATCCAACGTTGAGGATCAAGCAGGGATATAGTCCACAAGATCAATTATGGAGTCATACAATTAATCGTTGTGCGCACGATTCTCAGGTCAACTCTAAAACACCTATGTGTTGTATTTAAATTAATAGATGCATATTTAGGATTAATCAATGTGTATATTTAATTATGACAACCAAGAAGGTCCTAGGAATATTCGAAAATTCCTACAATTTCATGTTTTATTATTTTTTAGTGTTGATTTTCCTTTTTAATATGATTTGATGCACTTTTGGTGTTTTTGAGTCATATTTTGAAGATTAGGAAACTTAAAAGAATTTAGAAGATCACTCGCATCCATTTTCATACTCCGGCCCACATCCTGAGGCCCAAACATGCCCAAAATAGGTCTGTGTCAGGCTTGAACTAAGGATCATCAAATGACAGTAAAATTCATGAAGGAGGCGGGCCGAGAAGATGGAGAAAAGCTCCAAACTGAAGAAGGAAAGAGGACAAGTGCAATCGCACATGCCTCATGTTCTAGCCTACAAATCGATGTCAAAACGAACCCAAATTAGATCAAACAAGAGCCTAACTCAAAGTTCATTGGGTTACCAAAAAAAAATCATGAAGGGTCGGACCAAGAAAATGAGAGGAAGGGCTCCGGAATAGTGACATAAAACAGTGACGCGAAGTAGGGGTGGGACTGAACCAAACTGCCGCAGCACCTGCCGAACAGGCAGGCCCCCAGCAGTTGGTCCAGAATTAATCCAAAAAGGCAGCTGCCAACACTACCGGCCTGGCTTCCTATCAGGCAGTGGTTCCGGCAACGATTTGACTATTCCCGAGTGTGCCCAGTTTTTCAGCATGTTGTTCTCATATTTCGGCCTTAACTACCTTGTCCAAGCTTCAATTCTAGTGATTCAAGTTGCCACGTGTAGACGAGACAAAGGTCTACAACTTTGTAGTTGAAGTCGAAGGCTTCTTCAGGACTGATTTCTCCCAGAAATTATGAGAAGGACGAGTCGTGCACGCACAAGGGGCTCGACTCAACAACTTAAAGGACCAAGCACTCCCTTTTGTATTTTTACACTTTTACCCTTACTAGGACTTATTTTGCAGCAGATTTTGAGGGTTGAGGGGACCTACATATATCCCTCCCCCTCTCATTTGTAGGAAGCCAACAACATTTGACTCATTTTGTATCTTCCCCACTACTCTTTCTCTCTTTCTTCTTCATTTTCAGACTTTTAGTTTTACAAACTAGGGTTTTTCTTTCTGCTCTTCAAGGAGAGTTGTCTTTGCAGGAGAAGTCGGGGATTATTCGCGGGCTTGTGACATCCGTCTATTTCATCAAAGGATTTCGAGGGTTTCTTTAATAGATTAAGCAATTTCTATCTCTTCTCTTTATTTTTCGAATTTTATTATTTTTATTGCTTGATGTTGATGATGCCTTTTATTGCTTTGATGATTTGCAAGTGATTCCGCGTTTCGTGAAGCCCGAGAGTAGTGGGTTGTGGTAACCTAGGGTTAGGATTTGGTTAATTTGTAATAATGGTTAATTAGAATTGAACCTTTGACCACAGGCGTTCTTCATGGTCGCTCCGGCTTTCGGTGGCTTAGGATCTCTTCAATTATTCATGTAACTAAAATATGATAGTTGACCCCCTAGGCTAGGGATAACTACCCTTTCGAGGATTTTGTCAACTAGCTTTTAATTGAGCTTAGAGATTAATTGCTACGCCCTTAGTGTATTCGAGTGGGAAGTTAACCTTAGATAATTAGATTAACCAAAACCCAATCGGTAGAAGAGAGACCTATAGAGGAGAAGCTTTACCGAGCGGGGAAGTAGAGTCTAGTGGATCTTGGCTAGGATGGACGAAATTAGGTTTAGTCGCGTGTGTAGGAACTACACCCTTACATCGATCACTATTTATACTTGCTTGAGAGTTAAGCTCTCAATTATTACGAAGTCAATACATTATCTTTTATGCTTGATAATGACTCTCATGTTTCTCCCGATTTTGAAAATAAAGAAGTAGTGCATTGTGAAGTTTGTGGGGGAGAAAGGTCACATATCTTTAGATGTGACTCTTTTTTTTATCATTTTTCTTACAAATGAATTATGCTCCCACCCACCCTTCTCAATTCATGAATTAAAATTCTATTTTCAAATAATTATGAATTGGGATGGGATTATAATCAAAATATTCCCTCCTCAAGTCATCAAACCTTTGAGTCATCCGAGTCTTCGAAAAAGTTTGATTTATTCAAATTTCTTCAATTGATTTATTAAAAGAAGAAATAAAGAAAGATAAGGATGACTTTCATCAAAATTTTGATGAACTTTTGGCAAACACTAAGGTCTTAGAAGCTCATCTCTTCAAACATATTTTGGAGAGAAATAGAGATGAAAGTGTGCAATTTAGGGAAGAGGAGAAAGAAGAGGAGAGTGAAAACCTCTTCTCTCAATGTCTCAACAAAGTGTGTGATTATGATCGCATTCTTGTTAATGATCCATTTGTTGAGGCATCATTTAGTGGTCGGGATGCAAGTTTTGATTCGTCATTTCTTTCAAATTTTGAAAAACTTGCATCGATTATGGATATTATGTCTATTTTCTTTCATAAATCATATGTCCATAATCTTATCCGTGATCCATCGTGTCATGTTTATGTTGGTGGATCAATTCTCTTGCTAGAGCAAACAAAAGCATGGAATGATACACATTTCTTCTTGGATCCTGAATAACACTTGTGAAAGTTGGGCTGTCGACTTTAAACTAAGCTCTTCTTGGGAGGCAACCCAAGCATTAAAAATCTTTATTGCTTTGTTAGGATTTAATTTTGCTTGTTCTTAGTATAGTTTTTCTTTTTATGATTTGATGAATTCTTGAGTTTTGTGAATATGTACTTGACTCTTGGGGACATGAACGAGGTGAAAGAGCCTACATCTTGAAGGAAGGTCCCCCAAACATTGATGATGCCAAATCAAGGCGGGTAATCCTCGGAGTAATGCAAAAAGGAAAATTTAGAGAGTCGACACCTCAAATAAGTGAGCTTTACTCTATCTCTCTACCTATTCCTTCTTGCACGTGCATAATTTTCAATCATGTGACTTGTGTCATCTTTGCTTGTCCTTGATTTTCATGAGTGGAATTTTGTGAATTTGAGTATATGTTGACTTGTCTTTCCGTGCACTTGATTCATATGCTTACTTAAATGAAATGTTTGCATTTTTGTGGGGAGGAGAGATATTGTTTGCATTAATTGAGGTTCACTCCTCAAATTTGCATAACTAATTATGAAATCTTTTACCTACATAGCTCTTGAAATATTTGAATCTTTGTTTAAATGAATGGTTATGTTGGAAATGTGAATAGTTATGTAAGGAATGTTATTTTTATGCGCTTGAAGAGGATGTTCCTCATTATTGATTGAATTTCTCATAGTTATGATCTATGTCATTCTACCATATTTTGTTTCTTATGTCTTTTATTTCTTTCATAAATAATATGCTTGGTTGAATAGCTGTTGAGTTGGCTTATCGTGTGATTGATGAGGAAGAAGTATTGGAACTATTCCAATTTTTTAAAATTTCGAAATTGAAATCTCTGAAAATTGAGCATAAAACACTAGAGGATTCCTTGCCTAAAAATCATTTAGATAAATTGGTTGATACGATTTAAGGTAAGATGAATGTTTGGGTATAGTAAGGAGGATTGCAAGTGTAACTGAAATAACTTAGCCCGAAGTTGTGCTACTTGTGAGCAGTAAGGGTGAGCACGGGTTGGAACGGACCGGAGATCTGGGTATCTCCGGAACCGAGCCGAAAATCAGAGATCTCCAAAAATTTTGCACCGGAACCGACCGAAAATTTGAAACTCCGGAACTGGACCGAACCGAATTTCGGGTCGGTTTGGTTCGGAGATTCGGGCCTAATGGAGCGGATCAGTTCGGTTCGGGTGATTCGGAGATTCGAAGCTTTTTAATTTAAAATTAGTATTTCTCTAAAACTAAAACATATTATATCAAACCAATGCATGTCCAAGTACCAAACTAAATAAAATATTTGTCACATGAATCTTAAAAACAATAGCCATAATTTCAAGCTAAACAAAATAAACTTTACATATAATTAAGTAGCTAAAAAACAACCACAATTCTAAAGTTATCAATTTTTCCACTTCTTTATCAATCTCACCATCAACTTTCATCTTCTCAATCTTTCTTCCGCCATGATCCCGTCGACACCTGAAAATTTCTTTTTCTTTTCCCTTTTTTTACATATGTATATCTACTTAAATATTTTCTATATATTATTTTAATGTCATAAAATGTAATTTAATATTTATATATCTTATTTTATAATATATATATGTATAAAATATTATCCATACCCACGTTACTTTAATTATTTTTATAACACAAATTTAAATATATATGTATATATAAATTTACACACACATATATATACATGTAAATTTGTATATAACCCTTCCGCAGTTGGTTCTACTCGTTTCTGATTCGGTTATTTGGTTCAGAACGGTGCAGTTTATTAGAAAAAAATATCGGATTGGTTCGATTCGGATAACGTCAAAAAGTCAACAGTTCTTATTGGTTCGGATTGATTTCGGACCGAGTTTCGATGCGGAACGGATAATCTCCGAGACCCGTGCTCACCCCTAGTGAGCATTACTATAATTCCAAAACACACACGACCCGATAAAAGACGAACTTTGAAAAATAGAATGAATTGGCTTAGGTGGTAAAAAAATAAAGGAGATGTTGGAGGAACTATAAGGTGGATTAGGTCGCCGAGCAAAGTCATTATTTTTCATTGATTGTAAGAAATTCTAGTAATATTTGTGTACTCTAACTATTGAGATGAGCATAAAAAGAAAATACATTATATGAAACGTAGAAAAAGGAGAGCTCAAGAAAAAATCGAGTGTGAAATAGTTGAAAATCTTGTGTAACTCGAAAAGCGTATTTAGTGTAAAAGAACAAAAACTATAATATCGATTTTATTTCTTTTGGACTAAGCCTGGTGAGAAAAAGAATAAATGGAAGATAAAATTGAAAAACAGTTGGCCCGAGGGAGAAAAAAGCCGCATCACCTACTGGGTGAGTGCGTGGCATCTTCCTCGAAAAGAACTAATTCGAACCACCTAAAGTAGAGGATTTTGAAAAATAATGAGTCGTCCAAGGTCACTTCACATATGCACATTTTGGTGTTGGAGTGAGAGCTCTTAGCACGTGGCCTAGGGTAATAAGTGAAATAAAAACACTATGTGCCTTTCAGATGTCCTATGCATATATATTACTCTACTCGTCTATCAAATTACTTGGAAGAAAATGATTAAGGCGAGCGTGGTGAATTGAAAAGTGGAAAGTGCTCAATAAAAAGAGAAATTCATATATAACGGGCTTCCAATAACTTTGCAACCTCGTTTTCTCATGTGCTTAAATGTTTAATTTGCTGAGGGGACGAGCAAAGCTTAAGTTTGTGGGGATGATGAACGTGAAAATTATTATTTTTCTTGCACTTTGACGTCCATAATTTGTTAAGAATTATGTGTAATTATTGTGTTCACGTGTGATTTCGTATTTTGTTGTATTTCCGGGTTTATTTTCCTTTTGAATATGATTTGATGTGCTTTTTGGTATTTTTGAGTCGTACTTTGAAGGCTAGGAAACTCAGAAGAATTTAGAAGATCACTCGCATCCATTTTCATTCTTTGGGCCGTATATCGAGGCTAAAATGGGCCCAAAATTGGAAGAGGTCAGGCCCAAACTGAAGATCATCAAGTGACGAGTAAAATTCATGAAGGAGTTGGGCCGAAAAGATGTATAGGAAATCCTCGAATTGAAGAAGGAAAGAGGACAAGGACAATCGCACATGCTTCATATTCCAGCCTAAAAACCAAGGCCTAAACGAACCAAAATTGGACCAACAAGACACAAAATCGAATTTCATTGAGTCACAAACAAAAGCCATGAAGGGTCAGATCGAGAACACGAGAGGAAGGGATGAGAAACTGCAACAGAAGACGGAGGCCCCAAAGTAGGGGCTGGGCTTAACCAAACCGCCGCAGTACCTACCGGACTGGCTGTCGGACTGGCAGACCACCAGAAGTTGGTCCAGAATCTACCCAAAAAGATAACAGCCCACACTACCGGCCCAGTTTCCGGATTGGCAGTGGTTCCGGCAGCAGTCCGGCGGTTCGTGAGCGCGACCAATTTTTCAGCGTGCTTTTTTTGAATTTCTACAGTAACTTCCTCGTTCGAGTTCCGATTTGAGTAATTCAAGTTTTTACATCTAGCCGAGATAAATATCTACAACTTTGTAGTTGAAGTCGAATGCTATTTCTAGATGGATTATTCCCAAAAATCATGAGAAGGACAAGTCTAGTGCGCACAAGGGGCTTGACTCAACAACTTACAGGACCAAGCACTCCCTTTTATATTTTTACATTTTTACCCTTACTAAGGCTTATTTTTCAGCAGATTTTGAGGGTTGGTTATATATCCGTTCCCTCTCATTTGTAGGAAGCCAACAAGATTTGGCTCCTTTTGAATCTTCCCCCCTACTCTTTCTCTCTTTCTTCTTCATTTTCAGATTTTTAGTGATAGAAACTGGGGTTTTTCTTACTCCTCTTCAAGGAGGAAGCCGTCTTTGGAGGAGAACTCAGGGATTACTCGCGGGCTAGTGATACCCGACTATTTCATCAAAGAATTTTGAGGGTTTCTTCAATACATTAAGCAATTTCTATCTCTTCTCTTTATTTTCGATTTTTATTAATTTTATTGCTTGATGTTGATGATGCCTTTTATTGATTTGATGATTTTTTAGTGATTTTCGTTTTTTCGAAGCCTAGGAGTAGTTAATTTTGGGGTTGATGATTAGTTGATTTATTATTGGATTTGTTGTGGGTTGTGGTAACCTAGGGTTAGGATTTGGTTAATTTATAATAATGGTTAACTGGAATTGAACCTTCGACTGCAGGCTTACTTCACGGTCACTCCGGATTTAGGTGGCTTAGGATCACTTCAATTAATCATGCAATTAAAGATTATAGTTGACCCCCTAGGCTAAGGATAGCTACCCTTTCGAGGATTGTGTCGACTAGATTTTAATTGATCTTAAAGGTTAATTGCTACACCTTAGTGTATTCGAATGGGAAGTTAACCTTGGATAATTAGATTAACCAAAACCTAATCGGTAGAAGAGAAACCTATGGAGGAGAAGCTCTACCGAGCGGCGAAGTAAAGTGTAGGGTATCTTGGGTAGGATGGACGATATTAGATTTAGTTGCGTGTGTAGGAACTACACCCCTATGCCGGTCTTTAGCGTAGGAGAAGCCGGGCTAACCTCTTCTAATCTTACGTAGGTTGTAACCTGAGGATCGAGGTTGAATTTGTAAATCTCATTCGTGTATGTAGTTTACATTGAACCCCGATTGCCTACCTATCATAGCGGAATATGGCACCTCAACTGTATTCCCAAATTATCACCCAATAAAGATATCGATTGGGGTTAAGAATTCAACCATATAGAACTCATACTTATTTCCTTTTATCGTCTTCAAATTGTTCATTCCATTTTGCTTGTGTGAAGTTGAGCCTCAGGAAAATCTCTCCATCGATCGGTTCCCTCCTTGCCTTTATTTATTGCTTATGTTGTTTAGTTTAATTAAAACTCTCGATTTGCATTTGACCTAACTTGCTCGAACATGCTAAATTCAACTCTCATGTAAAATCCTCCCTGTGGATACGATATCTTTTATACTACCTTTGTTACAAATCATAGGCTTGCGATTTGAGAAGGTCGTTCTAATCACATCGATTTAGAGCGACTTTCGCTACAAGTTCATTAACTCTCCAAAATGGCCAACCTAAGATGAAAGGGACATCAGCATTCCCTTGCATATTGACTAAGAAATCACTAGGAAACTCAAAATTTGACACTCTAATCAACGTGTCCTCTATTACTCCAAACGACATTAGAACAGACCCATCCACCAATTGAATAGTAGTAAAGGTTTGTTTTACCGCCCCTAGTCCTAACAGTTTATATGTTTAAAGTGAAATCAAATTATTTCTAGATCCTAAATCACAACACATTTCAAATTTTTTTATTACCAATAGAACAAGATATAGAAAAATTTCATGGATCTTTCACTTTTCTTGCTCTTCTTAGTTGCGTGCTTGTGTTGGTACTCTTTTTGGGACTTGCCACTTTTGGTTTCTTTAACCCATTTTCATTGTGTGTCTTCATTTGCTCTTTTTTGTGTAGTCCCAACTTTTTCATTAAGTGGCTTCAGCGCCTCCTTCATTACCTCCTTATCATCACTGCTACCCTTTGATTTTTCCTGCATCACAGATTATGTACTAGAACAAACTACAGGATCTAGGTCAGTAAAAAATGTATCAAATAAACATAAGGGAAAATTGGTAAAAATGCCTTTAAGTTTACCATAATTAAAAAATTATCCTTTAAGTTTGGCACTTTAAAAAATTGCCCCGTAATTTACAAAAAAATGATAAAAATACCCTGTGACCGGCTGTTACAGGTATCCCAACCGGTCAAAGGCTGATTTGGCGTTTTCTTTAAGATGTGGCTTTATACATTTCAATTTTATTGTTGATTTGTCTTAATAAACAAATCTTACTACTTTTTAAAGTAAATTCATAAGAAAAATACAAAAAAAACAATACAAATTTATTATTGACTTTTAATACACTAATTTTAGTACTTTTATCAAATAAGTTTATTAAAAATACATATGAAAAAAACTAAAAAAAAATTGAAAAATAATGATGAGCTAGTCATCTTCTTTCTAAACACTCTGCTCAGCAATGCCATCCTCCGGCATGGCTTTGGCTCATTTTTCGACAATGGAACGCAACCCCTCTCCTACACCCACCCCGACAACATTACGTGTTTCCATTCCATCACAGCAGCATCAGTATCACTCACAAAAATCTTACAACATCCATGTCTACCTATGCTCTTCAATTCCAGCAGAGATCTGGTGAAAAAACGTGGGTATGTAAGTGGGTGAAGCAATTTTGATTATTGCTGATTTATTAATTTCAACTGTCTCCCTGTAAATAAAAATTAGAAGTACCTGTAGAAATGGATGGTGATTCAGCGACTAGGGCAAGATCTTCAGAAGCCCTAATAGCGATTTGATGACCTGTAAGGTTTGAATTTCCACCGCCGTGAGGATGACGGCGGAGGAATAGGAGTGGGTGAAGAAAGGAACGAAGAGAAAATGGATGCCATAGCGGTCCTGGGAACAGATCTGGAGAAGGAGATGACATTTTATTTTTTAGTTTATTTGATTTTTTTACTACGAGGAATTTTTTTCAATTATTTATTAGTTTATTACAACTCAGCAATAAAATTACTTTTTTTTTTTTTTTTTTGTATTTTGTTTTTTAGTTTTAATGTATCTTTTTAATTAATTATTTAAAAATGTATGAAAATCATTTTATTAAGCCAAATCAACAAAAAAATTAAAATGTTTAAAGCCAAATCAGCCTTTGACCTGTTGGGATACCTGTGATAGCCGGTCACAGGGTATTTTTACCAACTTTTTACGGGGCAATTTTTTAAAGTGCCAAACTTAAAGGATAATTTTTTAATTATGGTAAACTTAAAGGGCAGTTTTACCAATTTTCCCTAAACATAATTCAAAAGGATTATCATTAAGAAAAGATAGAACTCTCTTATCTAAGTCGGTCCAGCCATCTTTATTCTTCTTAGCAACCCAAGTTTCTCTCGCTTCTTCTTTGCTTCAGGCTCCTCCATAAGTTTAGCACTATTGGTTCAATTTTGTTTAATCTTCCTTCTAAATAGAGTGCTTGAGAAAATGGGAGAGGAGGAATATATCTAAGAGCTTCCTCGATTGTAATCGATCATGACTTCGTAAACCACTTTTCTATCATCCTCTTGGATATCGTCCTCTTCCTCCTCTTAGTCTGGTTCTTTTACCCAAGTTTCCGCTTCTAGTGATTTTGAGCTTTCAGAGTTAGCTTCTTCCATCGAGTACACAACCTAGCATTGCTCATTTAGATTTACTATGGTATCGCAAGGAAACTGTCTTTCTCATGTTGATTTCCCAAGGCTTGTGTTATCTGGACCATGTGCATTCGTATTGCTTTCTGTTCGGGCTTCTGTGGCCTGAAACTCGTCGGCCGCCATGGATGGAGCATATTCAAGGTAGCTTGATTCAAGGTGAACCAGCACGTTATCTTCCAGATTTTCAGACCTGCAAGCATTGGTAAGCTGTTCTTGCTTGGCCTACTCGAAGCGGTCCGTGGGTCCTCTACCGATTCGAACCGTACCAGTCACCGCCGATCGCTGGGCCCTTTATTTTGGGCCGGCTTTTGATGCTTCATCTTCATCTTTCCGCAGCGGGCTTTCAGCGTTAAGCAGGGGAGGAGACCCCTTCAACCATGGCCACATTCTTCAGGGGCCCTGCTCACTCTAACTCACTGGGTCAGCCGTTTCAACTCAGTGAATCGACTCACCTATGCCGTGTCAACTCTGTCCCTGTCTGTGTACGAGGCTGAGCAGGTTTAGGTGTGAAGGTGCTTTCAAGACCTTCAATTTTTGTTCTTGCAGTGGAGTGATTGCACTATCTTGCTGAACCTCACGACTCCACTTCTACGAGACCTCTGAATCGGGCCTGACGTGGGAGACGTCTTCAGCCTCCCCATGTGGGTCTGCGTTTGGATTGGTATTTGTATTAACTGCTACTTGACTTTGGGATCCATTCGGTACTGTTGCTGGGTTATTTAAGTTTACGGGATTAAACAATAGACCAATGGGTGGTACGTTGCTTGTGGACCCGACTCACAATTCATCTTTATCTTGCTGTGACTTTGGTTTTTGGCGAGGGATTTTAGGCAGCGTGCTTGTCCATGTCTTGATATCTCTGTCGAGTTTGTACACGTTTTGGAACTTGTCGTCGGATCATATTATGGTTTTGTCTGCTCTGAGCTTAGGCATTGAAATTTTCCCAGGGATATTTGGACTCGCGCCGATGTGAGGAGCGATGGATCTCCCCCATGCTCGGGTTTCGTGACATAGGGCATCTTGATTGGAAGCTCGACTTCCGTAGTATGTTTGATGATAGTTCTAAATCGGTTATTCACTCCAGCCGAAATGCCCAGTTTCATTTGTCTATGAAATATATTGGCTTTGCTTTGTATTTTCTTAGATTTTCAGTAGCCAATTTTAGATTTATTCTGGATACCTTTATCTGCCGGATTGTGGCATGAAAAGGTTTTTATTTTGTCCCTTGTGAGTGACCGTCCTGTGGTCTCCACATCTCTCGCACATTCCTTTGTTTCCTTTTCTTTATTTATAATACTACCTATTTAGAGTAAGACAATTTTTTTCTTGCACCCTGTTAGTACTGATTGTATCTTTGTTGATTGGCTTGGAAGTTATTGAAGTTTCTTTGGTTGAAAAAAATTGCATCTTTAACTACTTCGTTTGTTGGCTGCTACTGTAAGTTCAGGTTGGTGTGATGAGCTAGTGTCTTACTTCTTAGTGGATTGAACTGATTAGCTAAGGCGGCTATTTGCACTTCCACCTTGTTTATAGTTGGCTCTGGTGGGTCTATCCGTAAAATGTTGTTCACCTTTCTAGGCTGATCTCGTTCATCCGGCCACTGCCAACTGTTAGCAACCATCTCATCAGATATGGTGAGTGCTGCTCTCGTGCTCTTCGTAAGAAGAGATCCATCCGCTATTGCATCTACTAATACTCTCGCGGCCCCAAGTAGCCTTTTATAGAACTTACATACCTACTAGACATGAGAGAATCCATGTTGAGGGTGATTCCGGAGAAGATCGCGGAACCGCTCCCATGCCTCCCCGAAAGGCTCTCCATCCAATTGTTTGAGCTAAGTAATCTCGGACTGTGGTGAGAGAATCTTGCAAGTGTGAAGTATTTTAGAAGAAAACGAGTGCGTAGCTCATCCCAATAAGTTACATCTTCCAGTGCATTAAACCACTTCAAAGCCTTGTCTTTTAGTGAGAATGGGAATAACCGCAGCTTTATTTGTTCATGTGGCACTTGGTTGACCTTTAGTGTCTCAGATATTCTCTTGAACCTGCCTAGATGAACATCAGGTCTTCTAGGGTACCTCCACCACACTGATTTTGTTCCACTATAGAGATTAGTGAGGACTTTAGCTCAAAATTGTTAGCCTGAATTGGTAATGCTTCGACTCCTTCATATCGCTGGTTCGACACGGGACGCATATAGTCCCTGATATCTGCCTGATGATCAGCTTCTTGCTTGGCTGGTACTATTGCTGGGGGCTGATTATGTTGTCTCATAATGTCTATATCAGCCCCGAATATTATTAACTGTTCTGAAAATTTTTCTGACCAAGTCTTCCAAGGTCGCATTTTCCGGTGCTGCAGCCATATCTTTGTTCTGGTCTTTCTTTGTTCTATTGGGGAATCGGAGTTTGTGCCAAGGATCTATTCAGGATGTAATTTGAATATATATTTTCATAAATCAAATAACCATGATATGAAATATTCAAATCATACAATTCATGTAATTGAATAACAGTAAATCATACAATAAGCCCTAAACATGTAGAACTTAGGGATTATTGTATTTACATTCAAACCAGAGAGACACCATTGAGAAGAATTATCCTTCAACCCAAAGATATTCTTGAGTATTCCCTAAGCCCAAGTTCACCAATCCGGTGGGGAATCAAATAAACGTTTTAACACTCGAGGAAGAATTCTTGAGTATTATGCTTATGTGGACCAGAATTGGTCCCCTATTTATAACAAGGGAGAGGCCGAAACTTTGGTCCCCTTTAGGAGAGGGATTGAAACCCTCTCCCACTTGGGAGAGGAAAATATGGATAAGTTTCTATCCCCTTTGGAATTAGATTTTCCATATCTTTTCTTTCTTATCTCCTACTTCCTAGTTAATCCTTATCATCTTAGTTAATGGACTTCTCTTTGTCTACTCAAGGGGCCTTTAGGAGGAATAAGATTCGGCCTCCCAATGGGCCTAGATATCAATATTGGGCCATCAATATTATTCTAGCCCATTAATATTAATTCATTCCACTATAGAAGTAATATTGAACTACCCATCCTAATCCATATTACAAAATATGGCTCCCGATTATTTTTTCCCGTGTTTAAGATTCAATGTCCATTAATTTATTTAAGTTATTGAATGCTTTAATTTATTAATTGTTATTTTTTATTCCTTGAGAACAAACATCTCAACATTATTATCATATTGGAAGTTAATCCCCTGTACAGGTTTGATATGATAAACATTATGTGTCCATCAAGGGGACATAATCAACTTGTTTCACAAAGACATGATTATCTATATTAATTTAGCAATCTATCATATAATTAATAATATTATCCAAAGTATAGAGTATTGAGTCTCAATGAATTATTTCCCATAATAAATCAAAGCAACATTAATTAATTATATACAATCCCAATTAAGGGACATAAATTAAGAAATCAATAACCACTGAGATCTAATTTTTCTTTCAAGTCAGTCTAGAAAAACTATCTCGCTATTGGTCCAATTCAGTGCAAAAAATGCACTAATGTAATCTCTTGGTCAAGACAAACCAATCCGAGCCTTACACATCAACTTCCACCAATGGATTGTTTAATTCCATCTAATTTGTGAATCATTATACATATTACAAGGAACTAACAATGTGATCTTCTATGATCTACTAAACACCACATTATGTACAATGTACAGTATTTAGTATAATATGCAATAAACATATATAACATTCATAATATTTAATGCAAACAGTGATAACTTATTCTCATTTTATAAAATGCAAGAAAGGGTTTATAAACAAAGCAACACTTAAAAACATGCTTTACATTATAACCCTAACATGTTTTTCATCTACGAGCAGTCGCTTCAATTTTCGGGTCAAAAGGGACGATTTTATCCTTCCCTTTAGAACGGGTGTGCAAGCGCTACCTGAGATCAGAAACACGGAAACCAGTGTAAAACTGAAAAGAAAATAAGAACAATAAAATGAAAGTGTAGAAAATTTTGTGTAGTATAGTATTGAGATATTTATCAAAATAAAACTTAACACAATTTCTAGTCCCCAGCAACAGCGCCAAAAACTTGATGCACTAATTATAAACCCTAGTATACCATAAGTGTATGGTCCTAAAGTAGCTAGTTGCAGAAAATCGATCCATGAAGATTGATATTCTAATTATAATATGTCTACTCTATCTAGACATTCAAATCAAAGAATGAATTTTGTATTTTCTAAACCTAGTTGCATATAAACAATTAACTAACGAAGAATTGCTTGAAAAATAAGTAATCAAATATTAAGATAGACTCAGATGGACAAAGATGTATTCTAGGGCATAGATTTCAATTATAAACTCCAATAAGATTAACCTAAAACTCTAGACTTTTAAACCAATTATATTGTTTATTAAGCGACAGTTCACTTAATTAACTCTTCTCTCGAAGCGTCTAATCGTGTAGATCAATTAAGGATAGTCACCCTCTCGAGCTAACTATCACATAAAAGACACCCAAGGGTCTACTAAGTCAATTCCTACACAAGCCCTCACTCCTCTCGGACGATTATTGGTACCTACGCTATATGTACGTATGCCTATTAACAATCCCCTTCTCTCAAAGCCGAATTTTTAAGCAAGTAGAATACTTAATTGGCCAAAGTAAGCAATCCTTAAAATAAGAACACAGCATATAGATAAAAAATCATAAATTGGAGCTAGAATTAAAGATAAAATCAAAACAATCATTCACAATCTACTTTCTTACCCTAGAACACGATAAGTGTTTAGTAACTCATAACCAAAGTAAAAAACCATACCATAGGCAAACATCTTGGAATAATTAACTAAAAGACAAGAAATAGTAAAACCCGAATCTTGCTCTCCAATCGTTGTCTCGTCACTTCCTTGTTCTTTGATCTCGTCTTCAAAGTGTTCTCCAATGATGATAATATGATAATTCCGGAATAGGAAGCTTGTATTTACAAGTTGGGGAAGATTAAGGTTGAAATCTGCTAGAAATAAGCCAAAACACGTGTAATAAATTCGGCCGCCAAACTGCCTCGACCGAGGCATATTTTGCCTCGACTGACATTTTGCCTCGACTGAGTTGGCGTGTTTTGCATAAAAACTCTTTTCTGCCTAATTCGGCCTATTCTGCCGAACTTCGTCCAAACGGACTTCTTGGCCTTTTTATACCTGATTACACTAAAACATGTACAAATAGTCATCTTGCTCAAGATAATGAATTTAAGCTTATTCCAACTAGATACACATGCAAATATACCAAATATATCCCTAAATCGACCAAAAATTCATGTATACTTGACGTGTATCAATCAACTGAAAAATGTAACAATAAAATTTATAAATGTTGTGCATGATCATAAAAATTGCAGGATCATAAAAATACATATTTTATAACCCTCGAAAAGTTTAGCCTTGCCAGAATGTATGATGACAATAATGTGGTTGATGGTCTGATTTCTAGGTATGGCAGCAAATAGTTAACATACTCCTAATCATTCCATATATTACGTGAGTTTTAGACGCATATTTATAGCTAAGATGGTGCATTATTGTGTAAATTAGTACTTCCTAACACACATTTTCATATGTTTCGTGGATTTCACTTGTTTGTCGATTTTGTAGTGTTTTCAATGAAAAATAACGAGCTTTTAAGTTAATAGTGAAATCATAAGTCCAAACAGATAATAAATGTGAGGTGGTGTTCAATCTCATCAAGTGAGCTATACTTTGTAATATGGTGTGTTGGGAATGTGGAACCGGGATCAGGAAGTGAAGAACCGGAGGTTTGAACCGGGTTTGAGCATCAAGAAGTCAAGCTGTTCAGAGTGAGTCGGGTTCGTGGCAGTTGAGGATAACCGTCATTTGTGACGGATTAGTTTCAGAGTTTGTGACGAAGAAAACCGTCGTTTTTGTCCGGTAGCTGAGCTCAACTTGATTCAGTTAGAACTTTCTGTACGGTTACATTCGAGCTCCAATTCTGATATCATTGTAAAGCTCTCATCAAGGAGAAGGTCACTACGTCGAGCAATTTCCTTGTTTCTTAGATTAGAGAGAGTATTTTGAGATTGAACGTTTCTGCCCTAATTTGTAAACAAAATTGGGCATTTCGTTTATTGGGTGTATTCTCTGTAATTGATTGGATTTCTTAGTGGATTGGGGTGTGTCTTGCCTCCGTGGATGTAGTTCATCTTGAACGAACCACGTAAAAGTTGTGTGTGATTCAATTTCAGTTCCTATGTTGCGTAAGTTCAATTCGACCATAACTTTGGCCGAACTGAGTGTGTGTTTTCAGATTGATCTTTGTGCGAATTCCAGATTCTGTCTAGTTGTGTGTTTAGGAGTTGAGTTCACTAACAAGTGGCGCCGTCTGTGGGAATCAACTCTCACAGCTTGAAGAAGAGAAGGAATGGCTGGTATGAAGATGGATTTTGAGAAGTTTACAGGAAGGAATGATTTCACACTATGGAAGATCAAGATGAATGCAGTATTGGTTCACAATGGCCTTGATCTTGCATTGATACCTCTGGATTCGTGGGAAGAAAATGAGAAACCCAAGTTTGCATCAGTGGATAAGAAGGCCCTCAGTCTTATCTTTCTGTGTTTGGGTGATAAACCTTTGAGAGAGGTCTCAAGATGCAAGAGTTCCTCAGAAGCATGGAAGAGATTGGAAGATCTGTATCAATCTAAGTCAGTTTCCAACAAGCTGTTCTTGAAGCAGAAGATGTTGGCCTTCAAGATCACTGAAGATAAGGTAATTTCTGATCAGCTTGATGAGTTCATTAAGATGGTTGAAGAATTGGAAGACCTGGATGTGAAATTGGAGGAGGATGACAAAGCATTGATGGTGTTAAACATTCTTCCAAAATCCATGGAAAGCTTTAAGGATGCCTTGATGTATGGGAGAGATGAGCAGCTATCTTATGATGGGATAGTGAAGGCTCTGAGGTCTAAATGTTTCCAGACTCAAGGTGATAAAGGCATGATGCAATCTGGAGAAGGATTGAATGTCAAATTCAAGAAACCTTGGCAAGGCAAGAAGGGACAGAATGCTAAGGATCCAAAGGCAGGAGACTCTAATCCTAAGAAGGGGAATGAATGGGTTGAGAAGAGGAAATGCTTCAAGTGCAAGCAGCCTGGTCACCTGAAGAAGGACTGTCCTAAGAGAAATAAGAAAGGTGGAAATCAAGGGGCAGAATCTGCTGCCATTGATCATCAAGAAGATCCTCCAGAGGTATTAAATGTTACTGAATCAAGAACGGAAAAGGAATGGGTCTTGGACACAGGCTGCTCCTTTCATATGTGTCCACACCAGTCATGGTTTGATGAACTGAAAAGAGAAGATGGTGGAAATGTTCTCCTGGGAAATGACCAATCATGTAAGGTCAAAGGAGTTGGATCAGTGAGCATAAGGATGTTTGATGGTGTGGTCAGAGTCATCTCAAATGTAAGATATGTTCCTGGCCTTAAAAGAAATCTTCTATCTCTTGGTTCTTTAGTAACTAGTGGGTGTCAGTTTAGCTCAGTAGATGGCTTCTTGCATATCACAAAACATGGAAAAATGGTGATAAAAGGTAGACAGCATAATGGGTTGCTTATCTTGATTGGTTCACCTGTTGTTGGGAGTGTAGATATGGTCTTGAGCAGTTCTGAGCTTGTTAAATGGCACAAGAGACTTGGACACATAGGAGAGAAAAGGTTGAAGGAACTGTCAAGAAGTGGAGTAATTGGAAATATGGGAAATCAAGATCTGGAGTTCTGTGATCAGTGTGCTTTGGGCAAATCCAAGAAGCTGCCCTATGGAAAGGGTGTTCACACAACTCAAGAGCCATTAGATTATGTTCACTCTGACATATGGGGTCCTGCAAGGACAGAGTCTCATGGTGGTGCAAGGTATTTCATGTCCTTAATTGATGATTACAGCAGAAAGGTGTGGATCATGTTGATGAAGAATAAGAGTGATGCTTTTCATAAGTTCAAAACATGGTTGATTCAACTGGAAAATGTCAAAGGGAAGAAGCTGAAGCACCTTAGGACTGATAACGGACTGGAATATCTCTCTACTGAGTTTACAAACTTCTGTGAAGAAAGAGGAATCAAGAGACACAGGACTGTACCAATGAATCCTCAACAGAATGGAGTTGCTGAGAGGTTTAATAGGACTCTCCTTGAAAGAGTTAGGTGTATGTTGTTGGATGCTGGGTTGCCAAAGGTATTTTGGGGTGAAACCATTGCTACAGCATGTTATCTAATTAACAGGTCACCCTCATCAGTGATTGGGCTCAAAACACCTGAAGAGGTGTGGAGTGGACAGAAACCAAGTTATGAAGGTTTAAGGGTGTTTGGTTGTCTTGCTTTTGTCCATGTCAAGCAAGACAAGTTAGATGCAAGAGCTCTAAGATGTGCATTTCTTGGATATCCGGATGGAATAAAGGGCTACAGATTGTGGTGTTTAGAGAAGGGAAATCAGAAGATAATCACAAGTAGAGATGTAAAGTTTAATGAGAATGTGATGGCTTACACTTCTACAGGCTCTAAGGAAGAATTTGATGGTGCTAAAGAGACAGAAGAGATATCAATTTAGGTGGAGCATCCTGCTGAAGATAATCACACATCTCAACCACAAGAAAATCTACAAGATAGTGATTCATCATCTGAAGAAGAAGAACAAACTGGACCTTCACAAAATGTCAGAGAATACAGCATTGGAAGGGACAGGCCTAGAAGAACAATCAACAGACCTGATTTCTATGGTCAAGCAGGGAGTGTTTACTATGCCTTGAGTGTTGCTGAAGACCTGGAATCACAAGAGCCTAGTAGTTTTAAAGAAGCACTAGACTGTGAAGAAGGTGAACACTGGATACAGGCAATGATTGAAGAGATGGAGTCCCTGGAAAAGAATGAGACCTGGATATTGGTGGATAAACCAAGAGGTCAGAAACTTGTAAGCTCTAAATGGATATACAAGAAGAAACTAGAGACAGCAGGAGCCAAACAGGTGAGGTTTAAAGCAATATTGGCGGCTAGGGGCTTTACACAAAGAGAAGGAATTGATTTTAATGAAGTTTTCTCTCCAGTGGTAAAGCATTGCTCAATCAGGTTGCTTTTATCAAAAGTTACACAAGAGGGCATGGAATTACAACAACTGGATGTAAAGACAACATTCTTACATGGAGAACTCAATGAGAAGATATATATGAAACAGCCAGAAGGCTTTGTTGTTCCTGAACAAGAAGACAAAGTTTGTTTGCTGAAGAAGTCACTATATGGACTCAAACAAAGTCCAAGACAGTGGAATAAGAGGTTCAATGACTTCATGATCAGTGTTGGTTTTGTAAGAAGTCTTTATGATAGTTGTGTTTACTTCAACAAAGGTTCAAAGCAAGATATAGTCTTCCTTCTATTGTATGTGGATGATATGCTAATTGCCAGCAGGAACAAGAAGAGGGTACAATGGTTGAAGGATAAACTTAACACTGAATTTGACATGAAAGATCTGGGAGAGGCCAAGAAGATTTTGGGCATGAACATTCTAAGAAACAGAGAAGCTGGAGTGCTTTGGTTATCTCAGAGGCAATATCTACAGAAGGTGTTGGAGAGGTTTCATATGCATGAAGCCAAACCTCTCTCCACTCCAGTTAATCTACAGAAGAAACTCTCCAAAGAACAATGCCCAAAGACTGAAGAGGAAATCATACATATGAGCAATATCCCTTATGCAAGTGGAGTTGGAAGTCTTATGTATGGAATGATTTGTAGCAGGCCTGACTTGGCCTATGCTGTGTCTTTAGTAAGCAGGTTCATGTCAAACCCAGGAGTTGAGCATTGGGATGCTTTGAAACATGTGATGAGGTATTTGAAAGGATCAGTGAACTTGTCACTGAAGTTTGAAAAGAGAGTGGATGGAAGTACTGTTGCATTGGAGGGGTTTGCTGATTCTGATTTTGCAGCAAACATAGACACAAGGAAATCTATTTCTGGATTTGTGTTTACCTTATTTGGAACAACCATCAGCTGGAGAAGTGTACAACAATCAGTTGTAGCACTGTCAACAACAGAAGCAGAATATATCTCCTTAACTGAAGCTATCAAAGAAGCAATCTGGCTGAAAGGGATTTTGAGAGATTTGGATATCAAGCAGAAGTGTGTGGCAATCTACTGTGATAATCAAAGTGCTCTACACCTTGTGAAACACCAAGCATTTCATGAAAGGTCAAAACACATTGATGTTAGGTTGCATTTTGCTAGAGATATCATTGATTCTGGTTCTGTGGAGGTGAAGAAGGTACACACATTGCATAACCCTGCTGATTTTCTTACGAAGGGTGTACCTGGGAACAAAGTGGAGCATTGTTCGAGCTTGCTGCAGCTTGAGCAATGTCATGAAGAGCAGTAACAGAAAGGCAGTGATGAGGCAGGAAGAGGCACACTTGATTCATTGAGGTGGAGATTTGTGAGGTGGTGTTCAATCTCATCAAGTGAGCTATACTTTGTAATATGGTGTGTTGGGAATGTGGAACCGGGATCAGGAAGTGAAGAACCAGAGGTTTGAACCGGGTTTGAGCATCAAGAAGTCAAGCTGTTCAGAGTGAGCCGGGTTCGTGGCAGTTGAGGATAACCGTCATTTGTGACGGATTAGTTTCAGAGTTTGTGACGAAGAAAACCGTCGTTTTTGTCCGGTAGCTGAGCTCAACTTGATTCAGTTAGAACTTTCTGTACGGTTACATTCGAGCTCCAATTCTTATATCATTGTAAAGCTCTCATCAAGGAGAAGGTCACTACGTCGAGCAATTTCCTTGTTTCTTAGATTAGAGAGAGTATTTTGAGATTGAACATTTCTGCCCTAATTTGTAAACAGAATTGGGCATTTCGTTTATTGGGTGTATTCTCTGTAATTGATTGGATTTCTTAGTGGATTGGGGTGTGTCTTGCCTCCGTGGATGTAGTTCATCTTGAACGAACCACGTAAAAGCTGTGTGTGATTCAATTTCAGTTCCTGTGTTGCGTAAGTTCAATTCGACCATAACTTTGGCCGAACTGAGTGTGTGTTTTCAGATTGATCTTTGTGCGAATTCCAGATTCTGTCTAGTTGTGTGTTTAGGAGTTGAGTTCACTAACAATAAAGCTTCGAAGGAAGGTATTGAGGAATTGGGCCCAAAAGAGCCTTTGGGTGGGCCAAAGATGGATTGGAGAAGCCCAAAAGACGAAGTTAAAAAGAGGATTAATTCGAGCAGCATATGTTCGACAAGTAGCCTTACATAGCTTGGTCATGCACTCTGCGCTGGTTAACATATCATGTGCAGTTGACGAGCGTTTGCTCGACCGAACGCCTTAAGTGGGTTCGTCGTGCAAAATGGCAAGTTTTCGCTCGGATGACGCACTTTTATGGGTTTTATCCAATTTATGCCCGTCTCAACCTACTGTTTTGTACTCTTATAAATATCTAGCCTTAGGAATTGTAGACATCATATATCATCTTAGAATTAGCAGTAACATTAGTTACAATCTTTATGAAGTTTTATATTTGTAGTCTATGCTAGAGCACTTTGCCAAAGTGTCGAAGAAGATGACGAAGATTCTTCCCCTCGAATTCTGAGGTGAGTGTAGTATTTTGAATTTTGCTTTTTAATTCAGTTTTTTGTTTCTTATGAAACCATGATTTTATTTATAATATTTGGTTTCGTTTATATGATCGTGGAGTGGTTGTTTCATATCTTAGGATCAAAAAGTAGGTTTTAGACACAATTTTCAATGTTTATATGTATGTTATAGTTCTAGGTTCTCGTTGTTTTCCGATTTGTTGAGTTCTAATTGTTGTTAGGATAAACTGATCACCTAAGGCTAGCACTCTAGAATCACATATCCAACACTGCTCCGAAAGGTTAGGGTATTGATGGAAAAACAACTCATGGCATAATATATAACAAAACTGTTCCAAAATGTGAGAGTATATTATTGGGTATTCTTGGGCATTTTCAGGAGTTATAGGCACTTCAACTGGGATGGTTTTCTGTTGACTATAATCCACACTTTAGGCACTTCGAAGGGATGTTTAAGAATGCATAATCGCGAATTCCCATAACAAACATACATAGTAATTAGAGTTATACATTTATGTTTGCATGTGCGGTTGTCTATGATTGCACGGTAACTAGTTCTGAAATCTATATCCTAAGATAACTCTTTGTTTAATCATTATTAGTGACAACAATTAGATTGATAAGTTATCCTCTTACAACTAATGTGGGGTCTAGATACTTAGTAAGTAGATAACTCCAACCCAATCAATCATATATTCGATCTGCCTAGATATTTTAGTACTAGGAACATTGCAGTAGTTTGATTAGGTTCATCTTTACCAGTCTTTGTGGGATACAACATTGCTTTCTACTAAGTACTACTACACCGCTACACTTTCGGTTTAGCTGGTAGAAATTAGAGCGATCAACTCCTACTCTTACTAAAAACTAGTTTCAAAAAAAAAAAAAAAAAAAAACTTAGTAATGAAAATGATTAGTATTAATTTGTGAAATAAAATTGTATGACATATGTAATAACTCCAAGTCCTCCAGTTTGAGTTCCATCCTTGTACTTCCAGTTCCACGATGACGAGTATGACTTTGGTAGTAGACAACTTTTCCTCTGATGTCTGTAACAATCACAAATTAGTTAATATCTTGTTACTTGTAGTGAATCAAGATATTGGATAATTAATATGTTAGAATAGCATACAAACAACTCGAATTCTTTGATCTTACGTTCTGTTGTGAGTTCCACATAAATTTTGAAGTTGAAAATGTAGTTTGGAGAACTTATGTCGAAAAACTCAACAACAGTTGTGCGCCTCAAAGAGTTTACAATCTGCTTGAGCAAATCATAAATTATAATATACCTCTCGATCATGAAACACACTTTCTATGTTAGGAATCTGACTCATGTCTCTAAAAACATGTACATCATAGCAGTGAACCAGTCGAAGCCTAAGAGGCTAATGCGTATTAGACGGATTCACATCACGAATGAGGATGTACAACGGAGCCATTGAAAAGGTTGCAAGACATCAACAACATAAGCAAAGAATTCTAAACCAGAGTTATCATAGCTATGAACGTAAATTTAAGGTGTGATGGGATGGTAATTTTGTTTTAAATTTAAAAGATGGACAAAATCACTACAAAAAAAATGCTGTTTAGCGACGGATTTTCCGACGGACACTATCTGTCGGTAATTCGCGATCGATTTGCGACCGTCTAGCGACGGATCTGATATTCAGGGAATTACAAAAAAAAAAATTACCGACGGAATTTCGACGGATTAGCGACGACAATTACTGACGGATTTATTTCGGTCGCTAATCCGTTGCTATTTCGAGAGTAAAACAATTCCCGCCAATTCAGCGACGGACTTGGCGACGGAAACAAAGTCATCGTTAATTAACGACGGAAAATCCGTCACTATTTTTAGGTGCAAATATGTTTGTCATTTTAGCGACAAAATTAACAACGAAATTAATTACGCTAGTTAATGAGCGACGGACATTTTTCGTCGCTAATCATTCAACAATCAAAGTGTTGTTGTTTTAAGATTATTGGCGACGGAATTGTCCGTCGATAATTAATGACGGAAAATCCGTCACTGTTTTGAGCGGCAAAAATTCTCGTCCCGGGAAAATAATTAAAGTTTAAACTAACGACGGAAGCTTTCGTCGCTAATACTTGGCTAATCTAAATAATAATATTTATCTGCGACGAAATATTCCGTCGTACATTGGTGATGGAAAATTTCGTCAAGAATGTTCCAATACCGACGATATTAGCGACGGAATGTCCGTCACTAAATATATATGTATGTTTTTAGTCATTTATGAGTGTATTTGCATTTTATATAAACGTATTAGTGCATAATTGACCCATACACAACATTGGGAATGAAAAAAATTGAAATAATTATATATATTTTATTTTACATAATATATTGATTATATGTAGAGGTGAAAATTTGGCCCGATAGGGTATATATATATATATATATATATATATATATATATTAGTCCAAGACCATTAGTAGGGCGGGGCCTGTTGGGCCCCATGGTCCTGTGGGCTAACACTTATAATAAGATGCAAAAAGTTTTTTTACAACTAGTTTGTAGTTACTAATGTATTTGTAACTAGTTTTTGCAAATACTTTGTAGTTACCAATATATTTGTAACTACAAGTAGTTGCAAAAGAGCTTGTCATATTGTAGCAAATTTTGTTAAAGTTGTATGAAATACTTAATATAACTACTAATAATTATAAAAGAGGTTATTTTTAGTAACCACTCTTGTAGTTGCAAAAGGCTAGTGATAAATGCGTATTTTTCTTGTAGTACATCCCCTTTAATTAAATATTGAAAGATTTTTTTATGTTATTTTAATAAATGCAAATCTTTGAATTCGATTAGAAGCTTTACAATATAAAGTATAGGATGATTACTAATCGAGTCAACATTTAAATATATTGAGATATGTTTGATTCTTCTTGTATTTTTTCCAACGATTTTGTAGTTCGATATCATTCTTGACTTGTACCAAAGAATCACTGGTCCTAAACACCCATCCCACCCATAATTCCCCAATGTACTGGAAAAAAAAAAAATTCTTCTATTTTTTTAATATGTATCCAAAATATATTTTATAGAATAAAAAGAAAATAACTAATTTATGTACTTAAAAAAAAATTCTTGTGCATGCCAAATATATTTTATAGTAAAAAGAAAAAGAAAAGGAAAACATATATCTCAAATATATAGAGATAAAAAAAAATATATAAAAAAAAAGAAAGGATTATAAAATATCAATGCTATAGCAGCCCATCTCCAATATGTGTTCATCGCGCGGGCTCAAGTAATTAGAGACCAAAAAAAAAAATTAAAATTAAACATTGAGACTTTTCATCTTCATCGCGTCTTTCCCCACGACTTGCATAACCCCTAATTTGATCAAACCCTTAAAATTGACGCAACCCTCCTGCAGTTCTCTCCGTCGCGCCGTAACGACTAGTCGGTCGCCGCCGTCTACCAGCCGCACGGCACCGTCGCCAACTGCTCGCCGTCTTCGGACTAGTTTTTTTCAGGTTTGCAGTCTCTGAAAACTAGTTTTGCCATTAATTTTGATATAGTTTTCTTTGTACAGAATTGTTGCAGATGGTGAACACCCAATTTTAAGTCCTTAGTTGTTAATAGTATTCGATTATTTAATTAATATTGTTGTGTTATTGATCAGTCGTATCGGTTATATAAATTAATTTTATTTGATAGTTGAGATCGATAGTATCAATTATTTAATCAATATTGTGTGGCTGTTTATGTTATTTATATATTAATCGATATCGTTTGATTGATGTACTGGATATTTTTTTATATCTAATACAATGCAGTTTTAATCTGATTTTTAAAACATAGAATAAGACCGATGTGTCAAAATGACGTATAATTAAATGTGAGCCATGATTAGTACACCATATAGCTATGCTGATGCACTATTGTTGTTAATAGATGAAACCACTGGCAAAAAAACAGAGGTAAAGGAGTTTTCAAAACTTTTGGGGTACGGGATTTTCAATTGGAATCAGAATAAGGAAAAAAAGGAGTTTGGGACATTCTCAACTAAAGCTTGTTATAAAAAAATATTCTTATTTTTATTTAGTTCTAGTTATTTTTAATATTTTTTCTTTCATCTTCTTCCTGCTCCTAAAGGACTTGCATCAGCTATAACTTTTATCTAACATAACCATAATTCTGAAAAGTTAATAAGTTAAATTGTATCTTCCATGGCAAAAGATCATATATCTCATGGCTACAGATTTTCCATATGCAGTATCCCAAAGAAGTTTTAAAATAAAAAGAAATAATTTGCATGATTTCTTTTAACTGGCTGTATTGTAATTATTATATAATGTGAATAGACATTATGTCGGTTTCAAGTCATGTCGTAAAGGGCCGTTTTAAGTGAAGGTAAAGCCGTAAGGGAAATAAGATATATAGAATGTAACATTTAATATTATTTTCAAAGATTCAAAAATCGTGTATCAAGACTTTGAGAGTGTTAACTCTACTTTTAAATATATAAATATGATAATGAAATGTATATTAGTTCCTGTATCTTCAAATCTTTTTCAATATATCTTCTTAGACTTCTATTTTCATGGCATTTATCAAACCAATTCTCACATCCGGTTGAAGCACATTTAAAGGGTGTTTGCAAACAATTGTATTTATAGAAAAATGATTGAATTGATTTTGTAAAAAAATTAAAATTTGGTAGTGTTTGGAAATAAAATGGTGTTAAAGCTAAAAGCTGATAGAATTTGAGTTTTAGCAGCTTCTGAGAATCAGCTTTTAGTTACTTTTCAGAAGCTATTTTGGTACCCATATATAAGATTGCAAATATTTCCAATAGAAAGAATAGATTTTAAAAAGTGATTTTGAATGTTTAGGTGGGTTTGCAATCACCCTCTTAGAATAATTAAGTATGACTGCATAAATAATATAAAATGATCTATTGATGTTTATGTTATGATATAGTAGGATCATATGGTCATCATGCTTGAATTTGAATACAGTGTATATCTTTACATATTTTGTGTTTCCTTTTTGATGTTTTTCAAGATATATGTTATTTCTTCTGTAATTTGATTACTTATGGGCAGTGGTTCATTGGGATAAGATAGGCCTAATTACTTTCTTCCTCTTTTGAGTAGTGTGTCTAGAGTCTTTAGAGAGCTAAATATATGAACTGTGTGTGAAGAAGTGTTGTGTGTGAAGAAAGTGTTTCTGTGTGTATGTAGTGTATATTTTGATCATGACTTATAACCTCCTTATGTTGTAACGAATGTGCACTTCTTTTCTTAATTATAAAAGACACACTATATTCTAATATTTGGAAAAAACAGATTGATTGTCGCTCATGGAATCCAATCGTCAATGGATGTATAAACGAATTAGGAACGGTACTTTAACTAGTGAATATATATAAGGGATTGAAACTTTTGTCCGGTTTGCAACTAGTCAACAAGCATGGATGAATGAGGGAAAAATTAAATATCCCTGTAATCATAGAACAATATTTATCTTGATGTTTCCACTATCAGATATCACTTGGCAAAACATGGTTTTACTCCAAATTACTATGTTTGGACTTTTCATGGTGAAAGAAGTGCGTCGGATAGTTCTTACCAGAATAGTGGTGAGGCAAGTACTTTGGCCAATGAAGAGGCTCCTGGTGCATACCGCACAATGGTGCTGGATGCTGCAGGTCCTGATTTTAATGAGGATGATGTGGAAGAGCCCCCTAATCCCGAGGCAAAAAGATTCTATGACATGCTCGATGCAGCTGATAAGGAGTTGTGGCCAGGGTGTCAAAAGCATTCACAACTATCTGTCGTAGCTCGTCTTATGAGCATGAAAGCAGAGAACAACATGTCTGTAAAATTATTTGATCAAGTTGCACAATTAATGAAAGAGGTAGCCCCAGATAATAATTTGGTGACAGATAACTTCTATAGCACCAAAAAGTTATTGCGTGGGATGGGCCTGCCAGTGGAGAAAAATGATTGTTGTGTTAATAACTGCATGATCTATTGGGGTGTAGATAGTGGATTAATTAATTGTAAGTTTTGTGCCGAACCTAGATACAAGAGGCTTGGTCGGAATGGTGAAAAGCGACGAAAGACGAATGTAGCACGCAAGAAGATGTACTATTTTCCTCTCATTCCCCGATTACAGAGATTGTATGCTTCTAATGCTACCGCGAAAGATATGACATGGCATGCCAATTCAGTTGATGATGGGGTCATGCGTCATCCCTCTGACTCGATGGCATGGAAGCATTTCAACAACGTACATCCTGAATTCGCTGCAGAATCTAGAAATGTTCGGTTGGGTCTTTGCACGGACGATTTTCAGCCTTTCGGGCAATCCGGACAACAATACTCTTCATGGCCGATAATTGTTACACCATATAATTTACCTCCTTGGATGTGTATGAAAGAGCAATATATGTTTTTGACTATATTAGTTCCAGGGCCTAGAAATCCTAAAGAGAAAATAGATGTATTCCTACAACGACTTGTAGCTGAGTTAATACAATTATGGGAAACGGGTGTGCAGACATATGACATCTCAAGAAAACAGAACTTTCAGATGCGAGTAGCTCTTATGTGGACGATTAGTGACTTCCCTGCATATTCGATGCTGTCTGGTTGGAGTACAGCTGGAAGATTAGCTTGTCCATATTGCATGGATAAATCGGATGCCTTCACACTTAAGCATAGTCGAAAACAGTAATGGTTTGACAACCACCGTAAGTTCTTACCCGTGGATCATCAATTCCGCAGAAATCGAACGGCCTTCACTAAGAACAAAGTTGTTTCTTGTGAGCCACCAAAGATTCGATCAGGATACGAGATCTTAGATGAAATAGAAAGGCTTAGGCTGAAGAAGGTTACTGAAATAGATTCCGCGGAAGTGAATGGGTCTATTGCTAAAACATGTGGTTGGAGGAAATGAAGCATTTTTTGGGATTTGTCATATTGGAGTTCACTTTTGATCCGGAACAACTTGGATGTGATGCACATAGAAAATAATGTGTTTGATAATTTGTTCAACACGATAATGAATGTAGAAGGAAAAACAAAGGACACTTCTAAGTCACGGGAAGAGCTAAACGACTATTGCCGACGACCTGAGCTAAAGAAGAATGAAGCAACAGGAAAGTACCCAAAGCTTGTTATACACTTGACAAAATACAGAAAAAAGCATTGTGTGAATGGGTGAAAGGAACTTAAATTTCCTGACGGTTATGTGTCAAATATGGGGAGATGTGTAGACATGCGAAAGCTGAAGTTGTTTGGAATGAAAAGCCACGATTGTCATGTGTTCATGCAGAGATTAATACCAATTGCATTCCGAGAAATGCTCCCAGCACACATCTGGAAAGCAATTACAGAATTAAGTTTGTTCTTTAAGGACTTATCTTCTACGACCATTACAGTCGATGACATGTTGCGATTGGAGGAGGACATTCCAGTAGTTTTGTGTAAGCTGGAATGCATATTTCCACCAAGTTTCTTTGACTCGATGGAACATTTACCAGTCCACCTAGCTTATGAAGCAAAGATTGCTGGTCCAGTCCAATACAGGTGGATGTATCCTTTTGAGAGGTACAATAATAATTTGATAGATTTTTTAAGTATTAGTTGGTCGTACGTAATTCATTATTTATTTATTAGGTACTTGCGTAAGCTAAAAAATAATGTCAAAAATAAAGCGAAGGTTGAAGGTTCAATATGCAATACTTATTTGGTGGAAGAGGCGTCAACGTTTTGGTTCTTATTATTTTGAGGATCATGTAAGAACCAAGCAGAGAACTGTGCCTCGAAATGCTACTGGAAGTGACAATCTCCTCCAAGAACATAATGGAAGCCTTTCCATATTCAAGTTTCCTGGCCGAGTATTTGGGAACGGTAAAAAGAGATTTTTGAATGATGAGGAGTATAAAGCAGCTTGTTCATATGTTTTGCTGAATTGCAGTGAAGTTCAACCATATACTGAGTAAGTGATCAATGCCACCTGACCTAGATATATGTCCTAACCTTCATAAACCTTGACGTGTCTATTCTTTCCAAGTTTTTATGTTGAACAGATAAAGCATGGTCAATCAAACATATCAACTGCCAGTTTGGATGCTAAACTTTCAAATGACTTTGCAAGTTGGTTCTTAAAATATGTAAGAAGTTTGCACCCTAAAACTCTTCATATTAAATTAACAACTTCCAACAATTAATATTTTCTTTAACACAAATCCTATATTTTCATAAACAGGTACATGATCATTCGAGCAACATAACAAATGAATTTATAAGGGATCTTGCAAAAGGCCCTTTTCGGTCCGTTACCACTTACCCTGGATATCATGTTAACGGATATAAGTTTCACACTAGTCGATACGGTTCAGCTAAAGCAACTATGAATAGGGGAGTGTCCATCAAGGGAACAAATGATAATACAACTGAGAGCGATTATTATGGAATTTTAGATGAGGTTGTACAGTTAGAGTATCCGGGTTTTCTGGCCAAGAGAGTTATGTTATTCAAATGTGATTGGTTTGATACCTCAGACATGGGCGTAAGAGTTCACCCCGTCTATAAGCTTGTTGATATTAACCATAAACGGAAATATAGCGGGTACGAACCGTTTGTATTGGCAATTTAAGCTACCCAAGTCTGTTTTTGTCCTTATCCCACTGAACAACGAAACAAAAATGATTGGTTTGCTGTTTGTAAAATCAAACCAAGACATATAGTGGCAGTTCTTGAACCATAGTCAGCAATCAATCGTGGTACCACCATTCCAAGAAGATAACATTGAAACTCACACTCCTGTACCTGTCGATGAGGACCCTAGAAACTTGGCTGATCCAAATGGCAGAGTGATAGAACTTCGAGATGAAGATAGTGACACTGAAGATGAGATACAAGAACTCAGGGATGAAGAGAGCGATGCTGAAAATGAGATGCATTTAAATGAGGAACTAGAAGATCAAAGTAGTGAAGCTTCCGAGTGGGATAGTGATAATAATTGTTAAATGGTTGATAATTATCTAATTGTACTTGTATGATTGTTGTGATAATTAACGAGCTTATTGATATTTCTATGTGATTATGTGACATCTAACTATGTTATTTATATTTCTTACAGATGGCTTCCAAAGGAGGACGACCTAAAGCTAAACGAGGGGTTTCTAGAGCATCATTAACCCATGCACCACCACCGTTACCATCTCCTCTCCCTCAAGATGACCACCACTCCTTATCATTTGAACCACCACCTCGTCGTGTTCGTACATCATCATCTCCTATCCTTGCACCTGCACATACTCCTGCACCTGCACCTGTACCTGCACCTCCAGCTGCCACTCGCTGCATTCGTACATCCTCCTCCCTTGCACCTACTACTCTAGCACCTGCACATGTACCTCGCCGTGTTCGTACATCATCCTCATCTGCACCGGCTCTACCTCAAGCTGATCACCATTCATCATCATCCTCTGCTCCTACTCCTACTCCTGCTGCGATTCCGGCTACTGCTCCAGTTCCTATTATTCCAGCTCCAGCTCCAGCTCCAGCTCCTGAATCGGATTTGGATCCGGCTTTGGAATCAGCTCCCCCATCCGCAGCTGCAGCCCCACCATGTCCTAGACCACGAGTTATTGCAGGTTCAGCCCACTACTTTGAGGAAAATCCATTGCAGTTGACCAGAGTATGGAGTAGGTATATTTCAATTTGCTATCAACTAGCGTGTATGCTTTTAACAATTTTATCGTATAAGTGTGTATTATAATGTTTATATATATATATGTTTATTTTTGTAGCTTGTATCCGTCTAACAAATGCTCACAAGTACTTAGAGATATATTTCAGTCTAGGATCGATTATGAGGGCTATTGTTGGAAGAAGATGAGCCAAGAGACCAAGAACATTTATTTTCAGGAGTTTCAGGTATGTTCTTTAGTCATTTTATGTTAATTTATTTGAGATGAACTTTCTTTGATAATGAGTTATCTTTTGAACCATTTACAAAATGCTTTTTGGCGGCTTATCATCACATAAATTTCCAGATTACCTAGAACGAATATATTGATGTCATACGAATTCCATTTTCTATATAGTAACTAAATCCGTTTTATGGTTTGGCATGTTATATATGTAATAGGGATGGAAAATCTGACATGGTATGGTGATTCCATCTAAACATTCTCCAAGTAACATATTAGAGACTGAAAATGTCTTTAAATGTACATAAATGATATATTGCTAATTTATCTTAATTAGAATATTGAGATTTTATCCATAACTTTTAATGTACTAGATAAGGACCCCTATAATGCACGGGCTGCTTGTAGCTTCTAATTGTGAAAACATTTTTTAACTACTCATTTTATTTGGAATTATATTTTAATTGTTAGTAGGAAAAATAATATACTTTGGATATCATATTGAACCTAGATGTTAAACACTACCTAAAATAATAATAGTTCTAAACAGCTAATAGGGATTAGAAAAAGACTATGATAATAATCTACATCATGATACTTCATCTATGTTACACCATTCTAATCCAAGTACGAATATCAATCAAAATGATAACAAAACTTTTAATGATAACAAACCCCTTGCCCTTTACCTTAACTTTATGAAGTGATGAATGTAGTTTATGGAAAAAAGAAGAAATAAATGTTAAGTACACTATAATTTTACTTCATAAAGTCTTCATTGCTCTCCATTGCTATCTGTATAAATTAATACAACATGAGTACAATCCTTCTCTTGGTTATAAGTACCCAATAATTCTCCAAAACACATTAAACAAAGAGTATATTTTTTGTACACTAGTTGCCCGGATCGTAGATCCGTACGATTTTGATCATGGACAAAAATGTATTAGTGTTTATACCTAAAGGTATTATATATATATTCTTGCTATCCAACCCGAATTGCACTGTACACCTGATATGCAGTAGACTTTTATCTTAAACAAAATAGGATGTTGATCGGGCAAATTAATATACTCAAGACAATTGAAAATTGGCAAGTTATATATAACATTCATCTTTCATCACGTAAATATAACATATATTAATATATTAATCATGTAGCTAGCTATTAATTTCTACAATATAAATTAAATTTGATGGATCGAGTTGCAGAAGCATCCACTATCTAGAATATCAATACTAGGTTTGAGTCGCCAACATTGACCTCTACCATTTACCTAACCAACTTCCTACAACTACCATTTTAATTGATTTCATTGTGCATTGTCATCTACGATCCGCATCATTTCATTTTGAGACCTCAATTATGACTACAATCTTTAAATATAAAAGGAAATCTGATGCTCGCCTGCTGTTGTTTGTTACCTCCTTCCATGATAACTATACATCGGCACCCGTAAAATCAACAATTAAGCTGAATTATTTCTGCATCTAATTGAGAAGCACATGGGGACATATGAATGCATCACTGCACCGACAAAAATGAATAGAAAAGGCTTACTAATTGTGCCTTTAATGACACTCTAGAGAGAGGCTCTGACTTGTCTCTAGATTTTTTATGGACATTAGTCAAGTTCAGATGGCTCTCATCAATGTAGCCCCAGATTTATATTACGCACATCATCACGCAACACCTACCGTTCTGGTTATACAATCTCGCTCAATTTTACGATTTCTCAATTGTGATTTTTTATTTCGCGGTTTTCTCTTTACATTGACTATTTATAATGTATTTGTTCAGAAACGATGTACCTGGGATCCACAACTTGATGCATTTGTACGGGTGAAGTACTATAAAAAAGCAGCAAAACGTTACTCGGACATGATTTGCAAATGGAAGACAGATTGGTTTAAGTTAAAGAAACAACCTCGATGTCTATCTAATGATAATTGGAAGACCTTCTTGGATTACTGGGCTACTCCTGATGTTGTAAGCTTGTCAGAGATACAACGCCAAAACCGACTAAGTGAGCCTGCTGGAGAGGGTACAGGTTTCTCACGCCATAGAGCGGGATCCAGATCTGCTAATGAGCATGCGGAGGCAATTGTAAGTGTTGTCTTGAAATTAAATTGTATCAACTTTTCGTTTGATTATTATTAGTTACTTATATAATGTTATGTTTCCAATGTTTAGCGACTCGAAACTGGAGTAGATCCAACAGAGTACCAAATCTTTCTGAGACTACATGATCCAAATAGTGAAGGCAAGTTCACTAATGGTAAGGCAAAACAAGTCGATGTACGTAATATCCTTTTGAAAAAACTTGTTACTTTTTCAAATGTATTAATGTTTACATTGAGTTACATTTGTTGTTTTGTGATAGGAGGAGGTAAAAAAACGTGTAGTTGTTTTGAGTCAGCCAGTGGAAGGTTCTACGGAGCCTCAGTCTGTTGACATGACTAAGGTATTCTTGGAATCTGTTGGAGGGGTTAGTAAGAGGAAGACGATTTTCGGTGTTGGTGACATGTCAGACAATTACACTACTAATGGCCATGCTAGTTCTAGTTCTGCTTTCCCTCAACCTGTTAGTCAGGAGGAGATGCAAAGAAGGATGGTTAGATGTGTTCTGAGATACGTGCTGAGTTACGTGATGAGATCCGTGATGAGCTTCGTGATGAGTTCTATGGTAGTACCCAAGTGCAAATCCAATTTTTTTTGCAGGAGTTTATGCGTACAGGCAAGGTGCCTTCACAAGGTATTCCATCTGCTGTCAATGATTAGGATGATAATGCAGATGTTGAAGATGAGGATGACAACACGGATACCGAAGCTGAGGATGACAACACGGATACCGATGATTTGGATGATCACTCGATTTACTAGACTGTGTTTGTTGGACCAAAACCTTTTTCATTTGGATTTATTGATCACTTCGTATTTGGATTTGCTCTCTTCTTGTTTAAATGTGTTTATCTAGAATTTCAATTTGGATAATGTATGATACTTTAGACTTTTAGTTTGAATTTATTTTGATGATTTGATTGGCAAATTACTTTTGGTGAAAAAAATTAGGGTTTTCTTATACAGTTTAAACATGGTGCAAATATATTATATATTTATAATATATAATACAACTATTTTTAAAAAATATATATATAATTTTGTCATTAATTTTTAGTGACGGAATTTTCGTCAGTAAAATGTCCACATTTTGACTTGTAAATAAATTTAGTGACGAAAATTCTGTCACTAATTGCTGACGGAAAATTTCGTCGGTAATTCGTTCGAAAATTAGCGACGGATAGTGCTGTCGGTAATTAGTGACGGAAGTTTCCGTCGCGAATTAGTGGCTGAAATAGTCGTCGCCAACTATAATATTCCGTCGGTAAATTTTTAGGAAAATGACCAGTTTTGGTCACACTTTACCGACGGAAATAATCCTTTAGTGACGAACATATCCATCGCTATATTCAGCGACGGACAAAATTCCGTTGCTAACTTTAGCGACGGACGAAAAATCCGTCGTTAATATTTAGCGACCAGCTATTTAGTGACGGAATACGTTCCGTCGATAATCCGTCGCAAAACAAATTTAGTGTAATTACAGTTGATTGTTTTGTATATTTAGTAATTTATTTATTAACTAATTGATTTTTTTCAGTTAGTTTATTTATTTAATTTAGTCATGTAATAATAATAACTAATATATTTTATTTATTTATCTGTTAACAACAAATTGCCAAACTGTCAATATATATCTAAGGGACATGAAGTTAAATAGATAGTATTATAAACAAAGAAAAGAAAAGAAACGTGCGAATAATGTGGAGACCACAGGACGGTCACTCACAAAAGGCAAACTAAAAACCTTTTCATGCCACAAGTCGACAGATAAAGGTGTACAAAATGATATAAGCAAAGGCAAGAACAAGCCAATATAATGCAATGAATAGAACTATCATCTGACGTACTATAGATGCGAAGCACCTTGCCCTATGTCACAAAATCCAAGCATGGGGAAAATCCAACACTCCTCACATCGGTGTGAGTCCAAAATCCCTGGGAAGATTTCAATGCATTAGCTCGTCGCTGTCAAATCTGTAAGCACAACCAAATGACTTATCCCAAAACACGGCATACACAAAGCAACCCTGCTAAAAATAATGGAGGGACTGCCTCCAAACAAAACCCTGGATTGCCGAGCCAAAGCGTTGGAATTGTAGTCAATTCCAAGAAATCCATCAAATACCAACACATGATCATGACATGTAGCCAACCCTACTAAAAACAATGAAGGGACTGCCTCCAAACAAAACCCGGGATTGCCGAGCCAAAGAGCGGGGGTTGAAGAATTCTACCAGTGCCTTAAAATCCAAAAATCCAAAATTTCAAACGCTGATGGAAATAGATCACAAACAGTTTTGCAAAACAGGTCTCCCATACAGGTCTTCAATGTGAAAAAACAGATAAAATCACCATGTCCATGACAGCCCCATGGTCAACCGTAATCAACAATCAGCCGCCTATATACACGAAGCAAACTGAAATGATGAAAAATATGCACTCATCATATCACAAAAAGTCAAGTGTGAACAGTAAAGATCACGCAAATAAAACATAACAGCCCCCGGTCATGTCGTCACACAACCAGAATCAATAATGCTATGCTGTTCATCCAAATCTGCCTATTCAAGAAGGAAAAATCCTGTGAAGCCGTCCAAGGCAGTGGAAATCTCCAGATTGGAAATTCTAGGAATGTAAGATGGCTGTATCACGGGATGTGCCCTTCCATCGCAGGAGTATGTACTGAAAAATTCCCGCAGCCAACTCGTGACCGCTGAAATTAAGATATAATAAACCCAGTTTATAGAAACACTGAAGTTAAGGGACATGCAAAATCAGGGAAATAACTAGTAGCAAAAACAGGGAAATAAGTGTCCTCCACTACCCCATTACAGACTTAATCGTTTGATACTAATTTCTTGTGAATTGTCGTAATAAAAATAAAATAAAAACAACAAAACAAAAATGGCACGTAGGACAAAAGAATTATCAATGATTCTTCTTTTAGCTTAAACGTTGATCATATATCCTCTTCTCAGGCCATTCCACATCAGATTGTTAAAAGCATTAATTTGTAAAATGATAAATGATTATAATAATAGCAAGATACATATAACAAATACAATATCTTTTCATGAGTTTATGAAATGACATAGATTAGTACAATTAACACTACAAGGAAAAGGGTCTTTTGAGATCACAACAAAGTGGTCGTAAATAATGAGTATTTGCCACAAACTTAAGCAAAGTGGTCTCAAATAATGAGTATTTGTCACAACTTATGAGTATTTGGCACAACTTTATTGTCGTCTCAATAACTCGGTCGCAAATAATATATTTGTGACCACGAAAGTGGTCTCAAATGTGTCTCAAATATTTTTTGCAACAACTAGTTGTCTCTAAAAGTAGTCTTAAAGTTGTCTCAAATAATTTGTAGAGAGATTTGTGACAACAAGTGGTCACAAATAACTTATTATTAATGACCACAATTGTGGTGTCAAAAAATCTTATACAAAAGACTTCTTTTGTTGTAGAGTAACAAACATTTATAATTAAGAATTCCCTTTTGACCGAAAAAATCGTAACTTTATTTCAACTACTATAGCTATATTTTCATATTCTTCTCTTATCAATTGTTGTCGCCTCCTATTAGGGAAATAAACAAAATGATCTTTTGAGACCACAAAAATGGTTTCAAATAATGAATAGTTGTCATAATTTCACTATGGTACATGTGTTTCGTGCACGCAATTTAGGACACTTTAGTGTCATTTTAGTGTCAATAATATGCACAATCATGCGAATTTAGTGCTTTTATACTCTCATGAGCAAAATAATGCGTTTGTGTTATTTCTGTGTTAAGACAGGGGAAAAGGATCGAAAAAAGAAAGTCAAACGATCACAAGTCGGTGGATCAAGGTAGGTAACAAAAGGAAGGGGCTAACTGAAGATCTCGGCCGAGATGAGTCTCCAGGGCAAACATGAAGAATTTGCAGAACTGAAGATCTCGGCCGAGACAAGAAATGCATCTCGGCCGAGATGAGACTCCTGAGATTTCAGAATTTTCAAAGGACCAAGATCTCGACCGAGATGTAATGCAATCTCGACGGAGTTGAGTCAAGCCCTAGCCAGCCCAATTTCCCCTTTTTCACGTCTCAGCCGAGATGCAAGTTGAATCTCGATCGAGATCAGCCTTCGGACCAACTTTCTTTCACATCTCGGCCGAGACACACTTGCATCTCGGCCTAGATTCCTTACCCTGTTTTAAGATCCTGAATGCGATTTTGCCTATTTTTAACTAGCACTTTCTCCCCTTATAAATATATATCATCCCATTCGAATTTGTCCTAACTTTTGATAACTTTTGGATACTTTTGGAAGCACTATTCAGCCACCATCACATCCAAGGAGGAGAGAAGGGGCAAGAAGAAGACACATCATCTTCCTCATTGACCATCCTTTGGTTTTATCACTTTATCTTTATGAATTCTTATATTTTCTGTAATTTCCTTATTGTATTATGTGTAATGGGTGGCTAGCACCCTTAGTTCACCCTTGATCATTGTGGAACCTTGAGTTGAAGACATTGATGTGATTATTGCGGTTAATGTTACCGAAAATATTGTGTATTCAAGTGTTTTGTGTTATTTGCTGGTATTGAGTCACATTTATGAATTGATTATTGGATTGATTACCCTTTAAGGGATTTGTGAATGTGTTGCTAGTATTCGGGGTAGCTATCCGTAATTGTAGTGCTTTCGACTCATTTGTAGCAAACAATAAATATTAATTAGTGATAACACAAAGTTCAACCACTAAAACCGAGCTTGCGACTTTTATGTTGAATTTATCTCGTTGTCTTAGTGTTTAATGCATTTGATTATTGAATCTAAGAGAGCTTGTTCGAGGATTCGATTAAATTGAATAAGGTTAGTCGAAGAACTTATTTTGATTAACTAAGATTAAGGGACAACAAGGCTATTAGAGCTTGTTAATAGCCTTGAGATAAGGGCTTGGATCACAATTTAATCGGGCATTAACATAGTTGCATGAATCGTCTAAGACCAAGGGGAAGCATGATCAAGGGTGGATCGTTTTATTACTTGAAAACCAAAAACCGAAAAAAAAAATCTCTTCTATTTTCTTTGATTATTTGTTTCTTTGAATTCGGATGTTAAATGCTTTTAATTTTGTTTAGTTGCCTTTATTTGTTACTAGTAGATTGTTAGTCCATTATCAAGTCCCCCCAACCTTTATTGCTTTCTTAAGTATTTATTTCTTGCATATTTAATTATAAATTGCTTGGCATCGGAATCAAAACTGTTCGGCCGTTTCCTGTGGGATCGACCCTTATTTACCATTCTACTAGTTAGAATGGTTGATAAGGTTAGTATAATTTTATACATATTACTACTTGGGAGCAGATGGAAACACAGTTTCTTGAAAAGTATTTCCCAGCTTCTCTAGCCACCAACATCCGAAAAGAAATTAGTGGAGTGAGGCAAATGCAGGGGGAAACATTGTATGAGTACTGGGAACGATTTAAGAGGCTTGTAGGAAGTTGTCCGCCACATCAAATCACTCCGCAGTTGTTAATCCAGTATTGGTATGAGGGGTTGTGTCTAGCAGATCGAAACATGATTGATTCGGCGAGTGGAGGGGTTCTGGTCGATAAGACCCCAACCGAGGCCCGGGCATTGATTTCCAAGATGGCCGCCAGCACTCAACAGTTCGGTTGTAGAGAACCAGTGAGGCGAGTCAAAGATGTTATCGATTCAACTGTGGAAGAAAGATTGGACCAGCTCACCGACTTGGTGAAGAAAGTGATCTCGGTTGCCACTCCTACTACAAAGCCTTGCAGAATCTGTCAAGTAACCGAGCACTTCATTGACGCTTGCCCTATTCTCGGAGAAGAGATGGAGGCCCATGCCAATGCGGCTCACAACTTCAATCCTAACTCATCCGGGAGGAAGTATGATCCTTATTCACAATCATATAACCCGGGATGGAAAGACCATCCGAATTTCAAATATGCAATCAGAATCCAAGCATGAATCAACAAGGTGATCACAATGGGCACAACCGACCCCCTTTTCCTAGGGGAATGTTCTAGCAAAGACAGCCACCCGAGCAGGTACCCTAGGATCCATCTCTTTCGGACATTGTTAAAAGCTAGCTACTAGCACGCTTCAATTGCGAAAAGAATCGAGTTCGAGATTTCAGAGCATAGAGAATCAAGTTAGTCAGATAGCTTCGGCGGTATCGAGACTTCAAAGTGCAAATAGTGGCAAACTTCCGGCTCAACCAGAAATTAATCCAAAAAAGGTCAATGCAATCACCCTGAGGAGCAGGGTGGTTCTTGGAGAGCCTAACAAGCCCGGGCATCACTTTGGGGGTGAAGAGGAAGATGAAAAAGAGGGAAACTTTACTGAAGAACATGCCACCCCCGAGGCACAAGGAGACCTCGGCCTTCTTCAGCAACAAACAGGCCACTAATCTGGAAGAATCACCACGGCCGCGGCCACTAATGCCTCGGCCGTGGCCCCTGAATAGCCTATTCCTACTCCACCACTTCCCTTCCCAAGTCAAATCAAGAGGGTAATAGATAAAAACAAGGATCGGGACATTCTAGAAGTGTTTCGGAAGGTGGAAGTAAACATCCCTTTGATTGATGCCGTTAAGCAAATTCCGAGATATGCTAAGTTCCTCAAGGACTTGTGCACTAATGGAAGTTTTTTGAGTTTTCATGTAGGGACCCAATGGAAGTTGCGCTTACCACTCATCTAGAGGAGGGAAAAGAAGAGGTTTGGCAGACTAATGAGGCATTGGTGGAACCAGTGGCACAAATGCATACACCTAAGTTATCCCCACCAAAATATGCGCAAAAGTTCATCCCACTTCTGGATACACACAAGAAGATGTTACCTTCTACAGTGGAGGCCCCGACTCTTGAGCTCAACTCTCTTCCCGACCACTTGAACTATGCTTACCTAGGAGCGAATGAGACACTACCGGTGATCATCTCATCCAAGTTGTCTCCAAGCCAAGAAGCATCCTTGGAGAAAACAAGGGAGCGATTGGTTGGACTATTGCCGACATCAAAGGCATTAGTCCATCTCTTTGTATGCACCGCATTCTACTTGAGGAGGATTTGAAACCAAGTCGGGAACCCCAAAGGCGACTTAACCCACCTATGATGGAGGTGGTGAAGAAGGAAATCATCAAGCTACTCGATGTTGGGATTATCTACCCTATATCGTATAGCAAATATGTGAGCCCAACACAAGTCGTGCCCAAAAAGTCGGGAGTGACGGTAGTGGAGAATAAAGACGGGGAATTGGTTCCCACCCGTTTGCAAACCGGATGGAGGGTGTGCATAGATTACCGCAAACTGAACGCCATGACCCGCAAAGATCACTTCCCCTTGCCATTCATCGACCAAATGCTCGAGAGGTTGGCCGGGCATTCCTTCTACTACTTCTTGGATGGATACTCCGGGTATTTTCAAATAGCCGTTTCCCAAGAAGATCAAGAGAAGACCACTTTTACATGTCCCTTCGGTACCTTTGCATGGAGGACAATGTCATTTGGGCTATGCAATGCTCCGGCCACCTTTCAACGGTGCATGGTAAGTATCTTTTCCGAATATGTCGGGAATATTATTGAAGTTTTCATGGACGATTTTAGCGTGTATGGTGAGTCTTTTGAAAAATGCCTTGACAATCTTGCTAAAATTCTGAAAAGGTGCATAGAAACAAATCTTATGTTGAATTGGGAGAAATCCCATTTTATGGTTGAGCAAGGCATTCGTTCTTGGGCATATAATTTCATCAAATGGCATTAAAGTTGATAAATCTAAAGTTGATCTTATTGTTACCCTGGCTTACCCCGCAACTCTACGGGAAGTGCGATCGTTTCTTGGCCATGTAGGTTTCTATTGGCGTTTCATTAAGGATTTTTCAAAGATCTCTGCCCCTCTGTGTCGGCTATTGCAAAAGGACGTTGAATTTGAGATGTTGACTGATTGTAAGATCGCCTTTGATCAGCTGAAGGAGGCCCTTACATCGCCCCCATTATCCAACCTCCGGATTGGACACTGCCGTTCGAGATAATGTGCGATGCAAGCGACTATGCAGTGGGAGCTGTATTGGGGCAACGGAAGGAAAAAGCAGCCCATGTGATCTACTATGCCTCAAGGACCCTAAATCCGGCACAAGCAAATTATACTACCACAGAAAAAGAACTCTTGGCCATAGTTTTTGCTTTAGAAAAGTTTAGGTCATATCTGCTTGGTACTAAGATTATCGTTTTTTCTGATCATGCAGCTCTTCGGTTTCTACTATCAATGAAGGAAGCTAAACCAAGACTCATAAGATGGATTTTGCTACTTCAAGAATTTGATTTGGAAATCAAAGACAAGAAGGGAAAGAAAAATTCGGTGGCTGATCACCTAAGCCGATTGATACAAGAGGAGGACGAAGTGCCCCTGAGGGAAAGCTTCCCAGATGAGCAGTTATTCATGGCATCAGATTCGACTGTCCCATGGTATGCCAACTTGGCAAATTACTTGGTGAGAGGAGTATACTCCGATAGCATGAACAGGGCCCAAAGAGATAAATTGAAAAGCGAGGCGAAACAGTACTTTTGGGATGATCCGTACTTATGGAAACATGGTTAAGATAAAGTGATACGAAGGTGCATTCCGGAAGCAGAGGCTCAATCGATACTTGCTTTCTGTCACTCCTATGCATGTGGGGGACACTTTGGTCCAAAGAGGACAATGCACAAGGTTCTCGAGAGTGGGTTCTTTTGGCCAACCTTGTTCAAGGATACCTATACTTTTTGCAAATCATGTGACAACTGTCAAAACACGGGGAACATCTCACAAAGGAATAAAATGCTCCAACAGCCAATCATGGTTTGCGAAATTTTCGACTTTTGGGGCATGGATTTCATGGGCCCATTCCCATCTTCTTATGGGAATCTTTATATCCTTTTAGCTGTGGACTATGTGTCCAAATGGGTGGAAGCAAGGGCTACTCGTACGAATGATTCAAGGGTTTTTTTGGATTTCGTCAAGTCCAACATATTTGCTAGATTCGGAATCCCAAGGGCCATCATAAGTGATAGGGGTATGCACTTTTGAAACCGGACCATCGAAGCACTCTTCAAGAAATATTCAGTTTTGCATAAAGTGTCTACTCCATATCATCCACAAACGAATGGGCTAGCCGAGACTTCAAATCGAGAGATCAAGTTAGCGCTAGAGAAAACCGTCCAACCAAACCGGAAGGACTGGAGTTTGAGGCTTGATGATGCCTTATGGGCATACCGGACCGCCTACAAAACTCCTATAGGTATGTCCCCATATTGCCTTGTTTATGGCAAACCATGCCATCTTCCGGTTGAACTCGAGCACAAAGCCTATTGGGCCATCTAGAGATGTAACATGAGCTTAGATGAGGTGGGTGTGCACCGGAAACTTCAACTCCAAGAGCTAGAAGAAATTCGGACTGAGGCTTTCGAAAATGCATTGATATATAAGGAGAAAACCAAAGCCTTTCATGATGCAAGAATTTCCCAAAAAAATTTCGTGGTTGGAGAGAAGGTAGTTTTGTACCACTCAAGGTTAAAATTATTTCCCGGAAAGCTTCGATCGAGATGGATTGGACCATTCATCGTCAAGAAGGTATTTCCACATGGGGCCATTGAGATAGAAAGCGGTAAAACAGGCAAGATTTTTAAAGTGAATGGACATTTGCTCAAGCCGTATTTTGAAAGCTGTCAAGAAAGTTCCGATGAAGAAGAAAGAGTAGAAGACCCACCACTGAGCTAAAAGAGCTTTCTTCGAGCCAACGACGTTAAACGAAGGCGCTTGTCGGGAGGCAACCCGGCGGATACTCATTTTCTCGCATTTTAAATTCATAGTTTAGTAGCTTTACTATTATTTTAGTATTTTGGATTGTTTTGGTTAAAATTTGTGTAGGTACCAAACAAGCCAATCAAGACAAGATATGGTGTGGAATGGGGTTTAAGAAGACCAAAATGAAGGAAAAATGCAGGGGAAGACATCTCGGCCGAGACGCAGAAGAAATCTCGGCCGAGACGTAATGCGGATGAAAAGGGCAACCCTCCCTAGAAACATATCTCGGCCGAGAAACATGAATCATCTCGGCCACCATTCAGAAGGGCCCAAAATGGAGTAAATTTGTTGGAAGAAAATCTCGGCCGAGACACACATTCATCTCGGCCGAGATCTACTTGTCCAGAATGGGGGCAAATTTGCTGGAGAGTTATCTCGGCCGAGACACTACAGCATCTCGGCCGAGATGGATTTGTATGGAATTTGGGCTAATTTGCTGGAAGATAATCTTGGCCGAGACACACATTCATCTCGGCTGAGACCCACTTGTCCAAAACGGAGGTAAAACTGCTGGGACATTATCTCGGTTGAGACACTAAAGCATCTCGGCCGAGATCCACTGCTGAGTTGACACGTCGGTTTCTAACCTAGTGTTCCGCAAGTGTACGGATGTAGGTGTAGTACTATTGTCAAGGTCGATCCCACAAGGAATAGTTTTAGGTAGTTTGATACCCTAATACTCTAGGAATGTCCTAACTAGATACTAAGTTTTAAAGGTTGATTTTACTAATTAAACTACTCAATTAAATATAACTTCAAACTTAGGAAACACGAAAACTAACAATCAAAGAGAAAAGGTATCCTAGGGCTTCGATTTCAGGATATTATTTCAATGTGGAATATGATTAACCTACTAATTTACCAATTCTAATGTTTATTAGGCGGCACGACAATAATCTAATCCTTCTCTCGAAGCGATTAAACCGTTGATTAATTAAGCTAATTACCCTCTCGAGTCAATTAAACCTAATAACTCCCAAACGATCTTGAGCCACGGCCTACACAGTCATAGACAACTGCGCTCTATGTTCTAAGTCTGATAACAATTCCCTCCTCTCGAAGCGGAATTGTTAAACTAAATTACTAAATCTAGGTGATCAAGCTAAATTCAGTTTAAGCACAAACATAGAGATAAAACACATAAAGAACGGAATTTAATAGATTAAATCATAAATCAAAACATTGTTATAATAAATCCCTACTTTCTAACCCTAGGACACGAATAGCTTAGCTACTCATGCCTAGTACTAATCCAATACAAAATTCTATGAAAAACATTGTAAAGAATTAAACTAGAAAAGAATAAATAAACCCGGAGGACTCCGTCTCGATGATCTTCGTCTTCCTTGTCTTCCAAGGTGATGTAATTTATGTTCTTGATGATTGATCGATTTCTTTTTCCTAGAGCTTGGGGTCCTTTTTATAGAGTTGGGGACGAATCTTGGGGAAGATAGGATCAAAATCCTATTAAAATTAGGAAATTATCGCAGAACAACCCTTCTGACACGGCCGTGTTGGCCTTGCGACGCGGCCGCGTCCGCTTTTCCCGGGCAGATTTTTAGGTCTGACTTCCAAGCCATTTTTGAGGGTCTTCTGTTCGTTTTTGGGATTTATCTATTTCGGGCAAAGTTGTAGCCCTTTGAATCAGCTTTCTAACGCCACCAATTGAACCTCAATCGAAGTTGTAAATCTCAAGATATGGCCAAAATACTAGAGGTGTGTCAAGCTGACAGAAAACTTCAATTTCGGGACACATTATGACGCGGCCGTGTTGGTTATTGACGCGGCCGTGTTGGATTCCAGTGCGTTTTTACATGTTCCAGGCCACTTTTTACACGGCCGTGTCCATATTTGACGCGGCCGTGTTGGCCCTTTACTCCTTTAACTCCGTTTTTCATCCGTTTTAACCCTATTTGACTTGTTTCTTCTTCGAACTTCATCCAAATGGAATAAAAATACCTAATTAACTTCAAAACAAGTCGAAACACGTCAAATGACCCAAATATTATAAATATAAATAAGTGCCGGTCAAATATACACGTATATGCTATAAAATATGATCATAAATCGACCTAAATACATGCATAAGTAACGTGTTATCAAAATCCTCCAAACTTAAACTGTTGTTCGTCCCGAACAACATAACAAAAGACACAAAGAATACAAGTGATTATGCATTTTGTTTAGGGCGACTAGATGATGAATTCAGTTTCAGTCTGATTTTTCTTAAAACAACTAGGCAACATAATTCACTTGAGCATATGTGATAACGCGTAAATCAACTAATCTCGAGACTTTGAACTTTCGAATTATTCAACCCTCACCGGGTAAGTGTTTCACTCATCTCTCAAGTGTTTAGGCTAAAATAATTTCCACTCATATTGAATTATATGCAAAATCTACCATATGCTTGCCAATCGTCTAAACTAGACCTCGTACTTGATATGTGTGAAAAAGGATCAAAAAGGTCTTTATTTTGGTTGTAATGTGGGCTTAAGGTAAGGTGGGATACATTTGGATATAAGTGACTATTCGTTGGACTAATCAAGTTACGTCTAACCCGACCACCCCTCAATACAATCACTCAATCTCGCTCTTCAAATTTCAGCAAATCACCCCGCAAATTGACTTCTTCACCTTCCCAAGTCCATACAACTTAAGTGCTTTTCAATTCTGTGGGTACCACATCTTTGGGACTACCCGACGGTTCTAATCAAATTCACAATTTAAGCACTTTATTTCCTAGCCTCTCCTTTAGAATACTAACAACAGCAAACTTTTCCCTTCTTTTTTTTCCCTTTTTTTTTTTCTTTTTTTTTCTTTTTTTTTTCTTTATTTTTCTTTTTTCTTTTTTTTTTTTTTTTTTCCTAGGAGAGGCCATTCTTCGTTTTTCACCTATCACTTTTCTCTTATTTCCTTCATCTTTTGCAAATATCCCTACCTCACATTCCTTCCCACAAATTGTTCACCCAAAATTTCTTCCAATTCTCCTTCCCTCTAACTTGATTAATCCAATTAAGGCCAAAAGAGTTAAATCAAAAGGTTTTGGCTGATATTGTTAGGTTATGAATAAATAAAGCTGTAAGGCTCAAGTGGGCTAACTAGGGACAATTTTTTTCATTATGGTTCAAAGGCAATTTTCATGGTTCGAACAAATAAGCTTAAACAAAAAATTGCCTAAGATCATTTCCTAAATCACAACATATACTTGACACATTCTTAGTAAAGACTCACGGTAAGTTCTAGAGACTAGTACACATATTCAATCAAATTCACACCGAAAGAAAGTATATGACTCCGAAAATTGGAGTATAATTAGGCTCAAATTCTCACAAGGTAAATTTTGATTGAATATTCTCAGTTCAAGCTCAATTTCGTCTCAAAACACCTCTCATGCTCTATTATGTGCCATTTTTTCATCTAAACCATCTCATCATTAACTATTCATCATCCATCTTTCCCTATTATTCTCTTATTATTTTTTCACTTGTTACCTATTTCCGGGTTTTATTATTCTTATTACTCTTAAAAAAAACTGACACACTACTAAGACTCTAAACTCTAAACTCCTAAGACTCAACATAGAAACGATATGCAATCAACTTGGGCTCACAGACCCAATAACACCAATCAAAACAATAAAAATCAGCACAATGGGCACACGGACCCACAATTAACAGCAAGAATCTCGAATGAAAAAAATAAATCAAAACTAGAAATCTAGCTGCCAAGACGTTCCACGGTCTACCCCCTCCCCCAAACTTGGCTGAAAGCCAATGTTTGGAGGAAAAAACGTGGTACGCCTTGGTGCTAACTTACAAATCGTTTCGACGACGGCGGTGTTTTGAAATCCCTACGAGCTCCGAAATCGTGCCATTTCGCTCCTACTGAATCTGGGTTCGATCGTCTCCGCATCGCGCTCTGAAATTTTTGCATCTTTTCCGCTGAAGTACTGACGCGGCCGTGTTCTAATTGAATCAAAAAACCGGTTTCTGTGGCGTTTTTGACACGGCCGTGTTAAGTAATGTGACACGGCCGTGTTGCATTCCAGTGCATTTTACCTTTTGGAGCGATCTTTTGACACGGCCGTGTCATGTGTGAGACGCGGCCGTGTTACTTTGAGCTGACGTTGACGCGGCCGTGTCATTTTGTGACACGGCCGTGTTGCATTCCAGAAGATTTCTTCCTTTGACGTCAATTTTGACACGGCCGTGTTGAAAAGTGACACGGCCGTGTTACTCTGATTTCCATCTTCATGCATTTTTCGTCTTTTCGACCCCCGTTTCTTGCAATACTCGTCCATGTTGATTCCTAAAAACATAAGACACTAAAATACAAGTTAAAAACATAAAATTAACGAAATACCAAAAAAAACATAAAATATTAAACATCGGGTTGCCTCCCGACAAGCGCTTTGTTTTACGTCTTCAGCTGGACGTCCTTTCCCTATCAACCTTCTTCTAGCCACCCCGAGTTGGAAGTTTTCTGAACACTTAAAGAGCTATTTGGGGCACGAGGATTTTCTATAGCAGCTAGGGTAGTGTAAATAATGCTACAATTGTGCCTACCCCTTAGACCCGATTTATGTATGTTGAGTGTGATTATTTCGTTTTGAACCCGAAAAACCAACTCCCCTTTAGGTACATCTATTAGTGCTTTGCTAGTCGCCAAGAAGGGTCTTCCTAAGATAAAAGGGAATTCATCACTCCCTTTCATGTCAACAACTAAGAAATCACTAGGGAATTCAAAATTTAGCACTTTTACCACTACATCCTCTGCTACTCCCAACGGCGTTAATGAAGATCCATCCGCCAATTTGATAGTAGTAAAGGACCGTTTAATTTCCCTTAGTCCTAATTGTCTATACTGCTTAAGAGACATCAAGTTTATGCTAGACCCTAAGTCACACATGACATTATGAAATTCATGACTACCAATTGAGCAAGAAATAGTAAAACTCCCTGGATCTTTTGCTTTTGTTGCTCTTCTTGGTTTCATGCTTGTGTTTGCGTTCTTCTTGGGCCTGCTCGGTCTCTTCTTTGTCGCCTCTTTTCCATCCTCCCACTCCTTTGTTTTCTCTTTAACTTCGATTCTCTCCTTTAGTGGTTCCTGTTTCACAACAACAACTCTAGATTGCTCTAAAGGATCAAGGTTAGCAAAGAACGAATTTTTAAAACAAAAATCAAAAGACTCATCAAGAATAGGAGCTGAAGTTTTCTTATCTATGATTGTATTGACCTCCTCCTTCTCAATGTTTTTGACTTCCTCGCTTGATTCCTTTGCTTCTTGGTCCTTCAAGCTCTCTTCATGCTCATCTAGCTCCACAATATTGCAGTGCTCCTTCGGGTTAACCACTGTATCACTCGGGTATTGGCCTTGCTTGTGTTGAGCTCCTACTATCTTTATCAGCTGACTCATGTTTGATGTCAACTCTCCAATGCTAGCTTGAGTCTGCACCAACGTGTTCTCGAGCCTCTTGATGTCTGCCCCTTGCCCAGTGATATGCTTGTTTAGCTCCATGAATTTTCCATCCACTTTCTTCTCCAACTGAGCTAACTTTTCATCATACTTTTCGAATTGTGACATCGCGATCTCTTCTTGTGATGGCTTCTTACCGTCATGGATCATGCCATTTGTAACAGCAAATCCGGGTGGCGGATTAAGTGTATTTTGCGCGTTCCCATATGAAAAGTTCTGATGATTCTGAGGGTACTGATTGTACCGAGGCTGATTGTTCTGGAAGTTGTTGAAGTTTCGTTGATTCACAAATTTTACTTCTTCAACTTCTTCCGGACCCCCTGGCTGTTGTGCTAACGTTAGATTAGTTAGCAAATTCACCTGGCTCGTCAATGCTGTTACTTGTGCTGTGAGCTTTTCAATTGGCTCATTATTGACGGGCTCGACTTTTTGGACACTTGCTACCCTCCTTGGCATGTTTCTCTCGTTCGACCATTGGTAGCTTGTTCTGGCCATCGCGTCCAGGATTGAGAATGCCATCCTCACTGACTTCTCCATTAAACTTCCACCCGCAGCTGCATCCACTTGGTTTCTAGTCGGAGCAAGTAGACCATTGTAGAACTTGCATACTTGCTGCTTCTTGGTGAACCCATGTTGAGGGCAACTCCGGATAAGATCCCGGAATCGCTCCCAAGCCTCTCCGAATGGCTCTTGGTCCAGTTGTTTGAACTGATTAATTTGATTCTGCAAGTCGAGCATCTTGCTCGGTGGAAAGTACTTCAACAGGAAAGAAGTACTCAAGTCTTCCCAATCTCTGATGTCTTCTAGTGAATTGAACCACTGTAGTGCTCTGTCCTTCAGTGAGAAAGGGAACAATCTCATCTTGACTTGCTCGTGCGGCACATGATTGATCTTGATTGTGTCGGCCAGTCTGCGAAACTTGATCAGATGCGCATTCGGATCCTCCAAAGCACTCCCCCCATACTGGTTTTGCTGCACTATGTTGATTAGTACAGGCTTCAGCTCGAAATTGTTGGCATTGAGTGGTGGAGGTTGTACTCCTCCCGCCTGCTGATTTGGACTGGGCTTCAAGCAGTCGCTAATAGGCGTGTCATCTTCATCGCCTGCAGCTGGGTCTATCTGAATTGGGCCGTACTGCTGTTGTAGCTGTGGCCCTTGTGGAGGTAGCTGCTGCTGTATGTTCGTGACTCGATCATCCAACCGTGCCAAGGCTGTTAGCACTCTATTTAGTGCTTCATCATTCGGCTGCTGTGGTGGGTTCTCCATCTCAGCTGTGAAGTTTCTTCTCGTTCGGTGTCTGCGAGCTGTCGCTTCAATTTCCGGATCGAAAGGAAGAAGGGTTTCTTTCCCTTTTGATCTGGTGTGCATACGAAGCCTGAAAACACCAAAAACAAGAACTACCGCGTAACACTAAAATTAACCCAAAAAATAAAAACGAAAATTAAAATTAAAAATTACGAAAAACAAATAAAATCTAGTCTAGTTTCCTCCTATTTTTCAAGGTAAAAACTAAGCGCTAAATCCTATTCCCCGGCAACGGCGCCAAAAACTTGACACGTCGGTTTCTAACCTAGTGTTCCGCAAGTGTACGGATGTAGGTGTAGTACTATTGTCAAGGTCGATCCCACAAGGAATAGTTTTAGGTAGTTTGATACCCTAATACTCTAGGAATGTCCTAACTAGATACTAAGTTTTAAAGGTTGATTTTACTAATTAAACTACTCAATTAAATATAACTTCAAACTTAGGAAACACGAAAACTAACAATCAAAGAGAAAAGGTATCCTAGGGCTTCGATTTCAGGATATTATTTCAATGTGGAATATGATTAACCTACTAATTTACCAATTCTAATGTTTATTAGGCGGCACGACAATAATCTAATCCTTCTCTCGAAGCGATTAAACCGTTGATTAATTAAGCTAATTACCCTCTCGAGTCAATTAAACCTAATAACTCCCAAACGATCTTGAGCCACGGCCTACACAGTCATAGACAACTGCGCTCTATGTTCTAAGTCTGATAACAATTCCCTCCTCTCGAAGCGGAATTGTTAAACTAAATTACTAAATCTAGGTGATCAAGCTAAATTCAGTTTAAGCACAAACATAGAGATAAAACACATAAAGAACGGAATTTAATAGATTAAATCATAAATCAAAACATTGTTATAATAAATCCCTACTTTCTAACCCTAGGACACGAATAGCTTAGCTACTCATGCCTAGTACTAATCCAATACAAAATTCTATGAAAAACATTGTAAAGAATTAAACTAGAAAAGAATAAATAAACCCGGAGGACTCCGTCTCGATGATCTTCGTCTTCCTTGTCTTCCAAGGTGATGTAATTTATGTTCTTGATGATTGATCGATTTCTTTTTCCTAGAGCTTGGGGTCCTTTTTATAGAGTTGGGGACGAATCTTGGGGAAGATAGGATCAAAATCCTATTAAAATTAGGAAATTATCGCAGAACAACCCTTCTGACACGGCCGTGTTGGCCTTGCGACGCGGCCGCGTCCGCTTTTCCCGGGCAGATTTTTAGGTCTGACTTCCAAGCCATTTTTGAGGGTCTTCTGTTCGTTTTTGGGATTTGTCTATTTCAGGCAAAGTTGTAGCCCTTTGAATCAGCTTTCTAACGCCACCAATTGAACCTCAATCGAAGTTGTAAATCTCAAGATATGGCCAAAATACTAGAGGTGTGTCAAGCTGACAGAAAACTTCAATTTCGGGACACATTATGACGCGGCCGTGTTGGTTATTGACGCGGCCGTGTTGGATTCCAGTGCGTTTTTACATGTTCCAGGCCACTTTTTACACGGCCGTGTCCATATTTGACGCGGCCGTGTTGGCCCTTTACTCCTTTAACTCCGTTTTTCATCCGTTTTAACCCTATTTGACTTGTTTCTTCTTCGAACTTCATCCAAATGGAATAAAAATACCTAATTAACTTCAAAACAAGTCGAAACACGTCAAATGACCCAAATATTATAAATATAAATAAGTGCCGGTCAAATATACACGTATATGCTATAAAATATGATCATAAATCGACCTAAATACATGCATAAGTAACGTGTTATCATGAGTCAACTGGTCCTGAAAGCAAAGAACGGATCTCGGCTGCGACGGAGCACATGTATAAATACACCTGCGCGCAGAATTAGGCCAGTTCTTCCCCCAATTCGCGACTTTCACACACACGCACGCACACACTCTAAAAAATCACCCTTGCACTCCATTTCCTCCTGTCAAATTCACACCACACCTCACCCACACCACCATACACACTTCTCTCCGAAAGTTTTTAGATTTGGAGCGGATTTGAGGTCGATTCAAAAAGGGCGCGAACAATCCAAATTCAAATTTTCTCGATTAAATTCGATCGGTAAGTATGGCTATCCCTCTCCTTTAGTCTTGCATTTCTTAATATGGGCGTTTTTGTTAGATTAAGGATGAATTTTGTACTAGAATAACTTTTATGTTGATTTTGGTTATACACGACCCTTTTGTTGTGATTTTTTGCCAATTTTGACTTGTTTTGAGCACTCTAGGACTCAATTTGTTGTAATATCCCTTATATTTACATGATTGGGTGATGTGGGAGGATGATTAGGTTGCAAAGCTTTGAGTTTAAGTTGAAATTGATTGTAGGAATTCATCAAACATGTGCCATGCATTCCTCATTGTTACCTTTTTGTAGTTTTCTTCGATTGCCATACTCGATTTTTAGGTCTATTAGTTGACATTGTGTGGGAGTACTAGTTAATTTTAGACTCTTGCTTTGTATCGAGCATAATTTGACCCGTTTTTTGTTGAGTATGGATCGATTTTAGTTGCAATAGTTAATAATTGGAACTGTGTGACATTTGTGCAAGTCTTAACCAAGTCTATTGAATAATCCAATTTATACGTCACTTGTGAGTCTTTGTTGATTGAATGCTAGTAATTGATTAAACACATTTGACTTTCTGTTGGATTCTCTTTCAATTGCACTTGAATTGTTAAATTCGTGATGAAATTAGACACTGATGCACAATAATGGATTAAGGCTGTCAAATTTGAGAATTTTGATTTGTGTGTGTTTTGACTGGCTTTAGGTACCATGGCACCTCCTAAAAACCCGAAAGGCATCACTCAAGAAGGCACTTCTGGTAGGAGGGTCACACAAGAAATCCGAAAAAAGCCAAGCCAAGGGCAAGGAGAAAGCGGTTGAGCCTACTCCAAAGGCTCCCATGCCGGAGATTCCATCAACTACCACCGACAAGTCCACAAAACCGGTCTACTTCGACATAGTGCTGAGCATGGATGATAAGAGGAAAAGATTTGACAAGTTGATGAGAAGGGGGGTGTCAGCTACCCGCTATGGTTATCCCAAGATCTTGGACACCATGGGAATCCGGGAAAATGTTCATGAACTGTTAGACGCCGCTGGTCTAGCCAAGTGCCTAGCACCCCGCCCGACTGTCCTCAAATTCGGGTTAGAGTTCTTCAGCACCCTCGAAATCGAGGTGGAGTCTCTTTCTTGCTCAACAAAGATATACAACATCCAGTTCCAACTTCTGAACGAGATAAAGACTCTCAGCCAGGACACCTTGAGAGATATATATGGGTTCAAGCGTCCAACCGTCAGTAATGGACATGAGTTGAAAGAGTTTGACGTGCAACAATTATGGGGGCAAATCACTAATGCCCCTGGAATTGTTGCACCACAAGCTTATGTAGATAATAGTTCAATATCATCAAGTGTTCATGAAATATAGTAGAGGTTTTGAGGATTCCAGAACCGAGTTTGGAATGCAAGGAACCAGGTCAGAGAACCGGAGTTTAAGCAGTTCAGAAAAGAGGTTAAAAGGGAAATCGGGTTCAAGTTTGTTATAACTGCTATTCGCAACAGTTTTGAGTTCTTGAGTCAAAATTGGTTACAATTTCCTCAACTCCCTGATTCGAGCTCCGGCATTTATATACATTGTAAACACTTGTAGTTGCAAGCTAATTGATGTATCTTTCCCTCTGTAAACATTACTCAATCAAGAGAATTAGAATGCTAGGGTTTTTCTGTTCAATTCAAGCTGTGAATTGGGGTTTCTGGTGTTTCTGGATAGTTCTTGTAATTGATTGATTAGTGGAGTGAATTGAGGTGTATAGAACCTCCATGGATGTAGATCACATTAATCGAACCACGTAAAATCCTGTGTTCATCATTTTTCTTTACTGTTCTTAGTTCGGTTACAAGTGACCGATTTCTTGGTTATTTTTCATTTAATACAGTTGTGTGTTGTTTGTGTGTGAGATTGAGTTGATCATAACAAGTGGCGCCGTCTGTGGGAAGCATTCTTACTCAACCAGAAGATAAAGATGTCAGGAATGAAGATGTATTTGGACAAATTCTCAGGGAGGAACGACTTCTACCTTTGGAAGATCAAGATGAAGGCTATTCTGGTTCAAAACGGGCTGGTAGGCGCTCTCAAGCCTGAAAGTGAATGGATAGAGACAGAGAAGCCCAAATATGTAGAAATAGACCAAAAGGCTTTGAGCTTAATCATCTTGTGCCTGAGAGATAAGCCATTGAGGGAAGTTTCAAGGTGCTCGACTGCAATAGAGGCCTGGACCAAACTAGAGGACCTATATCAGTCCAAGTCTGTATCAAATAAGTTGTTTCTCAAACAGAGGTTGCTGGCTTTCAAAATGGTGGAGTAAAAAGACATTTCTGATCAATTAGATGAGTTTTCAAAACTTCTTGATGAGTTGGAAGATCTTGGGGTAATATGGAGGATGATGACAGAGCTTTGATGGTATTAAATGCTCTACCAAGATCCATGGAAGGGTTCAAAGATACTTTGATGTTTGGGAGGTACGATAAACTGAGTTATGACTCAATAATTACTGCCTTGAAAACCAAATGCCTGCAGAATCAAGGAGACAAGAAGGTAACTCAATCTGGTGAAGGACTAAATGCCAAGTTCAAGAGGAATTACCAAAAGAAGAAGGGACAAACCTCAAAGAATCCTAAAAGTGGCAACACTGCTCCATAGAAACCTGGAGAATGGATAGAAAATAGGAAATGTTTCAAGTGCAAACAAATAGGGCATCTAAAGAAAGATTGCCCACAGAAGATGAAAAAGAAAGAAGGCCAGGGTGCAGAAGCTGGTATAGTGGAACATGAAGAAGACCCACCAGAGGTCTTGAATGTTACTGAGTCAAAAATGGAGATGCAATGGGTACTGGACACAGGCTGCTCCTTCCATATGTGTCCTCATGAAGAATGGTTTCAAAACCTCAAGAAAGATGATGGAGGGTGTGTACTGCTGGGAAATGACCAATCCTGCAGAGTTCAAGGCACTGGATCAGTAAGCATCAATATGTTTGATGGGGTTACAAGAAAAATTACAAATGTAAGGTATGTGCCTGGACTTAAAAGAAATATGATCTCCCTAGGATCTTTAATTGCTACTGGGTGTGAATTTAAGTCTGTTGATGACCCATTACACATAACCAAAGAGAATAAACTGGTAATCAAGGGAAGACAACACAATGGATTATTTATTTTGATAGGAAAACCAGTGGTTAGGAATGTGGGGAATATTTTAGGTAAGGATGATCTAACCCTGTGGCATAAGAGGTTAGGACACATTGGGGAAAGAGGATTGAAAGACCTATCCAAAAGAGGTATAATAGGAGAGGTTGGGAACCAGACACTTGAATTCTGTGACAAATGTGCATTAGGCAAATCACAGAAACTTCCTTATGCTTAAGGGATTCACATCACTCAAGAACCTCCAGATTATGTTAACTCTGATATCCGGGGACCATCCAGAACTGAAACTCATGGAGGAGGAAAGTATTTCATGTTTGTTATTGATGATTTCAGTAGGAAAGTATGGGTGTTCATCTTAAGAAACAAGAGTGATGCCTTTACTAAATTCAAGACATGGTTGCTTCAAATAGAAACCTTGAAGGGAAAGAAACTCAAGCATTTAAGAACTAATAATGGCTTAGAGTATCTATCTACTGAGTTCACAACCTTCTGTAATGAAAGGGGAATTACCAGACACAGAACAGTCCCCATGAATCCACAACAGAATGGTGTGGCAGAAAGATTCAACAGAACTGTCCTTGAAAGAGTAAGGTGTATGTTAATTGATGCTGGTTTGCCAAAGGTGTTTTGGGGAGAAACAATAAACACAGCATGTTACCTAATAAACAGATCACCTACATCAACTTTAGGGTTCAAAACACCAGAAGAAGTATGGAATGGAAGAGTTCCAGATTACTCAGGATAAAGGTGTTTGGATGTTTGGCTTATGCTCACATGAGATCAGATAAACTTGATCCTAGAGCATACAGGTGTGTGTTTCTGGGATATCCAGAGGGAACTAAGGGTTATAGGTTATAGTGCATGGAACCTGGGAATCAGAAACTGATGATCAATAGAGATGTGAAGTTCAATGAATCAATTATGGGATATCATTTCTCTGGAAATCTATGAAAACATGATGAAGGCTCTGAATCAGAAAGGGTATCAGTTCAGGTGGAGACTCAGGTGGATCATGGAACACATAGAGGTGAAAACTTGGCTGATCACTCTAGTGATAGTTCTTTAGAAGAAGAAGACACCCTACCTAGAAATCCAAACCTGAGAGACTACAGCATTGCCAGAGATAGACCGAAGAGGCAAATCCAGAAACCAGACTTTTATGGACAGGCTGGAAGTGTTCATTATGCACTCAGTATTGCTGAAGACATAGAGAACCATGAACCACAAAATTTCAGGGAAGCAGTCAGTGGTGATGAAAGTGAATACTGGATTAGTGCAATGATGGAGGAAATGGAATCTTTGGAAAGGAATGGCACCTGGAAACTAGTGGATAAACCAAAGGGGCAGAAGCTGGTAAGTTCCAAATGGATTTACAAAAAGAAAGTTGAAGCTGGAGACTCAGACAGGATAAGGTATAAAGCAAGATTGGTAGCAAGGGGTTTTACTCAGAGGGAAGGTATTGATTTCAATGAGGTTTTCTCTCCTGTGGTGAAACATTGTTCAATCAGACTACTTTTGTCAGAGGTGACACAAGAGGATATGGAGTTACAGTAGCTGGATGTAAAAACAACTTTCTTACATGGAGACTTAGTTGAGAACATATATATGAAGCAGCCTGAGGGGTTTGTGATTCCAGGAAAGGAAGAGAAAGTATGTTTTCTCAAGAAATCATTATATGGGTTGAAACAAAGTCCAAGGCAGTGGAATAAGAAGTTCAATGAGTTTATGTTAAAAGCTGGTTTTGTTAGAAGTTTGTATGATAGTTGTGTTTATTTTGATAGAACTACAAGTGTTGATCCTGTGTACCTGTTGCTGTATGTGGATGACATGCTTATTGCAAGCAAGAGCTCACATAAAATACATCAGCTGAAGCAGAAGTTGAGTTCTGAATTTAACATGAAAGATTTAGGGGATGCCAAAAAGATTCTGGGAATGAGTATAATCAGAGACAGAGCTGCTGGAAGTCTATGGTTGTCTCAGAAGCATTATCTTCAGAAAGTGGTGGAGAGATTTCAGATGTATGAGGCTAAAACACTAAGTATTCCAGTAAGTCAACAACTAAGACTATCAAAGGAACGGAGTCCTAAGATAGCAAAAGAAGTGAAATACATGAGAAATGTACCTTATGCTAGTGGAGTTGGAAGTCTAATGTATGGAATGATATGCAGTAGACCAGACTTAGCATACTGTGTGTCTTTGGTCAGCATGTATATGTCAAATCCAGGGAAAGCTCACTGGTAGGCTTTGAAGCAGGTGTTAAGGAATCTAAAGGGAACAGTAAATCTGGGGTTAAAGTTTCAGAAGCAGGCAAGCATGTCTATTCCTTTGGAAGGTTTTGCAGATGCTGATTTTGCTGGTAATGTTGATACCAGGAGGTCAATCACAGGGTATGTTTTCACTTTATATGGTACTGCAGTTAGCTGGAGAAGTGTGCAGCAATCAGTAGTAGCTTTATCAACAACAGAAGCTGAATACATGGCTTTGACAGAGGCAATTAAGGAAGCTGTGTGGTTAAAAGGTATTCTAAAGGATCTGGGAATAAAGCAGGATTGTGTGACTATATATTGTGACAATCAGAGTGCACTACATCTAGTCAAACATCAAGCTTTCCATGAAAGATCCAAGCATGTAGATGTTAGGCTGCATTTTGCAAGAGATGTGATTGATGCAGGGTTTGTAGAGGTTAGGAAAGTCCATACAAGTGACAATGCTGCTGATTTCTTAACCAAAGCAGTGCCTGGGAGTAAGGTGGTTCATTGCTCAAGCCTAATTAGGCTTGAACGATGTGATTAAAAGGTTAAAGAGCAAGGCAGGTTGAGGTGATGATATACACTTGAGTTCATTGAGGTGGAGATTTGTAGATAATAGTTCAATATCATTAAGTGTTTATGAAAAATAGTAGAGGTTTTGAGGATTCCAGAACCGAGTTGGAATGCAAGGAACCGGGTCACAGAATCGGATTTTAACCAGTTCAGAAAAGAGGTTAAAAGGGAAACCGGGTTCAAGTTTGTTATAGCTGCTATTCGCAACAGTTTTAAACCGTTGCATGAGAAGCCGTTGTAAAAAGCCCGCGGCAGCAGTTTTGAGTTCTTGAGTCAAAATTGGTTACAACTTCCTCAACTCCCTGATTCGAGCTCCAGCATTTATATACATTGTAAACACTTGTAGTTGTGAGCTAATTGACGTATCTTTCCCTCTGTAAACATTACTCAATCAAGAGAATTAGAATGCTAGGGTTTTTTCTGCTCAATTCAAGCTGTGAATTGGGGTTTCTGGTGTTTCTGGATAGTTCTTGTAATTGATTGATTAGTGGAGTGAATTGAGGTGTATAGAACCTCCGTGGATGTAGATCACATTGTCGAACCCCGTAAAATCCTGTGTTCATCATTTTTCTTTCCTGTTCTTGGTTCGGTTACAAGTGACCGATTTCTTGGTTGTTTTTCATTCAATACAGTTGTGTGTTGTTTGTGTGTGAGATTGAGTTGATCATAACAGCTTACGACCCAAGAGGCTCCAGGTTGACTTCAAGACGAAGTCCGATCGTCAAATATTTACAGAAGTTGCTGAGCTCGACAATTTATGGCAGGAAGGAGATCAGCTCTCCTCGAACCTATGAGATGGAGATTTTGTGGGCAATTGTGGACAGAAAGTTGAGGAACTTCCAAGAAGACCTGATACTGAGCTTCGAGAAGATAGTAAAGGATTTGAGGACAGAGAAGAAGAAGGAGGAGAAGGTTCCAGACCCGATTTACTGCAGGGCCCTTATCACCCCCATTCTAGAGCATTACAATGTGCCCCTCCCGGAGTACACACCCATCAGCACGGAGTACGACTTAGACTGGGAGGATATGGAGAATATGAGGATAGTTATGCTCGGGTACAAAGAGGGAACCTCGGGACCGTCTGTCCCTTATGTCCTCCAAAATGAGGGACCTTATCTCCACCTACCTAACCCCGGACTAACATACATCAGAAATTTGGGAAGCAAGCTGAACTTGGAGCTGTGCTCCGAGGCACACATCAATGCCTCTTTGGAGACAACCTGTGAAGAATTAACCAAGTTCAAGAGAGCTAAGAAGCCATGTCCGGTGGCACGGGTTCGGAGCATGGGAGTTGAGGGAGAAGGTGGTAGCCAGCCAGACCGATTGTCAAGAAAGAGATCATCAACAGTTGTTCAGTCTCAATCCGAGTTCCAGGAACGACAAGAGGGACTGATGGCTGCTATGGGGAATGAAATCAAGGGCATAAGAGCCGAGTTGGTGGACATAAGGACATCCATTGGGGCTGAATTGAGAGGGATGAAAGAGACGATACAGGAAAATCAGACAAAGCTCCTCGACCTCTTTAAGTCCATAAAGGGATGCTGCACCGGCTCGAGCCCCTGACCTTCTCGTTCTCTGTGAGTAGAGTACCGAAACAGCCTTACCTCTTCGTCCCAAACTTAGTTGAAAAACTATGTTTGGGGGGGAAAACAAAGAGGTAAGACAATGTCGGATGCTCGAACCTCCCCCACCCCTCGTTATTTCCCTTTATTATCACTACTTGTGAGGTAGTGTTCAATCTCATCAAGTGAGCTATACTTTGTAATATGGTGTGCTGGGAATGTGGAACCGGGTTCAGGAGGTGAAGAACCGGAGGTTTGGACCGGGTTTGAGCATCAAGAAGCAAAGCTGGTCACAGTGAGCCGGGTTCGTGGCAGTTGCGAATAACCGCTGATTGTGACGAGTTAGTTTCAGGATTTGGGACGAAGAAAACCGTCACTTTTGTCCGGTAGCTGAGCTCAACTTGATTCAGTTAGAACTTTTTGTACGGTTACATTCGAGCTTCAATTCTTATATCATTGTAAAGCTCTCATCAAGGAGAACAACACTACGTCGAGCAATTTTCCTGTTTCTTAGATTAGAGAGAATATTTGAGAGGGAACGGTTTCTGCCCTAATTTGTTCCAGAATTGGGCGTTTTGTTTCTTGAGTGTATTCTCTGTAATTGATTGGATTTCTTAGTGGATTGGGGTGTGCCTTGCCTCCGTGGATGTAGTTCATCTTGAACGAACCACGTAAAACTTGTGTGTGATTCATTTATATTTCCTGTTCTGCGCAAGTCGTGTTCGGTCACAACTTTGGCCGAACTAAGTGTGTGTTTTTCAGATTGATCTTTGTGCGATTTCCAGATTCTGTTTAGCTGTGTGTTTAGGAGTTGAAATCACTAACAAGTGGCGCCGTCTGTGGGAAACCAACTCTCACAGCTTGAAGAAGAGAAGGAATGGCTGGTATGAAGATGGATTTTGAGAAGTTCACAGGAAGGAATGATTTCACTTTGTGGAAGATCAAGATGAATGCAGTATTGGTTCACAATAGCCTTGATCTTGCATAGATACCTCTGGAGTCATGGGAAGAAACTGAGAAATCCAAGTTTGCATCAGTGGATAAGAAGGCCCTAAGTCTTATCTTCCTATGTTTGGGTGATAAACCGTTGAGGGAGATCTCAAGATGCAAGAGTTCCTCAGAAGCATGGAGGAGATTGGAAGAACTGTATCAATCAAAGTCAGTTTCCAACAAGCTGTTCTTGAAGCAGAAGATGTTGGCCTTCAAGATCACTGAAGACAAGGTAATTTCTGATCAACTTGATGAGTTCATTAAGATGATTGAAGAATTGGAAGATCTGGATGTGAAATTGGAGGAGGATGACAAGGCATTGATGGTGTTAAACATTCTCCCAAAATCCATGGAAAGCTTTAAGGATGTCTTGATGTATGGGAGAGATGAGCAGCTATCTTATGAGGGAATAGTGAAGGCTCTGGGGTCTAAATGCTTCCAGACTCAAGGGGATAAAGGCATGGTGCAATCTGGAGAAGGTTTGAATGTCAAATTCAAGAAACCTTGGCAAGGCAAGAAGGGACAGAATGCTAAGGATCCAAAGGCAGGGGATTCTAATCCTAAGAAGGGGAATGACTGGGTTGAGAAGAGGAAATGCTTCAAGTGCAAGCAGCCAGGTCACTTGAAGAAGGACTGTCCTAAGAGAAATAAGAAAGGTGGAAATCAAGGGGCAGAAGCTGCTGCTATTGATCATCAAGAAGATCCTCCAGAGGTATTAAATGTTACTGAATCAAGAATGGTAAAGGAATGGGTCTTGGACACAGGCTGTTCTTTTCATATGTGTCCACACCAGTCATGGTTTGATGAACTGAAGAGAGAAGATGGTGGAAATGTTCTCCTGGGAAATGACCAATCATGCAAGGTCAAAGGAGTTGGATCAGTGAGCATAAGGATGTTTGATGGTGTGGTCAGAGTCATCTTAAATGTAAGATATGTTCCTGGCCTTAAAAGAAATCTTTTATCTCTCGGTTCTTTAGTAACTAGTGGGTGTCAGTTTAGCTCAATAGATGGATTCTTGCATATCACAAAACATGGGAAATTGGTGATAAAAGGTAGACAGCATAATGGATTGTTTATCTTGATTGGTTCACCTGTTGTTGGAAGTGTGGATATGGTTTTGAGCAGTTCTGAGCTTGCTAAATGGCACAAGAGACTTGGACACATAGGAGAGAAAGGATTGAAGGAACTGTCAAGAAGTGGAGTAATTGGAAATATGGGAAATCAAGAACTGGAGTTCTGTGATCAGTGTGCTCGGGGCAAATCCAAGAAGCTGCCCTATGGAAAGGGTGTTCACACAACTCAAGAGCCATTAGATTATGTTCACTCTAACATATGGGGTCCTGCAAGAACAGAATCTCATGGTGGTGCAAGGTATTTCATGTCCTTGATTGATGATTACAGCAGAAAGGGGTGGATCATGTTGATGAAGAACAAGAGTGATGCTTTTCATAAGTTCAAAACATGGTTGATTCAACTGGAAAATGTCAAAGGGAAGAAGCTGAAGCACCTTAGGACTGATAATGGACTGGAATATCTCTCTACTGAGTTTACAAACTTCTGTGAAGAAAGAGGAATCAAGAGACACAGGACTGTTCCAATGAATCCTCAACAGAATGGAGTTGCTGAGAGACTTAACAGGACTCTCCTTGAAAGAGTGAGGTGTATGCTGTTGGATGCTGGGTTACCAAAGGTATTTTGGGGAGAAACCATTGCTACAACATGTTACCTCATTAACAGGTCACCCTCATCTGTGATTGGGTTCAAAACACCTGAAGAGGTGTGGAGTGGACAGAAACCAAGTTATGAAGGGTTAAGGGTGTTTGGGTGTCTTGCTTTTGTCCATGTCAAGCAAGACAAGCTAGATGCAAGGGCTCTAAGATGTGTATTTCTTGGATATCCGGATGGAATAAAGGGCTACAGATTGTGGTGCTTAGAAAAGGGAAATCAGAAGATAATCACAAGTAGAGATGTAAAGTTTAATGAGAATGTGATGGCTTACTCTTCTACAGGCTCTAAGGAAGAATTTGATGGTGCTACAGAGACAGAGGAGATATCAATTCAGGTGGAGCATCCTGCTGAAGATAATCACACACCTCAACCACAAGAAAATCTACAAGATAGTGATTCATCATCTGAAGAAGAAGAACAAACTGGACCTTCACAAAATGTCAGAGAATACAGCATTGGAAGGGACAGACCTAGAAGAACAATCAACAAACCTGATTTCTATGGTCAAGCAGGGAGTGTTCATTATGCCTTGAGTGTTGCTGAAGACCTGGAATCACAAGAACATAGTAGTTTTAAAGAAGCACTAGACTGTGAAGAAGGTGAACACTGGATACAGGCAATGATTGAAGAGATGGAGTCCCTGGAAAAGAATAAGACCTGGATATTGGTGGATAAACCAAAAGGTCAGAAACTTGTAAGCTCTAAATGGATATACAAGAAGAAACTAGAGACAGCAGGATCCAAACAGGTGAGGTTTAAAGCAAGATTGGTGGCTAGGGGCTTTACACAAAGAGAAGGGATTGCTTTTAATGAAGTTTTCTCTCCAGTGGTAAAGCATTGCTCAATCAGGTTGCTTTTATCAAAAGTCACACAAGAGAACATGGAATTACAACAACTGGATGTAAAGACAGCATTCTTACATGGAGAACTCAATGAGGAGATATATATGAAACAGCCAGAAGGCTTTGTTGTTCCTGGGAAAGAAGACAAAGTATGTTTACTGAAGAAGTCACTATATGGACTTAAACAAAGTCCAAGACAGTGGAATAAGAGGTTCAATGACTTCATGATCAGTGTTGGCTTTGTAAGAAGTCTTTATGATAGTTGTGTTTACTTCAACAAAGGTTCAAAGCAAGATAAAGTTTTCCTTCTATTGTATGTGGATGACATGCTAATTGCTAGCAGGAACATGAAGAAGGTACACACATTGCATAATCCTGCTGATTTTCTTACAAAGGGTGTACCTGGAAACAAAGTAGAGCATTGCTCGAGCTTGCTGCAGCTTGAGCAATGTCATGAAGAGAAATAGCAGACAGGCAGTGGTGAGGCATTAAGAGGAACACTTGATTCATTGAGGTGGAGATTTGTGAGGTAGTGTTCAATCTCATCAAGTGAGCTATACTTTGTAATATGGTGTGTTGGGAATGTGGAACCGGGTTCAGGAGGTGAAGAACCGGAGGTTTGGACCGGGTTTGAGCATCAAGAAGCAAAGCTGGTCAGAGTGAGTCGGGTTCGTGGCAGTTGAGAATAACCGCTGATTGTGACGAGTTAGTTTCAGGATTTGTGACGAAGAAAACCGTCACTTTTGTCAGGTAGCTGAGCTCAACTTGATTCAGTTAGAACTTTTTGTACGGTTACATTCGAGCTTCAATTCTTATATCATTGTAAAGCTCTCATCAAGGAGAACAACACTACGTCGAGCAATTTTCATGTTTCTTAGATTAGAGAGAATATTTGAGAGGGAACGGTTTCTGCCCTAATTTGTTCCAGAATTGGGCGTTTTGTTTCTTGAGTGTATTCTCTGTAATTGATTGGATTTCTTAGTGGATTGGGGTGTGCCTTGCCTCCGTGGATGTAGTTCATCTTGAACGAACCACGTAAAGCTTGTGTGTGATTCATTTATATTTCCTGTTCTGCGCAAGTCGTGTTCGGTCACAACTTTGGCCGAACTAAGTGTGTGTTTTTCAGATTGATCTTTGTGCGATTTCCAGATTCTGTTTAGCTGTGTGTTTAAGAGTTGAAATCACTAACACTACTCTTGGCCTGTGAGCCTCCATTTCTGTCCCTTATAACTGCTATTGTTGGTTTAGCCTGCGAGCCATTTGGTATGATGTTTTTTACGGATTCAATTTGATGGCCTGTGTGCCAATATTGATGTGTCTTTTAGTTACCTTTTTGATAAGTGACTCTGTTTTGCTTGATGATAATCTTGCCGGCCTGTGAGCCAATTATCATCTTCTATTGGTCTTGGTTTAGGTGATATTATTGCATATGCATTTGGATGCTTTGGGTTATTGATAATTTATTTGGTGGCCTTTGAGCCAATTTGGTTGACTGTGTTGATAACTCACACACATTTTTAGGAGTAGGACCCTTAATAGATTAGTTAATTAGTTAATGGTAATAAAAAAAAAAAAAAAAAAAAAAAGTGGTGCATAAAATGGTTAAGTTCGGCGAGCACCAAATTGTACTTCTCTTTTTCCAAAAACTTAGCTTGCAACTAAGTTTGGGGAGGGGATGGGATTCGTACAAATTGGCAGCTCGTGAAAGCAATTGGATGAGTTTAGGAAGGAAAAATGTGGCATTGATTAATGATGAAAAATTTTGACAAATATTTTTTAAAGAAGCACATGGTAGAGCATGATAGACTTTTTAAAACAAAATTGAACTTACAGTCAAAACTTTTGATCAAAATTGTAGCCGAGTGAGTTTTTGAGCCTTAAAGATACTTCCATCTTTGGAGTAATTTAAAATTTCTTTCGGTGTGAAATTCATTAAGTGCATCTAGTTGTCTCTAGAACTTGCCTTGATTCTCTATTTTTCATGAGTCGGCGCATTGTGTGACATTGAAAATGATCTTAGGCAATTCTTGACTTGAGCCTATTTTCAAGCTTGAAAATATTTCCTTTTTACCAAATTTGACATTGCCTCTAGTTGAGCCCCTTGAGCTTAAGCCTTTTTTGTTTGATACCCAACACTACAAGCAAATTTACCTTTCATTTAGCCTTTGATACCCAAACGGATTGTTGAGTATGAGGGAGGCGGTGGGAAGGTAGTTAGTTTGGAAAGTGGGATTGAATTTGGGTAAACTAGTGGAAAACGAAGAAGGGTCAAAGGAAAAACGCGAAATAGGCTATAATCGAGTATATTAACCTTTAAAAAAAAATCGAAAAAACCAGATAACGAAAGAAAGAGAAAGTGTATATACCATTCTTTTGGAGAGGGTAATGAAAATCACATCATTTTGTGATTACAATCCCGTGTCTAGGAAACTCCTAAGGATAATAATTATTGAAATGATTGATAAATATGGGAAATGTAGGTAGGAATAAGGTGAAGAAGTCGAATCTTAAGTTTGACTTGATTGAGAATTAAAAGAGTAAGGTTGAGTGACCATTGTTTGAGGGGTAAATGGGTAGTGCACGACTCATTTAGTCCGTTTTATAGTCACTTATACCAGAAATTTTCCCAACTTACCCCAAGCCAACATTACAACCCGTTAAAGACCTTTTTGATTCTTTGTCACACATGTCGGGTATAAATTGAAGTTTAGATGATTGGCAAGCTTATGGTAGGCATTTTATGCATTTCAATGTGAGCGTATACACTACCCATATGATACACTTGAGAGTCGAGAGATACACTCACCCGGTGAGGATCTTAAGTTGAGAGTATTATGTCTCGAGAGTAGTGGATCTAGTTTATCACATATGCTCGTTTTTATCATGATGGCTTATTCTTTTTCATGAAAGTTCTCTGAAATCAAATGCCACTAAACTCTGCCCTAAACACGTGTCCTTTTGTTTTTCTCTTTATTGTTCGGGACGAATATGTCCTAAGTTTGGGGAGATTTGGTACACGTGTTTCGTGCACGCACTTTAGGGCACTTTAGTGTCATCTTAGTGTCAATAATGTGCACAATCATGTGTATTTAGTGCTTTAATACTCTCATGAGCAAAATAATGTGTTTGTGCTATTTCTGTGTTAAGACAGGTGAAAAGGATCGAAAAAAGAAAGTCAAACGATCAGAAGTCGGTGGATCGATCGAGGTAACAAAAGGAAGGGGCTAACTGAAGATCTCGGCCGAGACAGGATGGAAATCTCGGCCGAGATGAGTCTCCAGGGCAAACATGAAGAATTTGCAGAACTGAAGATCTCGGCCGAGATGACCCTCCAGAGATTTCAGGATTTTCAAAGGACCAAGATCTCGGCCGAGATGTAATGCAATCTTGGCCGAGATGAGTCAAGCCCTAGCCAGCCTCATTTTCCCTTTTTCACGTCTCGGCCGAGATGCAAGTTGAATCTCGGCCGAGATCAGCCTTCGGACCAACTTTCTTTCACGTCTCGGTCGAGACACACTTGCATTTCGGCCAAGATTCCTTACCCTGTTTTAAAATCCTGAATGCGATTTTGCCTATTTTTAACTAGCACTTTCGCCCCTTATATATATATCACCCCATTCGAATTTGACCTAACTTCTGATAACTTTTGAATACTTTTGGAAGCACTATTCAGCCACCATCACATCCAAGGAGGAGAGAAGGGGCAAGAAGAAGACACATCATCTTCCCCATTGACCATCCTTTGGTTTTATCACTTTATCTTTATGAATTCTTGTATTTTCTGTAATTTCCTTATTGTATTAGGTGTAATGGGTGGCTAGCACCCTTAGTTCACCCTTGATCATTGTGGAACCTTGAGTTGAAGATATTGATGTGATTATTGCGGTTAATGTTACCAAAAATATTGTGTATTCAAGTGTTTTGTGTTATTTGCTGTTATTGAGTCACATTTATGAATTGATTATTGGATTGATCACCCTTTAAGGGCTTTGTGAATGTGTTGCTAGTAGTCGGGGTAGCTATCCGTAATTGTAGTTCTTTCGACTCATTTGTAGCAAACAATAAATATTTATTGGTGATAACACAAAGTTCAATCACTAAAACCGAGCTTGCGAGTTTTATGTTGAATTTATCTCGTTGTCTTAGTGTTTAATGCATTTGATTATTGAATCTAAGAGAGCTTGTTCGAGGATTCGATTAAATTGAATAGGGTTAGTCGAAGAGCTTATTTTGATTAACTAAGATTAAGGGACAACAAGGCTATTAGAGCTTGTTAATAGCCTTGAGATAAGGGCTTGAATCACAATTTAATCGGGCATTAACATAGTTGCATGAATCGTCTAAGACCAAGGGGAAGCATGATCAAGGGTGGATCGTTTTATTACTTGAAAACCAAAAACCAAAAAAAAAATCTCTTCTATTGTCTTTAATTATTTGTTTCTTCGAATTTGAATGTTAAATGTTTTTAATTTCGTTTAGTTGTCTTTATTTGTTACTAGTAGATTGTTAGTCCATTATCAAGTCCCCCCAACCTTTATTACTTTCTTAAGTATTTATTTCTTGCATATTTAATTATAAATTGCTTGGCATCGGAATCAAAACTGTTCGGTCGTTCCCTGTGGGATCGACCCTTATTTACCATTCTACTAGTTAGAATAGTTGATAAGGTTAGTATAATTTTATACATATTAATTTGGTAGCGACACACGACAATCGCGTATCACACTATTAGAGACAATCATCACTAATTAGTGGTCTTAATAACTTGGTCACAACTAAAAGTCGTCTCAAATGCGTATAAGCATTTTTTGTAACAACTAGTTGTTTCTAAAAACTCTAAAAATGACCTTAAATTATTTGTAAATATTTTGTGACGATATGAGTCACATATAACTATTATTACATACAATATTTATCATCTAAAAAAAATAATAGATAAAAAATATTTTTTGTTGTAGTGCCAAAGCGTAACATGATTGATCTATAACCATTGGCTTTGGAGGCGACCAATCTCTATGCAAAAACAAAAATAATGATTATCTTTATTAGGAAAATTAAATGTTTTTATATCATTTGCAGATTTTTCAAGTAGAAATTTAGAAGAAATCGTAAAAGAAAAAAAGATTAGTCTACATAGTACGTGTTACCTGATTGGCGAGCAGTGCACGTGTGAGCAGTGCGATGTACAGTTCTACTGTAGCTTTTTTGTGTTAGTTCTGCATAATATGTGCTCCTTGATTGACATGGATTTTCCCACGCGTGGGCGGGATCAGCTACATTGGATGTTTAATAAGTTATTAGCTTGGAATTGTTGATGTGTGCTAGGATAATTTACTGAATAGTTAATTTATTGGATATGTGTTAGTACATTTTGTGGGAATATGTGAAGTTTTGTTGGAATTGGTAGTCACTGTAGTACATTTTAATTCGAGTTTTATAGTAGTTTGTTGAATATTGGAGTAGTTTTGTAGTAGTTTGATGGATATTTAGTACATTAAAGTTATTTGACGGATATTGGAGTATAGAGTTACTGAATCTGAAAAATCTTTTCTTTTCTTATTTTGGCAATTATTATTGTATTATTTTGTGCTTCGTAGTTATTAAAAGCACTGAAAAACAACTAGAAAAAAAATAAAAGACATCAATTTATTTTATTTGTAAAGTAGGTAATACATTAGTTTCCAAGTAGTTGAAACCATTAACAATTATAGATAAAAACAACTGTTATAAACCGGAGTCAAAAGACCGCCAACAACCGAAGTCTATAAAGGAATACACATTGGTTTTTGGCTAATAGACAACAATTAATCTCTAAATAAAACTACAAAAGAATTCATTTACGGACCATAATAAAACCGAAGTCTAAAAAGGAACAAAAATTGATTTTAGTCTAATACACCTATGTTATTTCCTATTGTAAATATTAGGCCGGTGGGTCAAAACACTCAATGCTTAAAACTGTGGTCAATAAAACAAAAGACCGTTGTTCAAAACCATTGTTAAAAACTTTAGTATATTATGTTATAGACCTCAATTTTGGTGTCATAGATGACAGTTATACACTTTAGTAAAAGATTAGGTCAACCATAAAGATAGCTGTTAGTAACCGAGGTCTATGTTAGGAAATTTATGTATAGTTTTGAGGATGGCGAAGTCAATATGTAAGTTAGGAACTAGTGCCCCCACAACTTCTGTAAATCTATGTAATAGATAGGGCTAGTACTACTTAGACAAAGTCAAAGCAAGCACACAACAAGGTCATCAAGTTTACAACAGCAACAAGTCCAAGTATGTAGCAAGAAATAGAGACTACATTGAGCATGTAGTAAGGTAACTTATGCTCTCGGAGCATACAACATTGCTTGTAGTAAGCAGACAGCAACGAGGAAGTAAGCAGCAACCTGGTCAGGAGAGACTTATCAAGATTCCAACATTCAAACATATAGCCAGTAGAGATAAGATTCAAATCTCATACTAACTATCCGAGCACGTGAAGACATCACCTGATGTAAAGCAAAAGCAACTGCTACGCTGACCTTGCACCGCAACCACTCTGAACCAATCTCTGCAAGAAAGGATAAACGGCTCTATGTCGTACAAGGAACATTAAAATTTCAACCGGAATATTTTTCTCACTGTTCAACGAGAAGAAATCCCAACTACTATAAATAGAAGGAGATGGAGGACGAACCAAAGGCTACCGAAACATCGAAGCATTAAGTAGTTACTTGCACCAAGCACTCAAACATTCTTATTCAAAGCTTCAACGCATACAATACCCTGATAATCTACAAGTGTTTGTGCTAGTATACAAGAGCAAATAGCAAGCAGCAAGCATGCAACTGAAGATTGAAGTTGCAACAACTCTCTAGTTAAGCTAGATCTCAAACTTTACCTCAGTCCTAATCCTTCTCAAACTAGGAAATTTTCCCACATCTCAATTGATATTCAAATTTAGAGGCAGCTGTCAGAAGTTGAAGAAAAACTTTCATTGACCAAATCTAATGAGAAGTTTTTTACACGAGGAGCCTTCGTTGAAATCCAGAATTTAAAGTAGACTAGTGTTCGGAGGAATGTGTGTATAGAAGAGGATTATCCTTCCAAGGATATGCAAAAAATACTATAAGGAGCTAAGCTGGACTTAGACTTCGGTGTAGCTAACTTGTACATTGTGAACTTCTTAGTGAATTTTCCTAGTGTGAGGGATGAGTGGACATAGAAGTATTAACCCTACCTTCAAACCACTATAAACTTTGTGTCTACCTTTATATTGCTTTACATACTATTGTTGGCTTACTACTTATGTACTGTATTGATTTGAAAGAAAATGATTTGCATATTCCGCTGCACATAAAAACACTCCTTGAGCATTGCATACTATAAGTAACCTAAGACAAGTCTGCTTCGTCCGTACTGGCTTAAGTTATCTTATTGTAACAGATTTATCGTACAAACAAGTTTCTTACAGTAAGCAACAACCTACTGCTCAAAGTATTGAAAAAACAAAACTGAGTTAGAGGTTTATTCACCCCCTGAACCTTTACCATTTGGGACCAACAAGGTGTATTAGAGTGGTTAGATTCGCATACCAATCGCCTTTGGTAGTTTAACCAAACCTAGCTGTTTTCTAGCGAAAAAAGTACGTGTTTAAAAGTAAAACTCTTTCTTGTAAAAAAGCCACAAAAATGGAAACTTCTTCAACTAAAGCTCTCATATTTTTCTTTGAGGATTATAAGGACTGGTCTATAAGGATGCAAGAAAATTTGGCTTCGATGCATGATAAAATGTGGACCATCATCACTAGAGATCCATTAGTAATCATGAAGGTCAACACTGGTGTGCGAGTGGATAGACAGTCTGCACCTCCTCCCGTGGTGGACAAAGCACGTAATGAATGGACTTCTAATGATAGAAAAGGGTCTAAGTTGGACAATCTAGCAAAAAATGTACTTTTTGCTACATTAAACAAAACCACCTTTAGTAAAGCCAAGGCATGCAATAATACCAAGGACATTTTGGACTTGCTGATGGAAATCTATGTTGGCTGAGCTCTACTTCGTGATTAGGGTGGCTACTGTAATGCTAAACTTTGAGCTTTTCAAGGAAAAACCTAGAGAGTCTCTAAACAATTAGATATTAGATACACATCAATCCTGAATGAGTTGGTGTCTGTTGGTAAGGTCTACAGCCATCAGGAGATAAACACCAAGCTGCTATGAGCTCTCACATTGAATAGGGATGTAAAGACTATTCAAATGAGAAGTTTAAAGAAACTAGGTGGGAAGAGCATTCGCAAACTGTGTATATGAAGACAAGGGAATGTCAACAAGGGAACCTATAGCATATGAAGACTCAGACTTCAGCATTGTCTCTTCATACTCTAATAGTTAAGCAGTTGTTTTTCTTATGGAAAAAGTGATTGATGACATACAGAGGTAGATTCTCTCAGTACCTCTTCAATCAATCAGTTAAGCAGTTCAGAAAAATTATGGATGTCTTTGACCTAGTCAATCAATCATATGAAGAGCTGAAGGCAGAGAACATGTAGCTTCTAGGAGAAAATGCAGTGCTTGCAGTTGAAGTTGAGAAACTTATTACGAAACAATTGACAATTGTTTTCTTTGAGAGGAGGTAAGTAAGCTGAAGATGTCACTCACCCTTCCAGCTAAGAAGGAAAAGAAACTAATGCCAACCATCTTGTCTTTTTGTGAATCATCTATGAATCCGGATTTGAAACTGGATGTTCAGAGAAGCTTATCTAACATGACCGTTTCGCTGATATAGTTTCTAACTGTCAAGCAACGAGTACTTCTACTAATGTTCCAGCAGAAAGTACATTTAAGATACATATGCTCCCCAAATAGTATAAAGGTAAACCTAGAAGGATGGAGAATATACCTACTAGGAAACCTAAACTGGAATCAGGATGTAAGCCTGACATGGGAAAGTCAACTGCTGTAAGCACACCAGGCACTAATACAGTAGGAAGAAACAACATGTAGCAAGCTTTGGTTATTAGATGAAGTAACTTCCTACATCAGCTTAAGAGTAACCAGAAAGAGACTAAGCTCGATGCTCGGAAGCTTCCATTCAAGGTAAGGAGGAACCGTCAAAGTCCATCCCAAACCAGGAATCAACCTGCTCTTGGTACACCAGAAAAAGGGAAACCTTCCATGGTGTACGCCAATCAAAGTGACCCCAAAGATAGCTTGCTACTCAGTTTCTCGATAAGAAGTGGGTTTCAAGAAAGACTAATTCCCAAGGACCCACTAAGCAATGGGTACCTAAGTTTACCGGTTACCTTGCAGGTCAAGTTGACTACTGGACATAGTAATATTTTGTACATCAACAACGGATGTGCCATCCATATGACAAGCAACAAGAAATATTTAGAGGATTTTAAAGGTTGTAAAGGACCCAAGGTGGTGTTAGGGGACAATGCCAAAGGCATCACCAAAGGCGTTGAGACTTTCTCTAAAGGCAACACTAGCATAGCAGATGTCTACTTCGTCGAGGGCTTATAGTACAACCTACTGAGCATAAGTCAATTATGTAAAAAGGGACATTCTATGGGGTTCACTCAAGGGAAATGCTTAATAAGAGATGTTGAGTCCAACCAAATAAAGCTCAAAAGCACTAGAAAGGGTAACATCTATCTAGCTTAATAAGGCCCTGATGTCACGCCCTTGGAAATAAGGCCGCAGGCGGCGGGCCGCCATGACGAGAGCCAGCACTGTTTTTTCTACCACGGAGTACCGGATCTCCGCCCCCTGGAGTGCTCGGCTCACAAAATATATGGGGTGCTGACTTCCATGAGCCTCGCGTACAAGAGCCACGCTGATTGCTTCCTCGGCAGATGCTAAATATACGTAGAGGGGTTCTCCGGGGAGAGGTGCGGACATAGTGGGCAACTGTTTAATGTGTTGCTTTAGAGCTTCAAAGGCTTCGGTGCACTGCGGGGTCCACTCGAATTTCTCTGCTTGACGCAAAATTTTAAAGAATGGGAGCTGACACTCCGCGGCTTTAGACAGAAAACGATTCAAGGCTGCAAGACCACCGGTAAGACGCTGAACCTCTTTTACCGTCTTCAGCGGCTGTAAATCTAATACATCTCGAATCTTGGCCGGATTAGCCCGAAGACCGTGCTGTGAAACCATATACCCCAGAAACTTTCCTGAGCCAACGCCGAAGGTGCATTTTGCTGGATTGAGACGAAGATTATAACGTCGCAACGTGCTCAACGTTTCAGCAATATCTTGCACACATGTTGTATGAGAGGGACTTTTAATAACAAGATCATCAACGTATACCTCTACATTACGATCAATTTGATCTCGGAAGATGTGATCCATGAGGCGTTGGTAAGTGGCTCTCGCATTCTTGAGCCCGAAAGGCATTTTCTTGAAGGCAAAGCATCTGAAGTCAGTGATAAAGGCCGTCTTGAGTGCGTCATGGCGATCCATATGGATTTGATGGTATCCCTTGTATAGATCCAAAAAGCAAAGTGCCTTGTGCCCAGTAATGGCTTCAACTTTTTGGTCGATAGAGGGCAGAGGATAACAATCTTTTGGGCAGTGCTTGTTAAGATCAGAGAAATCTACGCACATTCTCCATGCTCCGCTAGACTTCGTCACCATCACAGGATTAGATAGCCAGGATGGGTAATGCACTTCAAACAGGATATCTGCATCTAGAAGTTGCTGTACTTCAATTCGGATGGCTGCGTTCCGCTCCGGAGCTAATTTCCTCCGTTTCTGTTGTATGGTCTTCACGCTGGGGTCAACATTTAATTTGTGGGTTATTAAATCCGGAGAGACCCCTGGCATGTCCAAGGGGGACCACGCGAAAACTTTAGAATATTCTCGCAAGGTCTGGATGATGGCGTTATGTAACCACGGCGTATCCACAGCGCCCACTGTCACAGTTTGCTCGGGTTTAGCTGGATCAAGCGGCACCTGAACAGTGTTGTCCCCGAGCCGTATAGATGAATCCGAGGCGAGAGCCGAGGTGGTTACTTGAAACTGTGGCTTGGGAGGAACCTTTGTTGCCTTTTTTAGTACTACATACATGCATTCTTTAGAGACTCGCTGATTACCGCGGATAGCCACCTCGCCATGTGGTGTAGGGAACTTCAGCGCGAGGTGGTATGTGGAGCAAACGGCTTTCGCCGGGGTGAGCCAGTCTCGACCCAAAATCATGTTGTATGGTGATGGGGAATTAACCACATAGAAATCCACGAAGATGGTTTTTATTGCTGGATAAGTTCCAAGCGAGGCAGGAAGGTTGATGACTCCTTCAGGTCGGACCTCACCCTGGGTGAAGGTCTGTAGTGGCCCGGGGGCCGGCCGGAGTTGTTTACGAGGAATGCCCATTTTCTGAAAACAGTCGGTGAATATGACGCTAACTGCAGCTCCGTTGTCGATGAAAACCCACTTTATCGTAACATTATCTATGGCCATGTCGATTACGATGGCGTTAGTATGTGGGGTGAGCTCGGGAACGAGGTCTTCGCCAGTAAAACTTACGGTTTCAGATTGGTGGAGGTGTTTGTGACGCGGCTCCTCGGGAGGAGGTTCGCGCGCTTCCGCCTTCAAGGAACTTCGGGAAGCCCCGGTGGGAATGGCCCCATAGATCACGTTTATGACGTGAGTAGGCGGATTGTCTCCGGATCCTCCATGAGGAGGCGGCTGCGGCAAAGAGTGGGGTTGTTGACGGCTTCCCTGATCCTGCCGCGCATAGTTGTTGTATCCAGGCCTATTATTCTGCCATTGTGGCCTGTTTTGCCATGGACCTCGATCATTGTAGCCTCCGCAGCTTTGTTGCGAACCTCCATTTTGGTTTGACCGAGGCCTGTCCTCGGTCCGAGCGACATATTACCGTAAGAAACCCCTCTTTAAGCAGTCTTCGATTTCTTTTCCAAGCTCTCGACATTCCTCGGTTTCATGTCCATGATCATGGTGGTACACACACCACTTGTCGCGGTTACGCTTTTCTGCCGGAGCAGTCATCCGCGGGCACGGTCGCAGATCGTTCTTGTGAACAGAAACAATTTCTGCTCTTGATTTTGTAAGCGGAGTAAGTTGGGGGATATCTCCGCGAGGTTCCAAACGTCCTCGGCTTAGACGAGAGAAGGAACTAGGCCGGGTACTGGTCCCGGCTAGCGCTTTATCTGGTTGCCGCTTGCTGGCATGCTTCTCGCGCTTACGACGGGTTTGCTCCTCAGCCTTCGCGAACCTGCATACAATGCTGAACAAAGCCCAGGTCGTAGTAGGAGGGTTTCGAACAAGCTCGGTGTAAAGAGGCCCGGGGCGAAGGCCATTCATAAAAGCATTGATAATAACATCGTCAGACCGGCTTCCCACCTTAAGGCTCTCCGCCGTGAAGCGATCGTGAAATTGGGAAACAGTTTCCCCATCCCGTTGTTCCATATTCATGAGGTCGGCCAAGGTGGCCATGGGTTTTGCTCGCGTATGAAAACGCGCCCAAAACTGTTCGGCGAGATCCCGAAAAGAGGTTACGCTGCCCCGAGGCAAAGAATCGAACCAAAGTCTAGCTTCATCCTGGAGATACTCAGGAAATACCTTACACAATTGGTGAGGTGTACAATGCGGTTGAACATAGCATATTTGAAGGCGTTCAGAAAATTACTGGGATCCCCGGTGCCGTTGTAGACAGATACGGGAGGAAGCTTGAACCCCTCGGGGAGTGGGGTAGCAAGAATCTCCTCGGAGAATGGAGTAATGATTTCCCCATCAGCATCGAGGCCCAACACTTTGTCAAGCTCCGCAGCAAATTGAGCTTGCTCTTGTTCCAGGGGATCCAACACACGGGATTTATCTAAGCGAGCACGCTTTGGGGCGTCTGCAAGTCTACGGCGATGCACTTCTTCGTGGGCGTAACAGGGCCTCGACCCATTAGAGCTGCGGTTATCCGCTGGAGAGACTGTCCTCCGTCGACGACGATCATGCCTCGCTCGATGAGGTGGATCTTCATCTAATACACGTGACAAATTGCGGGGCCGATTTCTCACACCCTGGTCGGCGCCATTGTTGGCACGCTCACCGGAGTGAGTGCGCCGATTGTTCCATTCTTGAAATAGAGCGGCGTGCTCCTGAAGAAAAGCTTGCTGCACCTGCGATAACTCAGGGGCAGGTGGCGGGTTAACTTGCGCTGGATCATCAGCAGGGGGATGATTCTGCATGTTGGCGTGTTCCGCGGGCGGATCTTGGTTTCGTTGGCGGGGTGGTGGATTCTGGTCAACAGGGGTGTCCCGACGAGACTGGGTAGGATTAGCAGATCGACGAGTATTCACCATAGTGATTATGATGACGTTGAAGTATACTAGGCATTGGGCATGTGAGCTTTGGTAAGAAGGTCTGTGATGTATTTCTTCTGAGAAAGATGAAGACCATGTTGAGTATAGGCCACCTCAATACCTAGAAAATGATTGAGAGGACCCAAATCTTTAAGAGACAAAACTTGACCAAGCTGCAAGATCACTTTCTGTATCAGTATTGTTTCCTGTAATCAGAATATCGTCCACATAAATGAGTAGATAAATAACCGAGCCTTTGTGAAACTGAACAAACAATGAAGTGTCAGCTTTGGATCCTTAGAAACCGAGAGTGAGTAAAACACTCTTGACTTTGTTGTACCAAGCTCTAGAGGCTTGTTTGAGACCATAGATAGCTTTGGAAAGCTTGCAGACTAGATTATGACCTTGTTTAAAACCAGGAGGTTGCTTCATGTAAAGATTTTAAACCACATCCCCATGCAAAAAAGCATTATTGACATCCAATTCTGATTGGCCAATGGAATTGAACTGCTATGGTTAGGATCAGCCGGATAGTTGTAGGTTTGACCATTGGGCTAAATGTATGTCTGAAATCCAAGCCTGCACGCTGGGAGAAACCTTGAGCGACCAATCTTGCTTTATATTTGGAGATAGAGCCATCAGCATGCCTTTTTATTTTGAATATCCACTTACAGCCAATAAGGTTTTCATCAGGAGGGAGAGGAGTGAGATGCCATGTGTTGTTCTTTTGGAGATCTGTATATTCTGCTTCCATAGCAGCTTTCCAGTGAGGATGTTGGAGAGCAGTGTGAACAGATGTGGGTTCAGATTCTTCAGTTATGGCAGTGAGGTGAAGCTTTGGCTTGAAGATGCCAAGCTTGCTTCTGGTGGTCATAGGATGAGTATTGGTTGTTGGAGGTGGAGAAGAGACTTGAGAGCCTGAACCTACATAATCATCACTCACAACAGGCAATTCTTGAGGTAAAGGGTTAGTTGCATCAGCAGAAATATCAACACTTGTAAGAGACTTGTTGCAGGAAGAGTTTGTAGGAGAAGAAGTGGGGTGGGTTGATGAGAGGGGTGAGGTTCCAGGTGCAGTTGATGGATTAGGTAATATAGGAAGTGGGATGGATAGAGTGGATGGATTAGAAGATTCTGTAGGAACACTAAACGGAAAATGTGGGGATTTGTAGGGAAAAATGAGTTCATCAAAGACAACATGTCTGGTGATTATGATGCAGCCAGTGGGGAGTAATACTTTATATCCTTTATGAGAGATATGATAACCCAAAAATATCCTTGGAGAAGATCTGTATTCAAGTTTGTTTTGGTTATATGGACGGATGTGAGGATAACAGAGGCAACCAAAAACTTTAAGCATGTGATAATCAGGTTTGTGACCATATAGTAGTTCTAGAGGGGTTTTAAACTTGAGAAATTTTGCTGGAATTCTGTTAATGAGGTAGCAGGTAGTGGTAAAAGCATCATCCCAAAAAGAGATGGGAAGAGAAGCATTGGACAAGAGAGCTAAACCCATTTCCACTAGATGTCTATGTTTTCTCTCAGCTAAGTCGTTTTGCTTAGGAGTGTAAGGACAGGAGATTCGATGGTGAATGCCATTCTCAGAAAAATTATTGGAGAGAGACTGATATTCCTTACCCCCATCAGTTTGAAGCATTTTGATGTTAGTCTGAAATTGAGTTTGTATCATCTTATGAAAATGATTAAAGACAGACTTGACATCAGATTTGTGGGTGAGAAGATATATCCATGTAAATCTTGTGGTATGATCAATGAAGTTGATATAATAGTGGTAACCATTCCTAGAAGTGATAGGAGCTGGTCCCCAAAGATCAGAGTGAATTAAGGTAAATGGTTGGGTATATGTGGAAGTAGAATCAGAGAAGGGGAGTTTGTGAGATTTGGAGACAGCACATGATGAACACAAAGTAAGATCATTCTCATTACTTGAAAAAGAAACATTACAATTTGTCAATGCCCGTTTTACAACATCATAAGCACAGTGGCCTAGTCTTTGATGCCATAGTCTAATGCTTGGGCCTAAGCTGACTTGATTTATACTAGGAATAACAGAAAGCTGAGAACTGGATCTAAAGCTGGGAACAAAAACAGAGTGTAGTGAAGAGTGGCTGGGGTCTGGTGCTGAGATATTCTTGATATTGTGAAGATTGAAATGATAGAGCCCTTCTTTAACCGTCCCTTTGAGAAGTACTGCCTGAGTATCCAAATCCTTCACAAGACAAAAATGAGGATGGAATTCAAAAAAGACATGATTATCAAGAGCAAATTGAGAGACACTAAGAAGATTCTTTGTGACAGTAGGAACATGCAACAAATCTTTTAAAATGAAGGTTCTGTGATGAAAATTATCCTTTAACTTAGAACTTCCAATGTGAGTAATGTTTATACCTGCTCCATTTCCCAAATGCAACTTCATACCTCCATAGTTTTATGTAGTAGTGTTGAGGTTGGCAAAGTCATGAGTGACATGATTAGTAGCACCAGTGTCTGGAAACCAGGAGCTTTCTGAGCCAGCATCAGAGTATTGAAAATTAGAGGACTGCACCATATTGAGATTGGGAGTGGTATTGGAACCTCTGCCATAGTTTGGAATCTGTTGAGGGTAGGTTTGTTGAGTGTAGTTGGGTTGATTGGCTGGGATTGGGTAAGTTTCATCAAACCTATGCCAACACTCATAGGCAGCATGTTTTGGCTTCTCACAGAGTTGACAAAACAAATTATTTCTATTAATTCTGCCACCTCCTCCTCCTCTAGCTGGTGCTTGATTTCCTCTACCTTGAGACCACCTTCCTCTGCCTTGATTTTGAGGTGTCTGTGGTGGTCTTCCTCTGCCTCGTTGAGCATTGTTGTTGTAACCTCTCCCAGATCCAGATCTGTTGGCAGTAGCAGTGTTAAGACTTGGTTGAGAACCATCAGTGTTTAGGGTAGTATTGGAGGATGCTTCCAGTATTGATTCATAGCTCAACAGAAGAGCTTGAACTTCTGGTACAGGCCACGGCTAAGTTCTTGAGGTGATGGAGATCATTACTGCATCATATTCACTGCCCAATCCAGCTATGATGTGTAGAATTTGATCTTGTTCTTCCAAGACTTGCCCAGCAGAAGCAAGTAAATCAAAACATTCTTTGATTTTATTGAGATATTATCTCATTGTAGATCCTCCCTTCTTCAGCATCTGAAGTTTATACTTGTACTGCATGAGTTTAGCACTGGATTGACTAGAGTAGCTGAGGGCAAGAGCTCGCCAGATCTCTTTGGATGTATTCAAGCCAACACTTGAACTAACACTCCGGTGGAGAGGGATGACAAGATCCAAGAAGCAAGCAGTTAATCTTGCCTTTTCCATAATAGGTATGCAGGATTTGGTATCTGTTTTGAGCCGTCCATGATGTGCTCATCTGTTGAATATTGCTCCTCATCAATGAACTTTTCGAGGTCATAGCCTCTGATGGTGATAAGAACATGCTGCTTCCAAACTAAATTGTTTGTTTCATCAAGTTTAAAAGAAATGAGCTGGTGTGGCAAAGGTACCACTGTAGTGCTCGCAGTTGTGTCTGTTGATGTGGACATGACAGCTTAGAGAATCAAAGAAAGTGAAGGAAAGGGAGGATATCAGACACAGGAAAGCCTGCTCTGATACCATGATGAAAAAGAAGAATAGACATGAAAGAGGAAACAAGCCATTAAAGCTTTACTGCAACCTTTCTAAATCTGTATTTTCATTTCATTCAAGATACTGTTACATTGAATTTCTACCATATATATAGGCTAAGCTTGTAGCTGCTGACTCAGCCCTACAAGGACCACACAATAACAGAATTGTACCTCAAGACATACTGTAAACAAACATACTATACAGAACCAGAATTCTGCGCATTGCAGCTATATGGACCACCTCTTTGCTGGCATTGTTTTGCTGCTGGCATTGAGCTGGCCTGATGTTTTTCTTCAGCTGATGTGGAGTGTGGAGCTGGAATGTTGAGTTGGCTAACAAGGATATTATTGAACTGGGTTATCGAACCGGTTCTTCTCTACACTATTTTCTGATATTGACACACGACTGCCATTGAAGGCTTACTCAAGGTTTCCACTCCCACTACTGCAACTCCAGGGGAAATCTTCCTTTTGTGCGAATTTTCGAAGGTGTGGTTCGTTGCTGACCCGCCATTGATTCAGACGTGGACGTTCGGCCGAGTTCGCTTCCAAGGTCCGGGTGTGACTTGGGTCATTCTCGGTTTCACTCAGACCAGGTATCTCTACTTTTGGAACTGCTGCTGGGATGGGTTGATTCCACTTCTGCAGACAGTTTGCTTTTGTCCACTTTTTTATAGCATCTTTTATTTAAGTTCTTCTCCAAGAGCAGTCTTGCAATGACGAAGACCATGGGGCCCCGATTATGGGTGATTTTATCTGCCGTTGGATTTTTTATTCGGTGGCACTAGTGGATTGGGTTTATTTACGAGTGCTTCATCTATTCTCTTTCATTGGACTTATTTGCTATGAATTATCTTGATACGGCTGGTGTACAGCCATTTTCGTGAGCTGCTTTGATAAATCAGCATAGACTCATGTAAAGTTTATGAATGGCTTCCGATTTATGTTGTTGATCTACTACGTGAACAGATTAGTATTAGATCTGTTTTTATTACTGGTTTGTTTGCTTGTGGAAACGATTCACCCTCGACAATCCAAGTCAACATGCCATTTGGAGTTAGCCGGAGGCATTCCCTCCGATTTTAATGGCAGCCCCATCATTTTGGGTTCGACACTTCAATTGTTTGGTCCGGCAGTCCCGGGCATTTTCTCCTGACACATATTTATTATACTATTTTGTAAGGATTATGATTTTCGATAGTGATATGTTTCGTGGTTTTTGTTTACCCCTTATGTGTCGGCCTGTGACATTGAAAGGTTTTTATTTCCGATTTTTTCCCTAAGAGATCGACTTGTGGCTTTGGTCTGGGACTTTGGTTTTAGGTGAGGGATTTACACGTTTTAAAATACGTCGTTGGGTCATACTAACTGTTTTGACAGCTCTGAGCTACGACAATGAAATCCTCCCAGGGATTTTTGGACTCACGCCAATGTGAGGAGCGTTGAATCCCCCCCCCCCCCCACGCTCGGGTTTCGTGATATAGGGCAACTTGATTGGGAGCTCGACTTATGTAGTATGTTTGATGACTGTTCTACGCTTGTTATTTTTCCCTGCCGAATAGCCAAATTCCAGTTTTCTTTATGCACTCATTGTCTATGTTTTGCATTTGCTTATATTTTCTTTAGCCAATTTTCATTTTTATTATAGACACCTATATCTACCGGCCTGTAGAATTTAAAGGTTCTTAGTTTATCTCTCGTGAGTGACCGTCCTGTGCCACACTTATCGCGCTTTCCTTTGTTTTCTTTTCTTTATTTATAATACTATCTATTCAGCTTTCTTTTGTAAGAGTAAATCACCAACTTCTACTCAATTTCTCAAGAGGAAGATTATGATAAACAGTGTTAATTTTCTTAATTTAATTTGAACATTTTTATGGAAAACTGCACAATTCTCGTGGAAATATATCAATATATAACAAAATATGGAGATTTTTGCACTTTTTGCCTCATATGACATCTATTTTTTTCATTTTGGTGCCAAAGTTGCAAAATGACCCATTCAATTGGCCACTTGCAAGAATAGTCCTTTTATGCAAATATAGTCCAAAAAAAATGCAAAAATAGTCCCAAATCATTTCCACATAACGTTTAAACCACGTGTGTGGCACGTGCTCGTTTGCTGAATTAATAATCATTTTATAAATATAAAAAATGACGTCATAAATTTAATTTTTAAATCAAGCAACATTAAATGTAAAAAAGAGTAAAAAAGGGGCAGATTTTGCCCCATTTGCGAAACTCTAACTCTTCACATCTAAAATTGGCTTCGATTTTACAAAGATTGTCATCAATCTTCCAAATTTTTGTGGGTAATCAACGATTAACAACGAAATCAGCAAGATGGTGATGCGTAGAAAGTGGATGGTGCACTACTCAGCTTCAGACTATGAAGAACGTGAGTTTTTCACTTCACTTCTTCTTTTTTTTGTGCTTCCAAGCAATGTTTTTAGATTAGGCGATGTTGAGATCCTTTTTTCAAGTACATTTTCCACAACTTTTAGTGTAGTGGAGCTGATGCATGTTTTCTCAATTTGCCGTGATTGATTTCGAGGTTTGTATGCATGTGTACTGCATCTTTATATGCTTGTTGTTTAGTGTGGTCCATACCCATGTGAATAGGCTCCCTTTTATAGTACAACCTGTCCCACTTGTGTTGGGGTGGTTATTGTTAATGAAGTTTTTGTTGAATTTATGGCTTTATTGGTCTTTGGATTGAGTGGGTGGGTGTTTGACCCCTTTATTTATTATTTGACAGGTGGTACCCCTTATTGGTACACTTTTAAATTGAAACATGGGGGTGTTGTAGTAAATGACTAGGAGGGGTTGAAGTGGATAGAAGGGACCTGTTCTGCTTGGGATTGTGTAGACTCAAGAAATATTAGCATAAGGTATCTACAAGGTTTGGCTGAACAGTTGGGCTACATGGGCAGTAAAAGGTTCTATGGCATGGTGGAAGGAATTGGGTTGAAGGAAGTGGAGAATGAATATGATCGGTGGATGGTTATTCAAAGAGGGGAGGGGAGAGAGTTCACACTCTTCCTTGAAGGAAGTAAGACTGAAATTCCTAACCAAGTTGAAGAGATTGAGGGTGAGGTTGTGTTGGTGCAGGAGAGTGATAAAGTGGAGGATCTTATGGACAACCTGAGGAAGACAGTTCTATTCGAAAAGCCTAGGAAAGTAAAGCACCATCAGAAGGTTGCTCTACCACATGAAAAGCTTGAGGTTGACAATACACCAGCTGGAAACAGATTTAAGAGGGTGTATATTTGTTTACATGCACTGAATCAGGGCTTCAAAGCAAGTTGCAGTCCTTGGATTAGGGTGGATGGCTGTCATTTGAGAGGGCCTTCACCTGGAGTGCTTCTTATAACTATTTTCATGGATCACAACAATGATCCTTATCCACTTTCTTATGATTTTGTTGGGGGTAGAGAATGAGGACAACTGGACTTGGTTTCTGAATTTGATTAAGGAAGATTTGGTGGATGAAAGGGAGGATGTTTATGCTTTTATGTCTGATAAACAAAAAGGGTTGATAAATGCATTCAAAAATGTTATCCATGGAGTTGAAAACAGATTTTGTGTTAGGCATTTACATGAGAATATGAAGAGGACAGGTTTTAGAGGAAATGAATTCAAGAGACTGTTGTGGAAGGCAGCCAAAGCAACAACAGTTCCAGCTTTTGAAAGAGCAATGGAGCAGATTGGGCAGTTAGATGAGAGATGTGTAGCATGGCTTAAAGACAAAAAACATCCATCAGAATGGTCCAGGTCACAATTTAATACTTTTGGAAAATGTGATACTCTGGTCAACATTGTGGGTGAGCAATGGAATGCAGCATTGCTGGGTGCTAGGGAGAAGCCAGTCATGACTATGTTAGAGTGGATCAGAGAATATTGTATGTCTAGGCTACAAAAAGATAGGGACAGGTGTGAGAGGAGATGGGAGGGACAGTTAATTTGTCCTAGGATAAGGAAGATTCTGAGAAAAATGATAGATGACTCAGCCGATTTCATTCCTCTGAAATCAAATAAAATATATGTGTGAAGTGAATAGCTCTGATGGATCTAGGTATGATAAAGCGCAATCCGATATCCAAGAAATTCAATGAAAACCAATGCAAGAAATATGGAAAAACACAGGATGTACGTGGTTCGATCCGGAGATCTACGTCCACGGGCTCAAAAATCGCACTTGCCGAGGTGTTTCTTTCACTATCTCTTTGAGTTTACACGTAATAATTTCAGAATCCAAAATGCGAACCCTAATCCTGAGAACAATTCTCCTATTTATACTATTCAATACCCAAACCTAACTAACTCCCTGTAATCACGCCTATCTTCTGTTGCATGGAAGTTGGGAGCAGATCGTGGGCCTAGAATCGTGGGATATGCGTCAGTTGGGCCACGCTATTTAGGCCACGTATGCTTCTGGGCTGGTTACAGGGCTGGGTCGCTCGGGGACCCGATCCGAAGTTGGGCTGGGTCGCTCGGGGACCCGATCCGAAGTTACTGGGCCATACCCATCAGATGCCCCCCCCAGCCGGAGCGAGGAAGGAGCTTCGGTTATGACCGGGGTGGAGTTGCCAACAAGATGACCCGCGGTTACTTGTGAGCCGAAGTATTTTTGGGAAGCCGAGAATTTCCGGAGCCGGAGTTGATCCGTGGTGTAGTCTGTGGGGGCCAAACCAAACTAGGCTGAACATCCCCGAGGTGATAGCGAGGGCCCGAGCACCCCGAAGGCAACAAAGTGTGGCGAAAGAAAATAGCAGTCTGGCCGAGGTGAAGGGGGAACCGGAGTGCTTTCCAAATCTTCCTAGGCAAGGATGGGGTTGATGTGATTGGCGGCGCCATCATGAGAGAGAGGGATGTGAAGTGACACGCTCTGCAATTTCCAATGAACCTGTTCCCCACGCGCCTTGGGAACCGGAAGGCGCGTGATTAGCACGTCCAAATCTAAAACGCTGAATTTGAATAGGCCGTATCAGGACCGTTGGTTCTTGGAGTATATATTTGGAATAATGGCACAGTATACTTCATCTTCTTCATTGCGATTTGCCAGTTTTAGAAAGCGGGAAAAAAGGAGAATTCTGGGCGCCTGTGATTCATCTCGAATCAAAACTTCTCAAACTAAAACCAAGTAAGTATGCCTTCTTCATCATCTTCTTCTTCTGTTCAGGAAGTAGGGACTCAGAGCTCTCCGTTAGATGTGCCACCCATTCGATATGTTATTCCAGAGAGGAGTGAGATTAGGATAGTGGAAAGGGCCGACGGCATGGAAACCAACATTAGGATCGTTGGTTTTTATGAATGTACGAAGAATGACCTTGAAGTGTCCACTGTAGCGTCGCGGATGACGCGAGTGCAGATAGAGACCTTAATCCCCTCCTTCTATTTCCCATTTAATTTAGAATATATAGTTCCGGATCCCGGCGATAGAGCCTGTTGCCCCCCGCAGGGTTTCATTGGTGTATATATAGATCCGTTAAAAATAGGCTTGAGATTCCCCCTTTGGGACATAGTTATCCGGCTACTGAGATATTATAACATCGCCTTGAGCCAATTAGCGCCGAACGCGATTAGGCAAGTAGTCGGATTCACCGTAGTGTGCAAGAACTCCGGGGTGGAACCAACCGTAGAGCTATTTAGGTATTTTTATCAACTAAAAGCCTTCGGGAAATCCAAGGGGTGGTACTCCTTCAGTCCCCGAGCACGAGGTGGCTTCAAGGTACAAAACCCCAGCAAGGTCGAGGGGTGGAAGGAGAAGTTCATCTTTGTGAAGACCGGGGTGGCCCTCCCGAGGTGGAGCCGGGAGGAGGTGCTAGATACTGCCCCGGTGGGGGACCCGGACGCCGAGGTTGTGGAGATATTCCGTGCTGTGGGGACCTTCAAGACCCTGTGTTCGGAGGAAGAGCTGGAGGAGGCTGGACTAAGCCCATATTATTCGGGTGATGCGGCGGGGATGTCCACCCAGGGTCCAGAGTTGGGAGCCGGAGTTGCCGAGGAGGGTAGGAGTTCTCATACCTGTTTAGAAATTATTGCCTTGTGCAGGGCTAATTTGAATTTCTGTATGCAGTGGGACGCTTCGGGAAGAAACCAGCGGGAAGCTCCACAGCGGCTGCAGCAGCCAAGAAAAAGGGAAAAACTGCTGAGGTGTCTCCCCGGGGGAAGATGTCACCTAGTGCGAGACCCATCGTTGGGTCTGAGGAGCGGGTAGTGGCGGCGGAGCCCACCCCCGGAGCCAAGAAGAGGCCGGAGCCATCCGGGACACCTCCGGCAACAGCAAAAAGACTCCGAACAGGGGGGAGTATTGAGGTAAATCTAAAACGTCCTGTTAGTTACTGTTTACGCAAATGAAGTGTATGCTCACCAGTATTGATTTCTGTGTTCTGCTGTTTGTAGCAGCTGAAGGAGCAAGGGCCCTCCAGTCTACTGGGGTTGGACGGGGCTGACGCTGAGGAGCTTCTGCGCTTGGCGCGGGGAGTCTTGGAACTCGGCCGTAAGAGCGAGAAGGAAGCCAAGGAGGAGCTAGCCGATGTGGCTAGAGACCTGCGGACGCGCAACGACAGGCTGACACAAGACCTGGCCGAAGCGCGCAAGAGGGCGGCTTTGGTGGAAAATGAAGTGGCGCGTCTGCGCGGAGTGGAGGCGGAAACCGAGGTCCTTCGGGGGGAAATAATGCAACTGCAGGCAGAAATGAAGGCTCGGGAAACTGCAATAGTCGAAGGTCAAGAAGCGATGCTGAAAGCGTTCGCCGAGAAACTGTTCCAAACAAGCACGTTTCTTGACTTTCAGACCAACTTCGTTGCAGTCGGAGACAAGGCCACGCGATCTGTGTTACTGGAGCAGATCAAGGAAGTCTACCCGAATGTGGATGTATATCGTCCAGAATTCGGGTATGACTATGATGCCGTGGCCGGGGTGGAGAAGGCCTACTACACAGCTTTAGCGCATCTGCCGAAGTGGCCTCTGTTGAAGGCTCTGGCAGAGAAGAAAGAAATTCTGAAGGCTGAGTATATTGCCAGCTGTGAGGTGGACCAAGACAAGGAATTCCTGGCATTCCGCCGGGGTGAGCTTGTCTCCGAGCCCCGAAACAAATAACCACCCCCCCGGATGGAAGTTGCTGCAGTTGCTGCGGAAGAAGAGGCAGAAACGGCGGAAGGCCGGCAGGAGTTGATGCCTGAAGATACTGAGGGGATCGAGGAGGAGGAGGTCAGTCGTTCCCCTCAAATTTGATATAATAGGTGATAGGAACAAATGTATACCCTTGTATCAGATCACATGATAATGTACTCTGACCATGTTAAATATGAATGTTTGTTGATAAGCTGTTCTGCTGTTCACTGTATGCTTTGAAATTGATCTCTCCTGTTGATTCCATTGCCTATTTAGAATACCGCGGAATTGCACGACACGGTAAAGAAGCTCATGCAATCATTAGAGTGGTTTCGCGGAGAGAAGTATAACTTGCAAATGCAAGTAGTGCCGAGGCTAGAAAAGCAGGTGGCCGCTGCGGAGAGAAGGGCGAAGGAGGCCGAGGAGAAAGCTTGGGACCAGGAGTTGAAGTATCTGGCGAAAGTTGCTGAACTGGACCGAGTCCTCATCCATCAAAGGGAGTATGACCGGATACTGACTGAGTTCGGTTTACTGACATTTGAGGAAGTTGAGGCGCGGGTCGTAGAGATTCAGAATGAAATTTCAGCACTTATGGCGAAGGGTCCGGCCCAGTCCTCGGAGCTTGTAAGAAAGCGAGAGGTGTTGGAGTTACTCCTCAATATGTACGAAGGACTGAAAGGCCGTGGCAGGTGGCGGCCTTCTGCCGAGGAATACATCGCGGGTCCTAGCCGGAGCCAAGGTACCTCAAAAACCCCCCGGAAGGGTAAAAAGAAGCCGGCGAGTAAAAGCCAAGGAATTGTAATCCGGGAGCTAGCTCCGGTGACTACAATTGAAGAAGAGCCCGTGGTAGTCGCCGAAGAGGTAGTCGAAGAGCTGGCCAAAGAAATCGAAGTAATGGACCCCAAGGAGTGGGATCCTGTGCAATGGGCCCAAACTCCGAGGTCTACCCCGCAGCCAAGTCGTCGGGCTCGCACAAGAGACGAAACCCCCAGACAAGCGCCAAGGACGAGTCCGCGACGTCGGGGGGCCCGAGGAGGGGAAGGAGCCGGAGCTCAAGGCCGAGGAGTGACAAGATCCCGTAGGACACGGAGTAGGTCCGGGAATAGATCTCAACGCCGGAACGCCGAATACTGGCTCGGAGGCCGTAGATAATTGTAAAGAAAAATCTCTTCTTTTTTTTTTTTTTTTGAAGGCTTATGTAAAAAACTTTTTGGCTTTAATCGAGAAAATGTAACGGACTGTTTTAGTGTGCAAAGTTATGTAAAGGAAGACCATGAGGTGTTAACCAGAAATAAGAATTGCTTTATCGGGTGTTCGGGAACACGACATGGACAGCGCCAATTAAAACCTCCCCAGACGGATCGGGCGGGAGTAAAACACCTCTCCGGTTATACAGGTGAGAAGGGATATGAGTCCGGGGACGAAATGTGAATCTCCCCGGACGGACCGGGAAAGAGATCCAATTGTCCGGAGACGAGTAATAATAGTATGACTACGTTAGGGCGTCCCTGTAACGCAGAAGAAAGTACAGTACAATGTACAAATAAAGAAATTTTATTCAATGTTGAGTGCCGGAGCAACATAAAGAATACAAAGAGAAATAACAACGAAAAAAGAAGTGTACAATGAGCATAAAGATAAGGATGATACTTGTTATTTGGTGTTCACAGGTAGAAGCGTCTTAAGTTGGTAACATGCCAGCTTCGGGGAATCGGGGTTCCATCAAGACGTTCTAACTGGTAGGATCCGGAATCGTGGACAACAACGATGCGATAAGGACCTTCCCAAGAAGCGTGTAATTTCCCCTCGGGGGCGGCTTTGCTGGCTGAATTGAGTCGAAGTACTAGGTCCCCGACATTGAACTGAGTGCCCCGAACCCGGAGGTGATGATACTGAGCTGCACGTTGTTTACACTTGGCCTGCTGGATGAACGATTGATCACGACGATATTCGAGCTCATCTAAATTTGTACGAAGAGCTTCGTCATTATCCTCGGGAGTCAAAGTTACGAGTCGGGGGCTCGGTATGCTGATTTCCGCCGGGATCACAGCTTCGGAGCCATAGGTCAGACTGTAGGGGGTCTCCCCGGTAGAGGTATGTGGCGTTGTGCGATAAGCCCATAGGACATGCGGAAGATTTTCGGCCCAAAGACCTTTAGCACGATCCAGACGTTTCTTTATACCCGCAAGGAGTGTACGGTTAGTGACTTCCACCTGACCATTGGCTTGTGGGTGAGCTACCGAGGTGAAAATTTGCTTAATATGGAGCTCCTCGCACCATGATCGGAAGGGATCATTGGCAAACTGTTTGCCGTTATCCGAAATAATAGTGCTCGGTATGCCAAAGCGACATATAATATTTCGCCAGACGAACTTCAATATGTTTTGACCAGTGATGGCAGTAAGAGGTTCGGCTTCTACCCACTTAGTGAAGTAATCTACGGCGACAACCAGAAATTTCAATCCCCCCGGAGCGACCGGGAACGGGCCGACAATATCGATTCCCCATTGGATAAATGGCCACGCACTCTGAATTCCAATGAGCTCGGTTTGTGGTAGATGCTTCACACGAGAGTGCAGTTGACACTTGCCGCACTTGGTTACCAAATCGTGGGCATCGTTGAATAAGGTTGGCCAATAAATCTTGGCCAACGTCCGTGAGCCGATGTGACTAGCGCAGGCCCCTTCGTGAACCTCCCGAAGAACCTGATCGGCCTGGGTAGGAGCAAGGCACCGAAGATTTGGTTGTAAGTACGACCGCCGATACAAAATCCCATCATGGAATGAGTACTTGGGTGCCTTAAGAACTATCTGCCGAGCTCGCAGCTTGTCATTAGGGAAAGTTCCATCCCTGAGATACTGAACAATAGGAGTCATCCAATTCGGATCTCTATCGACCAATGCCGAGACCGTTGCCTCATGAATCGCCGGATGAAATATATCTTCGACCATAATATCCGGAGATACATTAGTACGAACCGCGGAGGCTAATTTACTGAGCGCGTCAGCTTTGGCATTCTGTGTGCGTGGTACCTTCTGGATAACAACCGTATCAAAAGTTGACATAAGTTTGAGTGTTAAAGCGCGATACCTGATCATCGTTTCATCCTTAGCGACATAAGTACCCTGGATCTGCTTGGACACAACCTCGGAGTCCGTGAAGAGCTCAAGATGGCTGATAGCTAAGGATTGAGCGACCCGGAGCCCAGCAAGAACTGCCTCGTATTCTGCCTCATCATTGGTCACCTTAAATTTGAATCGAACAACATTCTTAACTTCAACTCCCTCGGGGTCAATGAGAAGCACCCCGGCACCACTTCCGCGAGTTGTGGATGCACCGTCCACATATAATTGCCACTTGCGGGGTGTGGGTTCAAGAGTAGCGGGGTGATGATTACCATTGTCTGCAGAAGATTCATGATTATCCCCTGGGGTCTCGGCCAAAAAGTCTGCAAGTGCTTGACCCTTGATAGCTCGGCGGGGAAGAAATTGAATATCAAACTCTCCTAATTCGACAGCCCACTTGGCGAGGCGCCCTGACACTTCGGGCTTGAGAAGAATCTGACGGATGGGATGATTGGTTAGAACCCGTATTTCGCGCCCTTGGAAATATGGCCGCAAACGTCGAGCTGCCATGACGAGTGCGAGCACTATTTTTTCCAACATGGAGTACCGTGTCTCCGCCCCGTGAAGTACTCGGCTTGCAAAATACACCGGATGTTGAACACCATTGACTTCTCGCACAAGAGCGGCGCTAATGGCTTCCTCAGCGGAAGCCAAATATATATAGAGCGGCTCTCCGGAGAGAGGAACTGATAGAGTGGGCAGTTGCTGTATATGACGCTTTAAAGCCTCGAAAGCCTCGGTGCACTGCGGAGTCCACTCAAATGACTTCGCCTGTCTCAAAATTTTGAAGAATGGGAGTTGTCGCTCTGCTGCTTTAGACAAAAAACAGTTTAAAGCCGCCAAACCACCCGTGAGGCGTTGAACGTCTCTGAACGTCTTCGGTGGTTGCAGATCTAACACATCCCGAAGCTTGGCTGGATTGGCCTGAAGGCCATGCTGCGAAACCATATACCCGAGGAACTTTCCGAAACTAACGCTGAAGGTACATTTTGCCGGATTAAGTCGCAAATTGTAATGCCGCAGAGTACGCAATGTTTCAACAATGTCTTGCACACATGAAGAATGTGAGGCGCTTTTTATGACCAGATCATCAACGTAAACCTCAACATTACGGCCTATTTGATCGCGAAACACGCGGTCCATGAGACGTTGGTATGTGGCCCCCGCGTTCTTGAGCCTGAAGGGCATTTTCTTAAAAGCAAAACACCCAAAATCAGTGATAAATGCCGTTTTGAGGGCATCCTGACGATCCATGAAGATTTGATGGTATCCCTTATACAAGTCTAAGAAACAAAGCGCCACATGCCCAATAATGGCTTCGGCCTTTTGTCGATGGAGGGTAGAGGATAACAGTCCTTCGGACAATGTTTATTGAGGTCGGAAAAATCGACACACATCCGCCATGCCCCGCTGGACTTTATTACCATCACTGGATTGGACAACCAAGAAGGGTAATAAACTTCAAACAAGATATCTGCATCTAAAAGTTGTTGTACTTCGATTCGAATGGCCGCATTTCGCTCCGGAGCGAATTTCCTTTGTTTTTGCTGTATAGGCTTAACGCTGGGATCGATGTTCAGCTTGTGGGTTATTACATCAGGAGAGACCCCGGGCATATCCAAAGGGGACCATGCAAAGACATCGGAATACTCTCGCAAGGTCTGGATGATGGAATGATGTAGCCACGGCACATCCACGGCACCGACAGTTACTGTTTGTTCAGGCTTGGATGGATCGAGCGGCACCTGGACAGTGGTGTCCCCTAATGATGTACATAAATGGGGTTCAAAAGCTGATGACGCCACCTGAAGTTGCTGTTTGGTAGGAGCCTTGGTTGCCTTTTTGAGTGCGACGTACATGCACTCTTTAGAGACCCGCTGACTGCCGCGGATAGCCACTTCACCGTGGGACGTGGGGAATTTTAGCGCGAGGTGGTATGTGGAGCATATGGCTTTGGCGGGAGTAAGCCAATCCCAACCCAAAATCATATTATACGGGGACGGGGAATTAACCACGTAAAAATTCACAAAAATGGTTTTTATCGCCGGGTAAGTTCCCAGAGACGCCGGGAGGTTGATAACGCCTTCTGGCTGGACTTCACCCTGGGTGAAAGTCTGCAATGGCCCGGGGGCCGGCCGAAGTTGCTCTCGAGGAATCCCCATTTTTTGGAAACAGTCGGCGAATATAACACTCACTGCGGCTCCATTGTCTACGAAGACTCGCTTTATTGTAACATTGGCTACAACCATGTCGGTGACGATGGCGTCAGTAAGGGGTGGAATCTCTGGAACCGGGTCTCTATCTGCGAAACTGACAGTTTCGGATTGATGGATGCGCTTATGACGTGGCTCCTCGGGAGGAGGACGGCGAGCCTCTGCCTTCAAAGCATTTCGAGAAGCCCCAGTGGGGAGGGCCCCATATATCACGTTTATGACATGAGTAGGTGCATTGTCTCCGGGTCCTCCCGGAGGAGGGGGCGGTGGCAAAAAATGAGGTTGTTGACGATTGCCAGGGTCTTGCCATGCATAATTGTTAGACCCCGGCCGATTATTCTGCCACGGCGACCGATTTCGTTGCGAACCCCGGTCATGATAACCTCCGCGGTTGAGAGACGAACCCCCATTCCGATTTGTCCAAGGCTTGTCATCGGTCCGTGCAATATATTGTCGCAAGAGACCTTTCCTTAAACAATCCTCAATTTCCTTGCCGAGCTCTCGGCACTCCTTTGTCTCGTGCCCATGATCACGGTGGTACGCACACCACTTTCCGCGGTTTCGCTTTTCAGGCAGGGCAGTCATCCGCGGACAGGGCCGTAAATCATTCTTGTGAACAGAAAGAATTTCAGCTCGCGATTTTGTCAGCGGGGTGAATTGTGGAATATCCCCTCGAGATTCTGAACGCCCCTGATTCAGACGAGAAAAGGCACTAGGTCGTGTGCTAGGTCCAACCTGTGCCCTATCGGACTGCCGCTTGCTAGCATGTTTCTCACGCTTCCGACGAGTTTGCTCCTCGGCCTTAGCATATTTGCACACAGTATTAAACAGTGCTCGGGTTGTGACCGGTGGACTACGAACCAACTCGGTGTAGAGTGGTCCGGGACGGAGACCATTCATGAATGCATTGATGATAACATCATCCGAACAGCTTCCTACCTTAAGACTCTCCGCTGTAAAGCGATCAAGGAATTGGGTAACGATTTCGTCGTCCCGTTGTTCCATATTCATGAGATCGGCCAAAGTGGCCATGGGCTTGGCACGTGCTTCGAAACGCGCCCAAAAGTGTTCGGCAAGTTCTCTAAAAGAGGATACGCTATTACGAGGGAGAGAATCAAACCAAACCCGAGCCTCGTCCTGAAGATACTCGGGGAAGATCTTACAGTAATGAAGAGATGTAGTATGATCGCGGCTAAGCATGTTGTGCCTAAAAGCTCCAAGAAATTTGGCTGGATCTCCGTGCCGTCGTAAGGTGGTATGGCAGGCCTTTTGAACCCTTCGGGAAGGGAGGTGGCCATGATTTCTTGAGAGAACGGTGTGATAATGTCCCCATTGGCATCAAGGCCTAGGATTCTGTCTAGTTCGACATTGCGTTGGACTCGCTCATACTCCTGAAGATCTAGAGTATGAGGATTGGCATAACGAACTCTTTTAGCCGCGTTAAGTGGACGGCGGCGATCGGCATCTGCAGGTTCGTCGTTGCGCTGTCTTGACCCATTAGAACTCCCATGGTCCTCGGGAGAACCGGGTCGCTCCCGTCGCCGATCCTGACGCCCGCGGTGCACTGGGTCTTGTCGACCGTGCGAGTGCTGACGATGTGGATGCACTGCGGGATTGGTAGCGTGTCCGGCAGGTCCATCAGGATTCAGGCGATTGGCCGCCCAGTCTTGAAGAACATGAGCATGTTCTTGTAGGAAAGCCTGGAGTAATTCTGGAGTCATCTGAATATTAACCTGCGGCCGTGCGGCAGCGGGATTAGGGTTTTGCATGTCTTGTGGGGGTAGAGGTAAGAATTGGTTGTCCGGATTCATAACCGGGCCTTGGTTGCGCTGATGATGAGATGTATCCCGCATCGGCGATTGCCTCGGCGGAAAAACTTGATCCACGGGTGGATCCTGGTTGATCTGATCACCTTGGCGAGACTGATTTAAGCGAGTAGTCACCATAGTATACCAAATACAATGTCAATATCTCAATCAGTTCAGATTCCCACAGACGGCGCCATTTGATAAAGCGCAATCCGATATCCAAGAAATTCAACGAAAACTAATGCAAGAAATATGGAAAAACACAGGATGTACGTGGTTCGATCTGGAGATCTACGTCCACGGGCTCAAAAATCGCACTTGCCGAGGTGTTTCTTTCACTATCTCTTTGAGTTTACACGTAATAATTTCAAAATCCAAAATGCGAACCCTAATCCTGAGAACAATTCTCCTATTTATACTATTCAATACCCAAACCTAACTAACTCCCTGTAATCACGCCTATCTTCCGTTGCATGGAAGTTGGGAGCAGATCGTGGGCCTAGAATCGTGGGATACGCCTCAGTTGGGCCACGCTATTTAGGCCACGCATGCTTCTGGGCCGGTTACTGGGCTGGGTCGCTCGGGGACCCGATCCGAAGTTACTGGGCCATACCCATCAAGGTACTTTATTGATTTGCTGGGCAAATCTTGTGATTGTAGGAAGTGGGATGTCAATGGTATTCTATGCAAACATGTAGTTAGTGCAATCAATTGTGCTGGTAAAGATCCAGAAGACTTTGTTCACACATGTTATTCTGTTGAAACCCACCATAATGTGTATGCTCATCATATTGAACCCATGAATGGTGAGGAGCTATGGAAAAAAACAGGATACACACCACCATTGCCCCCAAACTTTGGGAAAAAGAAGGCAGGTAGACCAAGGAAGGCAAGGAGGTTTGATGCTTCGGTTGAGGAGTCAAAAGGGAAGAACAAACTGAAAGGAAGTCTTGAGAAATTGCCCAAGCAGTCATTCACAGTAACCTGCAAGCACTGTGGGATGCTGGGCATAACAAACTGGGGTGTAATTTGAGGAAGGCCCAAGTTGCTTCTCTTGGGTCAGTTTTTCCAGGATCAACATCATCAGCAGCTGCCAATGATATAAGCCAGTTCCAACCTTTTTTTTTTTTTTTTTTAATTTTTATAATGCTCATTAGTTGTGATTTTGATCTTTACTTGAATCATGGGTGTAGGCTTTCTGAACCTGTTGAAGAAACACAAGGCAACCAACCAGAGGAGATGGACATCCAGGAGGAGTATCCACCTCTTTCTTCGGATGAGAAAGCAATGCTAAGAGAAATTGAAGAGGCAGCCCAAGGAAAATCAGACAAAGTGAAGCAAACAACAGTAGAAGGGAGAAGAACACTTGTAAGAATCAAACTGGCTTGAATATGTTGAAATATGCATGTTTAATCACTTTATACTGTTTTTCTGTGATGATGTGATCTTTGAAATAGGCAAGGAAAAGAGCTGAAATGGGCAGAGGTGTTGGATATCAGAAGCCCAACTCAAAGTTTAGTGTGGCATAAACAATGATCATCTCATTGAATTACCCACCCCCATGGCCTAAAGGTCCTAACATAAGGGCACCACCTCCCATGTCATTCATGCCAAATTCATATCTTGGGAGAGAAGAACCATCACCAGCTGCTGAAAATGAATCGAGTGGAATGAAGGTAATTAGGTCCAAAGGTAAGAAGTTTGTTACCATGTCAAGTTTGAAAAAATCAGCTGAAAAAAAGGGAAAAGGAAAGGATAAGGTGTAAGAGTGTGGGGTGTTGAGGTGGTTTTTGCCAAATTCATAGTTTTTGTGCACATTTTTTTTATGCAATTCTAATCAATGTTGGTGTTATGCCTTTGTGCAACTTTAATGTGGCTTTTGAGACAGTTAGCTAAATTCTATAGTTGGTGTTATGTTTTATGAGTTTATACTCAGTTTTAAGCTAAATTGTGATTTAATCTGAACATAATTGACAGATATGAAAAATTTTCTTCATTGATATCATAAGTAGGCAGAATACATTTGTCATAAACTACTTTAGTAATACATATCATTAGTCATACTTGTCCTAGGCTGCCCTATTGCCAAATTTGATACTAGAGGTACATTTTCTGCACCCTACACACTCAAACTACCAATTTAGCAAAAACAAGAACAACCACTGCACTAAACACACACAACAGCAGGTTCATCATCCTCGTGAGAGCAGCAAGTTCCCCAGCCATTCTTCTCATCTCCTCACTCATATCGCCAACTATGGCCTCGATGCTTTTGACCACTCGGCTTGCTTCAGCCTCCCTTTGAGCTAGGATACGTTCCATCTCAACCAGGCCATCCAGCCTCTGCATCACTCTTTCAGCTACAGTCCCACCCCTAGGAACATTTGGTGGGTTCTCCACCTCATCTTGTCAAGCAAAAAACTTGCAGCCGCCATTGTTCCAATCTGGGCAACCGTAAAAGACTCGTTCTCGGCTGTTGGGCCTCATCGATGCCCAAGTACATGTTGGTCGGCCATAATGGCATACAACACTGGGATGGGAGGGGGGGAGGATATGGTCTTTGCCAACTTGATGATGAGGATGACATGTTTAGTACTTGAGTTTTGAGTGCTTGTTTGTGCTTGATGTTTTTTTTCCAACCTTCAATGGATGTATGGACTATATATAACAGGAATAACAGGTTTTGGCTCCAAGAAGAAGGAAGTTTCCCTCCAAAAAATGCATTTTTTCCCTCCAACTAAACAGCTAATAACGCTTGGGACTGGATTTGCATGTTAAAATGGGACTAATTCTGCAACTGTAACAGGGGAATAACTTGAATATAACGTCTGGGACTAAAATTACAATAAACTTGACGGTCTTTGTAACAAAAGGAATATTTTTTGCAACTGACCAGTCGAATGGGGTCAGTTTTGCAACATCTGGGACCAAAATGAAAAAAACAGATGTCCTAAGAGACCAAAAGTCCAAAAATCTCACAAAATATATTTGATTTTTGTGGCAAATTCAATAATTTACGTGATAAAATAATTTCTATTGTCATAGTAACTTCAAAATTTCCATGGCAATAGTTTCATTGCTAGTCGGTATCGTGAGATTAATTTAAATCATGATTTCAGAAGTGTTTGTATCATTTTCTATAGTAATTGCCGGTCGCCGATTGAATACCATGGGACATATAATTTCTATTATCATAGTAACTTCAAAATTTCCATGGCAATAGTTTCATTGTGAGTCGGTATCGTGAGATTAATTTAAATCATGATTTCAGAATTGTTTGTATCTTTTTCTAATTGCCGATCGTTGATCGCCGATTGGATACCATGGGACATAATTTCTGATAGGGATGGCCCGGTCACTTCGGGTTGGGTTAATACCTAACGGCCCGGCCCACTAACTGGCTCAGAACCTCGGCCCATTAACCGGCCCAGAAGGTCCAGAGGTACGCGTCCCGGATAACGCGTGTGGCGCGGCCCAACTTATGGCTTGTTCCGCGATTCAAGGCCCACGATCCGTTCCCAACCGCCATGCAGCGGAAAAGAGGTGTGATAATAGGGAGTTAGTTAGGGTTCAGTTAGGGTTCAGTAGGGTTTAGTATAAATTGGAGAAAAGAACTCTGAATTAGGGTTCGCATTCTGTATTCTGAAATTACTACGTGTAAACTCAAAGATCTAGTAAAAGAAACACCTCGGCAGGTGCTATTTTGTGCCCGTGGACGTAGATCTCCGGATCGAACCACGTAAATCTTGTGTTTTTTCATATTGCTTACGTAGGTTTTCGTTAAGTTTCTTGGATATCAGATTGCGCATTATCAATTGGCGCTGTCTGTGGGAAACGCAAGTAGTTTTTGACATCAACAGTGCATTCGAATATCATGGTGATGACTCATCTGAATCAATCTCGCCAGGGTGATCAAGCCAATCAAGATCCACCCGTGGATCAAGTTTTGCCGCCGAGGCAATCGCCGACAAGAGGTACGTCTCATCATCAGGGCAACCAAGGCCCGGTTATGAATCCAGACAACCAGTTCTTACCTCCACCCCCACAAGACATGCAAAACCTAATCTCGCTGCTGCCCGGCCACCGGTCAATATTCAAATAACTCCAGAATTACTCCAGGCCTTCCTACAAGAGCATGATCATGTTCTTCAAGACTGGGCGGCCAATCGCCTAAATCCTGAGGGACCTGCCGGACATGATGCCAATCCCGCGGTGCCTCCACATCGTCAGCACTCGCATGATCGACAAGACCCGGTGCACCGCGGGCGCAAGGATCGGCGACGGGAACGACCTGGTTCCTCCGAGGACAATGGGAGTTCTAACGGGTCAAGACAGCGCAACGACGAACCTACGGATGTCGATCGCCGCCGTCCACTCAACGCGGCTAAAAGAGTTCGTTATGCCAATCCTCATACTCTAGATCTTCAAGAGTATGAGCGAGTCCAACGCAATGTCGAGCTCGACAGAATCCTGGGTCTCGATGCCAGTGGAGATATCATCACACCGTTCTCTCAGGAAATCATGGCCACCTCCCTTCCCGAAGGGTTTAAAAGGCCTGCCATACCACCGTACGACGGCACCGGAGATCCAGCCAATTTTCTTGGAGCTTTCAGGCACAACATGCTTAGCCGCGATCATACTACATCCCTCCATTACTGTAAGATTTTCCCTGAATACCTTCAGGATGAAGCTCGGGTTTAGTTTGATTCTCTCCCTCGCAATAGTGTATCCTCTTTCAGAGAACTCGCCGAGCATTTTTGGGCGCGTTTTGAAGCACGTGCGAAGCCAATGGCCACCCTGGCCGACCTCATGAATATGGAACAGCGGGACGGCGAAGCCGTTACCCAATTTCTTGACCGCTTTACAGCGGAGAGTCTCAAAGTGGGAAATTGCTCAGATGATGTAATCATCAACGCATTCATGAATGGACTCCGTCCTGGACCACTCTACACCGAGTTGGTTCGTAATCCACCGGTCACAACCCGAGCACTGTTCAAAACGGTGTGCAGATATGCTAAGGCCGAGGAGCAGACTCGTCGGAAACGTGAGAAACATGCTAGCAAGCGGCAATCCGACAGGGCACAAGTTGGACCTAGCACCCGACCTAGTGCCTTTTCTCGTCTGAACCCGGGGCGTTCAGAATCTCGAGGTGATATTCCACAATTCACTCCACTGACAAAATCACGAGCTGAAATTCTTTCTGTTCACAAGAACGATTTACGGCCCTGTCCGCGGATGACCGCTCCGCCTGAAAAGAGGAACCGTGGAAAGTGGTGTGCATACCACCGAGATCATGGGCACGAGACTGAGGAGTGCCGAGAGCTCAGTAAGGAAATTGAGGAGTGCTTAAGGAAAGGTCTCTTGCGACAATACATTGCGCGGACCGATGACAAACCTCGGACAAGTCAGAATGGGGGTTCTTCTCATAACCGCGGAGGTTATCATGACCGGGGTACACAACAAAATCGGCCGCCGTGGCAGAATAATCGGCCGGGATCTAGCAATTATGCACGGCAAGACTCTGGCAATCGCCAACAACCTCGTTTTCTGCCACCACCTCCTCCTCCGGGAGGACCCGGAGACAATGCACCCACTCACGTAATAAACGTGATATATGGGGCCCTCCCCACCGGGGCTTCACGAAATGCCTTGAAGGCAGAGGCTCGCCGTCCTCCTCCCGAGGAGCCACGTCATAAGCGCCTCCATCAATCCGAAACTGTTAGTTTCACAGATAGGGACCCGGTTCCAGAGATAACACCTCATACTGACGCCATTGTCATCGACATGACTGTGGCTAATATTACAATAAAGCGGGTATTCATGGACAATGGAGCCGCAGTTAGTGTTATATTCGCCGACTGTTTCCAAAAGATGGGGATTCCTCGGGAACAACTTCGGCCGGCCCCCGGGCCACTGCAGACTTTCACTCAGGGTGAAGTCCAACCAGAAGGTGTCATCACTCTCCCGGCGTCTCTGGGGACCTATCCGGCGATAAAAACCATTTTCGTGGATTTTTACGTGGTCAATTCCCCGTCACCGTACAACATGATCTTGGGTCGGGATTGGCTTACTCCTGCCAAAGCCATATGCTCCACATACCACCTCGCGCTAAAGTTCCCCACCTCACATGGCGAAGTGGCTATTCGCGGTAGTCAGCGGGTTTCTAAGGAGTGCATGTACGTGGCACTCAAAAAGACTACCAAAGTTCCTCCCAAACAGCAGCTTCAAGTAGCATCATCGGCTCTTGAACCTCAGGTGTGTACCTCATTGGGGGATACCACCGTCCAGGTGCCGCTTGATCCGTCCAAACCAGAACAAACTGTAACTGTCGGTGCCGTGGATGTGCCATGGTTACACCAGGCCATCATTCAGACCTTGCGAGAGTATTCCGATGTCTTTGCATGGTCCCCTTTGGATATGCCCGGGGTCTCTCCCGATGTAATAACCCATAAGCTGAACATCGATCCCAGCGTAAAGCCTATACAACAAAAGCAAAGGAAGTTCGCTCCGGAGCGAAATGCAGCAATTCGAATCGAGGTGCAACAACTCTTGGATGCGGACATCTTGTTCGAAGTGTATTACCCTTCTTGGCTATCCAATCCAGTGATGGTGATAAAGTCCAACGGGGCATGGCGGATGTGTGTCGACTTCTCCGACCTCAACAAATATTGCCCGAAGGACTGTTATCCTCTACCTTCCATCGACCAAAAGGCCGAAGCTATTACTGGGTATGTGGCACTTTGTTTCTTAGACCTGTATAAGGGATACCACCAGATCTTTATGGATCCGCAGGATGCCCTCAAGACGGCATTTATCACTGCTTTTGGGTGTTTTGCTTTTAAGAAAATGCCCTTCGGGCTCAAGAACGCTGGAGCCACATATCAACGTCTCATGGACCGTGTTTTCCACGATCAGATTGGCCGCAACGTCGAGGTTTACGTCGATGATCTGGTTATAAAAAGTACCTCCCATTCTTCATGCATGCAAGACATTGCCGAGACGTTGCGTACTCTGCGGCGTTACAATTTGCGACTTAATCCGGCAAAATGCACTTTCGGCGTTGGCTCCGGCAAGTTTCTCGGTTATATGGTTTCACAGCACGGTCTTCAGGCCAATCCAGCCAAACATCGAGGTGTTTTAGATCTACAACCACCGAAGACGTTCAGAGACGTTCAACGCCTCACGGGTGGTTTGGCGGCCTTAAATCGCTTTTTATCTAAAGCGGCAGAGCGCCAACTCCCATTCTTTAAAATTTTGAGACAAGCGAAGTCATTTGAGTGGACCCCGGAGTGTACCGAGGCTTTCGAGGCTTTGAAGCGTCATATTCAGCACTTGCCCACTTTGTCAGTTCCTCTCTCCGGAGAGCCTCTTTATATGTACTTGGCTTCCGCCGAGGAAGCTATTAGCGCCGCACTCGTGCGAGAGGTCAATGGTGTTCAACATCCCGTGTATTTCGCAAGCCGAGTACTTTACGGGGCGGAGACACGGTACTCCATGTTGGAAAAAACCGTGCTGGCCCTTGTCATGGCAGCTCGACGTCTGTGGCCATACTTCCAAGGGCGCGAAATACGAGTTCTGACCAATCATCCTATCCGTCAGATTCTTGTCAAGCCCGAGGTGTCAGGGCGCCTCGCCAAGTGGGCTGTCGAATTAGGTGAATATGATATTCAATTTCTTCCCCGCCGAGCTATCAAGGGTCAAGCACTTGCAGACTTTTTGGCTGAAACCCCGGGGGATAATCATGAGTCTTCGGCAGACAGTGGTACCCATCATCCTGCTACCCTCGTATCCTCACCTCGCAAGTGGCATTTATATGTGGATGGTGCATCCACGACTCGAGGAAGTGGTGCCGGGGTGCTCCTCATTGACCCCCAGGGAGTTGAAGTTAAGTACGTCATCCGATTCAAATTTAAGGTGACCAATAATGAAGCAGAATATGAGGCAGTTCTCGCCGGGCTCCGGCTCGCTCAATCCTTAGCCATTCGCCATCTTGAGCTCTTCACGGACTCCGAGGTCGTGTCCAAGCAAATCCAGGGAACTTATGTCGCCAAGGATGAAACAATGATCAGTATCGTGCTTTAACACTCAAACTTATGTTAACTCTTGATACAGTTGTTATCCAGAAAATACCACGTACTCAGAATGCAAGAGCAGATGCGCTCAGCAAATTAGCCTCCGCGGTCCGAACTAACATATCTCCGGATATAATAGTCGAAGACTTATTTCATCCGGCAATTCATGAGGCAACAGTTTCGGTATTGACCGATAGTGATCCGAATTGGATGACCCCTATCGTTCAGTATCTCCGAGATGGACTTCTGCCTAATGATAAGCTGCGAGCTCGGCAAGTGGTCCTCAAAGCCCCCAAATACTCCTTTCATGATGGAGTCTTGTATCGACGGTCGTACTTACAACCAAGTCTCCGATGCCTCGCTCCTGCCGAGGCTAATCAAGTTTTACGGGAGGTTCACGAAGGGGCCTGTGCCAGTCACATCGGCTCCCGGACATTGGCCAAGAAAGTTCTCCGCTGGGGATATTATTGGCCAACCTTGTTTAATGATGCCCACGACTTAGTGACAAAATGCAGCAAGTGTCAGCTACATTCTCGTGTGAAACACCTGCCTCAAACCGAACTCACTGGAATCCAAAGTGCGTGGCCATTTATTCAGTGGGGAATTGATATTGTTGGCCCATTTCCGGTCGCTCCGGGGGGATTGAAGTTTCTGGTGGTCGCCGTGGATTACTTCACCAAATGGGTAGAAGCGGAACCTCTTACTGCCATCACTGGCCAAAACATCTTGAAGTTCGTCTGGCGAAATATCATATGTCGATTTTGCATACCGAGCACTATCATCTCGGATAACGGCAAGCAATTTGCCAACGATCCCTTCCGGTCATGGTGCGAGGAGCTTCATATCAAACAAATGTTCACCTCGGTAGCTCACCCTCAAGCTAACGGTCAGGTTGAAGTCACCAACCGAACACTGCTCACGGGTATAAAGAAGCGCCTGGATAATGCCAAAGGTCTTTGGGCCGAAAACCTTCCGCAAGTTCTATGGGCTTATCGCACGACACCGCATACCTCTACCGGAGAGACCCCCTACAGCCTAACTTACGGCTCCGAGGCAGTTATTCCAGCAGAAATCAGCGTACCAAGCCCCCGCCTCATCACATTGATTCCCGAGGATAACGACGAAGCTCTCCGTGCAAATTTGGATGAGCTGGAATATCGTCGTGATCAATCATTCATCCAGCAAGCCAGGTGTAAACAACGTGCAGCCCAGTATCATCACCTCCGGGTTCGAGGCACTCAATTCAATGTCGGGGACCTAGTACGTCGACTCAATTCAGCCAGCAAAGCTGCCCCCGAGGGGAAATTACATGCTTCGTGGGAGGGTCCTTATCGCATTGTTGCCGCGCACGATTCCGGATCCTATCAGTTAGAGCATCTCGATAGAACCTCAATTCCCCGAAGCTGGTATGTTACCAACTTGAGACGCTTCTATCTGTGAATGCCAAATGACAAGTATCATCTTATCTTTATGCTCTTTGTACGCATCTTTTATGTTGTTATCTTTCTTTGTATCTCTCAATTTGCTCCGGCACTCGTCATTAAATAAATACTCTTTATTTGTGCATCTTGCTGTGTTTTCTTTTACGTTACAGGGACGCCCTAACGCAATCGTGTTATCATTATTAGTCTCCGGACAATTAAATCTCTCTCTCGGTCCGTCCGAGGAGATTCACATTTCGTCCCCGGACTTGTATCACTCTCTCGCCTGTTTAACCGGAGAAGTGTTTACTCCCGCCTGATCCGTCCGGGGAGATTTTACTCCCGCCCGATCCGTCCGGGGAGATTTACATTGGAGTTATTCGTATTGTGTTCCCGAACACCCGATTAAAATAGTTAATAACTTGTTGTTTTCCTTAACACATCTATGGACACCAAAACGATTTTATTATATTCCGAATAATACGACGCCAAAATTTTTTTTTTACATAAGACTTCGAAAAAAAAAAAAAAAAAAAAAAAAAGAAGAAGACAAGCAATTATCTTACGGCCCCCGAGTATTCAGCGCCCCGGCGTTGAGGCCTACTCCTAGACCTACGCTGCGTCCTCCGGGATCTTGTCGTTCTTCGGCCTCGGGCTCCGGCTCTTTCCCCCCCGCGGGCTTCCCGACGCCGTGGACTTGTTCTTGGCGCTTGTCTGGGAACTTCGTCTCTTGTATGAGCACGGCTACTTGGCTGTGAAGCAGACCTCGGGGTTTCGGCCCATTGCACAGGGTCCCATTCCTCGGGGACCATCACCTCGATTTCTCTCGCCAGTTCCTCGACTGCCTCTTCGACAATAACGGCGGGCTCTTCTTCAACCGTAGTCACTGGAACTGGCTCTCGAATAACAATGCCCGTGCTCTTTACCTCGGGCTTCTTTTTACCCTTCCAGGGGGCTTTTGAAGTACCTTGGCTTCGGCTTGTACTAGCAATGAATTCCTCAGCAGAAGGCCTCCACCTGCCTCGGCCCTTCAGTCCTTCATACATGTTGAGGAGCAACTCTAACACCTCTCGCTTTCTTACGAGCTCCGAGGACTCGGCCGGGCCCCTTGCCATAAGCGCTGAAATCTCATCCTGAATTTCTACGACCCGCGCCTCAACTTCCTCAAATGTCAGTAAGCCGAACTCGGTCAATATTCGGTCATACTCCCTTTGATGGATAAGGACTCGGTCCATTTCAGCAACTTTTGCCAGATACTTCAATTCCTGATCAAAGGCTTTCTCTCTGCCGCGGCCACCCGCTTTTCTAGCCTTGGCACTACGTGCATTTGCAGGTTGTTATTCTCTTCGCGGAACCACTCAAGTGATCGTATAAGCTTCTTCATCGTCTCATGCAATTCAGCGGTATTCTAAACAGACAAAAGAGTCAACGGGAACAATCAATCTCAAGCATACAATGAGCGAGAATTCAGTTAACAAACAAGATTTATATTCAACAAAATCGAAGTACATTATCCATGATTCAGTACAAAGTTTACATATATTCCTATTATCTACAACTTTAAATTTGAGGGGAACGACTGACCCCCCGCTCGGTCCCCTCAGTATCCTCGGGCAACACCTCTCGCCGGCCCTCCGACACTTCAGTTTCTTCCTCCTCATTAACTGCATCAGCTTCATCCGCAGCTATGGCATGAACCTCCATCCGAGGGGGGGGTTCTTTGTTTCGGGGCTTGGAGACAAGCTCACCCCGGCGGAATGCCAGAAACTCCTGGTCCTGGTCCACCTCACAGTTAGCAATCTCCTCGGCCTTCAGAATTTGCTTCTTCTCAGCTAGAGCCTTCAACAGAGGCCACTCCGACAGATTTGCTAATGCTGTGTAGTAGGCCTTCTCCACGCCGGCCACTGCCTCAAAGTCGTACCCGAATTCTGGACGATATACATCCACATTCAGGTAAACCTCCTTGATCTGCTCCAGCAGCACAGATCGCGTGGCCTGATCCCCTATTGCAACAAAGTCAGTCTGAAAGTCAAGAAACGTGCTGGTTTGGAACAGTTTCTCAGCGAATGCTTTCAACATCGCTTCTTGACCTTCGACTATGGCAGCCTCCCGAGCCTCCATCTCTCCCCGCAACTGCAGTATTTCCCCTCGGAGGACACCGGCTTCTGCTTCCACTCCGCGCAGACGCGCGGCCTCATTTTCAACCAAGGCCGCACTCTTACGCGCCTCGATCAGGTCTTGTGTTAACCTGTCGTTGCGCGCCCGAAGCTCTCTAGCCACTTCGGCTAGCTCCTCCTTGCCTTCCTTCTCGCTCTTACGACCGAGGTCCATGATTCCTCGCGCCAAGCGCAGAAGTTCTTCGGCATCAGTCCCCTCCAACCCCAAAAGACTTGAAGGCCCCTGCTCCTTCAACTGCCACCAATAACAGCACACAATGATCAGCACAGGTAAACATACAATGCATTTGCATTAACAGTAACTAACAGCACATCTTGAACTTACCTCCATACTCTCCTCCGTGCGGAGTCTTTTTGCTGCTGCTGGAGGAGTCCCAGATGGCTCCGGCCTCTTCTTGGATACAGGGGTAGGCCTCGCCACCCCTACCTGCTCCTCAGACCCAGCGCTGGGCCTCGCACCAGGTGACATCTTCCCCCGGGGAGATGCCTCAGCGGTTTTCCCTTTCTTTTTGGCCGCCGCAGCCACCGCGGGGCTTCCAGCCGGCTCTTTTCCGAAGCGTCCCACTGCATACAGAAGTTAAAGTTAGTTCTATACAAGGCAACAGTTTGTAAAGAGCAAGACATAAGAACTCCTACCCTCTTCGGCAACCGCATCGCCCGAATAATACGGGCTCAGTCCGGCCCCCTCCAGTTCCTCCTCAGTACAGAGGGTCTTGAAAGTCCCCACTGACCGGAATATATGAACGACTTCGGCCTCCGGGTTCTCCACCGGAGCGGTATCCAGTACCTCATCCCTCCTCCACCTCGGGAGAGCTACTTTGTTTCTCACAAATATAAACCTCTCCTTCCATCCCTCCACCTTACTCGGGTTTTGAACCTTGAACCCACCTCGGGCTCGGGGACTGAAGGAGTACCACCCCTTGGATTTACCGAAGACTTTTAGTTGGTAAAAAAACCTAAATAGCTCTACGGTCAGTTCTAACCCGGCATTCTTGCATACTACGGTGAATCCCACTACTTGCCTAACCGCATTTGGCGCTAGTTGGCTTAAGGCAATGCCGTAGTATCTCAGTAACCGGACCACAATGTCCCACAGGGGCAGTCTCAAACCTATTCTTAGGGGGTCTATATACACGCTAATAAAACCCTGCGGCGGGCAACAGGCCCTATCACCGGGGTCCGGTACTATATATTCTAAGTTAAATGGAAGATAAAATGTGGGGATTTCTCTCTCAATCTGCACTCGCGTCATACGTAACGCTACAGTGGACACTTCAAAGTCCTCCTCCGCGCATTCATAGAAACCGACCATCCTAACGTTGGTTTCCATGCCGTCGGCCCTTTCTACCGTCCTAACCTCATTCCTCTCCGGAATGACATATCGAAGGGGAGGCACATCTAACGGAGCGCTCTGATTCCCTACTTCTTGAATAGAAGAAGAAGATGAAGAAGAAGGCATACTTACTTGGGTTGAATTTGAGAAGTTTTTTATTTGAGATGAATCACAAGCACAGAATTCCCCTTTTTCCCGCTTTCTAAACTGGCAAATCGCAATGAAGAAGATGAAGAGTTACTGTGCAATTATTCCAAATATATACACAAAAAACCAACGGCTCTGATACAGCCTATTCAAATTCAGTGATGGAGATTTGGACGTGATATTCACGCGCTTTACGGTTCCCAAGGCGCGTGGGGAACAGGTTTATTGGAAATCGCAGAGCGTGTCACTTCACATCCCTCTCTCTCATGATGGCGCCGCCAATCACATCAACCTCACTCTTGGCCAGGCAGATTTAAACTACACTCCGGTGATCCCTTCACCTCGGACACACTACCACACTCCGGTGCTCCCTTCATTTCGGCCACACTACTACACTCCGGTGATTCCTTTACCTCGGCCATATCATCATAGACTTCCGATACCGTTTCTTGCTTTTGGGGGACTTGCTATCATCCCGGTGTTATTCGGCCTAGTTCGATTCAGCTTCCACGGACTACGTTGTGGAGCACCTTCGACGCGGAACAGTCTTGGCCATCCAGAAACACCCCAGTTACAATCGAAGCTCCTTCCTCGCTCCGGCTGGGGGGGGGGGGGCATCTGATAGGGATGGCCCGGTCACTTCGGGTTGGGTTAATACCTAACGCCCCGGCCCACTAACTGGCCCAGAACCTCGGCCCATTAACCGGCCCAGAAGGTCCAGAGGTACGCGTCCCGGATAACGCGTGTGGCGCGGCCCAACTTATGGCTTGTTCCGCGATTCAAGGCCCACGATCCGTTCCCAACCGCCATGCAGCGGAAAAGAGGCGTGATAATAGGGAGTTAGTTAGGGTTCAGTAGGGTTTAGTATAAATTGGAGAAAAGAACTCTGAATTAGGGTTCGCATTCTGTATTCTGAAATTACTACGTGTAAACTCAAAGATCTAGTAAAAGAAACACCTCGGCAGGTGCTATTTTGTGCCCGTGGACGTAGATCTCCGGATCGAACCACGTAAATCCCGTCTACCTACCTACCTGCAAGAAATCCTGTGAAAAACACGATCGCCTGCCAGTGGAAGGGGGGCAAAATGACCACAATTAGGTATGCGTGTTTTTTCATATTGCTTATATAGGTTTTTGTTAAGTTTCTTGGATATCAAATTGCGCATTATCAATTTCCATATCCATACATCTGCATAGATTGTTAACCATCTAAACCCAATTTAAAATGTTTGAGAATTGTATTAAAGGTTTGTTTCCTAATATTATTATATGGAAATTATCATTTATATTTAACTTTCTTTTATTTACCATATTAAATAAATGTATTATAGGAATTTGAACGTAAACTAAGTAAATTTATTACTCTGCATAAGATATTGAAAACAAGGAGAGTGGATGAAATAAAATAAAAATGAAGAGATTGAAATATTATTATTTTATTCTGTTTGGTGAGACATTTAAATTAACAGGGGTGAGTGCAGATGCAGACGGATGGAAGACCAAACGTTCTTTGACAATAACCAACGCCGTGATTTCCATACATGTCCAGACATTTGTAGATGCAAGGGACATCCCATGTGCACGTCATCCCCAACCCTGTATCGCATGTCTTCGCCAACACACCAACATTACCTGCCAATGCCATATCTGTGCATTAACATATCTTAAAATGCTAATCAATAATCAATAATCAATAAATGCATTAACATCCTCACCCTTCTCTTATATCGAAATTTTCTATTTATTAAAACAAACAACAAAGAATTATAGAAGAAAGTTACCTGAAATTGTAATCAAGGCCAACAGAATGAACAATGTTGTAGGCAGACGTGCCATATGATATTTTGTATAAACTATACAGAAAAATTGTCTGATTCCATTTTCTCTGTGACTACTTCTCTATTTATAATGAAGTTGAGCGTACAATAAATATAAGTTTAGTACTATAACAAAAAAAATTCTTTTGTGATTTTTTTTTTTGAGATCACAGTTGAAGTCACTAGTAAGTTATTTATGATAACTTGTTGTCACACTACTCTATACAAATTATTTAAAATGATTTTTAACTATTTTAAGAGACAACTAGTTGTTGCAAAAAATACTTGAGCCGACAAAATATATTATTTGCGACCGAGTTATTGAGATAACTAATTAGTAACGATATGTTGTTTCTAATTATAAAATTGTGACAAATACACATTATTTAAGATAATTTATTATTATCTTAGAAGATGATTTTTCTTGTACTATAGATACTAAATATTATATATGTTGGTTTCATCCATATCTGATGAATCCCAATATAGTTGGCATATATATTTGATTAGATATTTTGATATCTTATCAGATATATTCCTGATAGGGATGAAGATCCTATCCATAATAGGAGATAGATCACTCCCGTACTACTATATATACGAATATATCTGATATTCGTACACTACGAAAATAATACGCCACAGAATACGGGCTAGTAGACGAAACAGAGCATGATCCATCGTTTTGGGAATCAACTAAATACACTTCCGCTGCAACTTAATTGAGGTATATTGATTCCCTATATACGTGAGTATGTGATTTTATATGCATAAAATCTAACAGTGGTATCAGAGCGAGTATTGATTCGTTCTCGCCTGTATTATTGGTAATCTGACTGTTTCGTATTATTATTCAAATGAATACGAAAAAGAAAGTCTATCCTTATTGTATCATGTTGAAAGATAAACTGCAATTTTTAAAACTACTTAAACCTCATCCAAGTGCACCGACCATGACAGCGGCGACCGCGTCGGTGGCGCTAGCTGCTGATGCGTTGCTACTGCCTGAGGCGGTGGCCAGATCCAAAGAGACTTGACGGGGCACGACGGCGGTGCGACCGCGACGAAGGTTGCTGCGCGCTGCTGCGTTACTTCTCGTCGCGACTCCGGTGGCTGTTGAGCGACGGCGGCCGTTGCGCTGCCCTGCTCTTCACGCCTCTTCTGCGCTGCTGCCCTACGCCATTCTGGTCCGCGAACTGATGCGCATTCTCCGGCCCAATTAATAAATTTTTAGAAGTGAAAAGAAGTAGACGGCGGACGCTCTGGTAGTGTTCGTCAAGACGGGCTAGTAGACGAATTAGAGTACGATCCATCATTTTGGGAATCAACCAAATACACTTCCGCTGTAACTTGATTTAGGTATATCGATTCCCTATATATCTGAGTATGTGATTTTATATGCATAATTTCTAACAATATGAATCTCTAATATATTAACTACGTCCAAATCCCCCTATCCCTCTATTCCTAGAAAATGATGATAATATTATTATGTCTACGGTGAACACCTACGAGTATCTATACATGTGGCAAGAACATAACACACACACACACACACACACACATATATATATATATATATATATTAACTAGCACATAAATAGTTGCTCACAAAGATGCTCACCATAAATTTGTAGGATAATAATTTTTTATGCTCATATATGTATATTCTCTATATATGTATATATACATATATACATAAATATATTTATTTTATTTTCTTTTAAGGTGACACTTGTCACTTCTAGGTTTCACCAAAGATCGGGTTAGACATAAAGGGTATTTGGATGATTTAAAACATCTTATAACATGTTTATGATCTTATAAACTTTTTAGAAGTGTACAGAAAAAGTTTTAGAAGTAAGATCTTATTTCACCAATAAATGATATGTTAGGAGCTTATAACTATATTTTGAAAAGTTCGGAAAGTCCAACTTGTTTACAATAAGGTCTTATTTTGAAAAACTACTTTATTTTTTATACTATAATTATACAATTGTCAATGCTGACATCCTACAAGGTTTCATAATTTTATTTACCCTAACACTTAAAGCATGAGGAACACACGTCATCTATATAAATCTCTACCAGATAAAATATGTGGCGGTCATAATAAATGTAAGAATTTATTTCTAACTATTTTTCTAAAAGAATAACAAGAGAGTAAGTTAGGTTTTAGGATTTTATTTCTAAATTTATTCCAAAAGAAAAAAAAAATAAAAAAATAATTATGTGTGTAAGTTATGGGAGTTTCATTCCACAATTCACTCCCACTACCAATTAAAAAATCTCTCTTCATTCTTTTTCTTTTTAACTTAATTTTAGACGTTTGTAACTTTTTCTTATGAACTCATTCTTGATGAAAAATGTATCAGATATTCCTTATTTCACAATCTCATTAGACATTCATATTGCATATATTGAATTTGTTGGTTTTACATTGATCAATCGTATAAAATAATTTATATTAAAAAAAAATGGGTATTTGTTTCCAGTGAAATTAGTTGATGCATAATCAAAATAATTTAATTCAATTTTTATGAAATTAGGTTTAAGAGTCATATTGCTTACATAAAATAAATGTAAATATTTACTTAATTTTAATACATAAAATATAGTATTATATATCGACACATATATAATGACTTATTTATGTTTACTAATGTTTTATAGCAATATTTGAATTTAATCGCATATTATTAAGGTAACAAAATATTATGTTCCTTGCATCGCACGGATGAACATCTACTTTTTTTTTCCCTAATAAGATAAAATATCTTATAATCTCTAAAACATTTTACAAAATGTAAGAAATTACTATACCTTTTAAATAAGTTTAGCCAAACACACTTTTAATTCATTACTGACACTTTGACTTTATTTTGCCACAGGCCACGTGACTAACTTTTTCTAAAATTTATACTCATGTTTCATAAAAAGAGTCATGTTTAAAAATATACAATTTTTTATTTGTCATTTAATGAAGGTACAACACTCTAAAAACTATCAATGCATCCTTATATGATTTTTTTTATTCGACTTACTAAATCATATCTAACTAATTTGTGAAAATAAAAGTTATAAGTTTTTGCTTGAGCTAGTGAAACGAGATATTAATTTTTGAAATAAATAATTTGTTTTTTGACTAGCAATTCTCTTTTTGGGATGGAGGGAGTAGTTTGAATTTTAATAACGAAAATGCTCTCACTGTAGCAAAAGAGTCTTTTGCATAACATTTTTTGAGACCACATTGTGGTCACTATACTAATTTATTTGTGACCACTTGTTATCACAAATCTCTCTCTATATATTATTTGAGACCATTTTAAGACTACTTTTAGAAACAACTAGTTATTGCAAAAAAATATTTGAGACGCATTTAAGACCATTTTTGTCGTCACAAATATATTATTTGTGTCCGAGTTATTGAGACAAAAATAAAGTTATGACAAAATCTCATAAGTTGTGACAAATACTACCTCCGTCCCGTCTAATCTTGCATAGGGAAAGTTGACACAAAGTATTAAGAAAAAATTATTTTTTAAGTGTTTGTTGACATTTCAAAGGTGGATTGAAGGTGGAGATTGACGGTGAAGATTTGGAGGATGGAAATTGTGTTATAACTTTTCTTTAAAATAGGTGTGCAAGATTAGGTGGGACGGACGAAAATGGAAAGTGAGCAAAATTAGCTGGGACGGAGGTAGTATTAATTATTTGAGACTTATTGCAGGCCACTTTTTGATTGTCACAAAAACTATTTTTATTGTAATACCATGAATACATATTAATATGCTCGACATGTAAAATTTTATCCCTAAATTTTAAAAAGATAATTAATTTTTTGTCCAAGATTTAACGCATTATTGATGAGCTTATTAATGTTTACTAAAGATGGGAAGTGTTGGTTTGACCCGGGCCATGGGCCTGGTTCACCCGGGCTATTGGGCAGGGTCGAAGGCCGCCCAAGTGGGCTGGCCCAATTATATGAAGTGCGCCATTATGGGAAGCCCATCTCCCATGATTGGAGGCCCATCTCTCCCCTTATAAATCCCTACCAAGTGTACCGGGTACACTTAGTAGAGAATAGTGAGAACAGTTTCTCACTTACGTGGAGAAATCAAAAGTGATTTCTTCCACACACCCAAAAGTGATTTTCCAAAGCCTCCGGAGATGGCTTTTGGATTGTGGATCGTGGTGGATTTTCGATTGTGATTTCCACCCAGACCGAGAGTATAGATCATCGAGGTGAGGCCGTTGTTCGACCCGTATACGATTCGGGTTCAAATTCGCTACAACCAAAGGTACCCGACAATAATTCCAACATTGGTATCAGAGCCAAAAGGTTAAAATCCGACTCTCGATGATTTCTTGTTTCGATATTTGGTAATTGAAATACATGCTGTTACAATCTGTGGATTTTTGTCAGAATTTCTTTTCGATTCTTTATGTGCTATTAATTTGATGTTATAGTACTCGTTAATAGCTACGTTCTCCGACTTGAATCACTCGATTCCATTAAGAAACAGATTTTATATGATTTTTTGAAGTTGGACATGTGAATCTGAAAACTTTTGCGAAAAATGTTTTTTTTAATCTGTTTGCGTATAATTGATATAATCATGTTCTATGTTGAATGAGCTTTCTATAGAGATATTATGCGCTTAATTTGGTTGAGAAACGAATGAGATATAAGCTTTTAAACATTGGACGAAAATCATATTTTTCTGAATTTTTTTTCCGAAAACTTGAAGATGTTCTTGTTTCTGTAAAACCCCGATTTTCAGTGTGTTAATGTTCGATTTATCGCATGTATGTGGTATGTATGCGTAGTTTATCAAATGTGTTTCAATTTGATATATTATTTGTGTTAATCGAACTTGAATTGAGTTGTCTAACGTGCGTTGAAAATGGAAAACGGGCTTTGAAAATGAAAAATGGATCTGATATGTTCTTGAATTGTTCTTGATGAAGAAAAATTTTCTTCACTCTCCAAGAATATATTTTCTGATCCGAATACATAGTTAGGGTTGTCGGATCGAGAAACCGATTGCGCCGAGAACCGAGGGGAGGGGGTAGCCAAAGCGCCGCCGGCCAGAAATGCCAGGAAGGCGGCGCGTGCAGGCCACTCTCCGGTCAGTGAGAGTGGGCCTGGCTTGGTCAAAGGTGTGACACACCAATGCCTAGTCAGCACACATGGACGAATGAAATCGTGCCACGTGTGTCACATCACTCCACAATCAGCATCAACCTCAGCACACGTGGACGAGTTACGTCAAGCCACGTGTGCAAGACGCAGCCACGTAGCTAGACACATGGCGACACGTCATCTAGAGAGCATTAATAGCATGCTGACACGTGGCAAAGGTGCCACGTCAGCCAACCGGCTCGATCCGGTTCAGAAGCCGGTCCGAGTTTACTCAAATCAGTCTGCTGCCCGGTTCAAGCCAGCTCACTGCCACGAACCAGTCGTCGGGCCACCAGTCTGCCACCATGTCGCCATCGCCAAACCACCGCAGCACCACCGCCGCTCCGCCGCCGCCGACCAGTAGCACGTGGTGTTGCGTGAGAGCGAGTGACGGCACGTGGCAGCGCGTGAGACGTGCTTAGGGTGCATGCCGGCACATGGTCAGCGTATTTCGTGCGTGGAAGCGAGTTTGATGCGTGTGGGCTCCTCTGGACAACGTATTTGTGTGTATGTTCATGTTTCGATGCGTACGAGCGCATGAGACACATGTTTTGTGCTTATGTATACGTGTATGCGCGTGCACGGGTGCACGTGCACATATGTGAGCATGTGATGGACGTAACGGAAGTGTGGTGATGTGTGACGGAGCGTGTACTAGTTATGAACATGCGTCAGGGGCCATGTTCATGGAATTTTCACCCGAAAGCTTCTGTAACGTTTCCACACCTATTTTCTGTGATTTCAATTATCCTCCATGGATTTCAAATTTTTCAAATTTTGAATCCACTTAGGAGTTTAATCAAGATCTAGAAACTGGGTTGAGATGTGAAATTGATGCAGTATTTTTTCGGGAAAAATTGTTGAAGTGTCTCCATGACCTTAAACTTGTTAGTACATTCAAATGGAACTAATGAGCAATGAATCACATAGGATTATTGGCCATGTTCCTTAGTGAGTGTTCTGAATAAGTTTACAATGACCTTATGATTGGATATGTCTAATCACATCCTACCCTTACCGTTCGATTTTTCGAGTTAATTGACTTGTCTCTAAGCTGACTAAGTGTTAGGTTCAGATCAATGGTGATCACAGGGCTAAGTCAACATTTGGATAGATGTTACATCTGTCGATGAATGAAGATGAACTTTATTACGATGCTGATACGAGTGTCTTTACAAATGCTTCGTAAGCATGTAATGAGAAAGTCATCTGTCATAAATGGGATATAGTTAAGGACATTAACTTGTTTTTTTAACTTAATTCCCAACCATATGGATGGTTCATATTTCATGATCCTTGACATTCAACTGTGTGTTGAACCCTATGTTATGTGTGATCAACTTGTTGTGTATACAACTTGAGTGTGATCAACATAGTAAAATCGTGTTGAGAACATGATTGATTATTTGAGTGGGGGTTATGGGTTGGAAGAATCCTTACATTCTCACCTATAACAGTTGTAGGTTTTGTTTTCCTTCAGGATTGAGTTGTGGTAATACGACGGTTGGATATGGGTGATGATTGGGAACATAGTGAACTTTCGAGGTCATAACTTCCGTTAAGTTACCACAATGTCAATTCTAAGAACAAAATCTTATGTACATTTAGTTTTGGTAAGCGCATACATGTGCAACCACCTCACGTACATCTAGACCATGGCGTAGAACACAATTAGCTAGTTGCTTCTTAGTTTACCTTGTCTTTAATGATAAGTAGATTATGACTAGGAGGTCATAATATTAGATGTGTACTAGACTTAGAGATAGTCTTGAATGGTTTCAACTGAATCATATGAACCCTAGGATGGTGTTAGTGTTGAAACAGAGAAGAAACCGGAAACGGTTCTAGTAATATGGAATTTAACACGATTCCTCTACTGACAAAACCTTGGAAAATCATCAGACTCTGGATTTGGTAGTAATTCTCATTTAATGAGAAAATACTTTGACTCAAGATATCAGTGTATATTAGAGTAAATGTTTGGTATCCCTACCGCCACCAGTTAGAAGTTGTTACTCTTAGTCTTCTTTGTGAACAATAGATTAAGACTTAAGTTACAGTCTAGTATCTTCCTGTTGAGTGGGGACCCATTGGGACAACTCGATATTTTAGGGATGCTGCTCATAATAGTGATTATAAGTGGCTAGAGGCTACTAATGAGTCAGTTGCAAGTTCCCAGTTAAGAATTAGATTCTAAACATAAGAGGAACATGGTAAAGGCGGAAGATACTGACAGCGATTTTTTAGAAGAACATCTCCCAGTAAAGACAGATGGGTCTTTTTGGGAAACACAAAATTCTAATCAAATGCAGTATAGTGTGTTTGACTCAACACATGTACTGAAACCAATTGGAAAGGTACTTAATCGTGCTAATCCAAAGTAATTTTCTTAGTTCTTGACACACCTGTCATATGAGTCGACAATGAGGGTTAAGCATATAGCATTATTCATTAAGTGTGGTAGTAGATACCTGAACACTTCTTGAGAAGCACTTGATAGTGCACACTCGACTTGAATGATTGCAAATGCTAGACAGTGTCAGACTTGTCAATAAATTCCTTTACCTCGGGTAAAAGGACTTCAGGCAGTGAATGTCAGAATTGGAAACTTCGTAGACATTTTTCTTTTTCTATTTCAATAGGATAATGAGGATGAACACGGGAATTTATGCCATGATTGATAACTTAGGCATTAATCATTTAAATTTGATTTGCAGCATGCTGAAGTTAATGATTAGGCTTGATCCCTTGCAATTCGGAATTGCATGATGATCTAAAGTTTTTCTGTCTGTTATCCTCAAGAATCTTGAAATAGGACAAATTTTGGTTTCAGTTGGAGTTCTTCTAAAGATCTGGACTCGGCTTGAGATAATGATAGATTGATTAGTTGATGAACATTAAGACAATATTGTAGATGGACATGACGAGAATGTTTTATTTTGTTGGATGAAGTAAACATATGTGTATGTCTTAAAAGTGGACTGATTAGTGCAAAGGTGCACTAGACTAGTTTACGTTAGGCATAACATGATGCTTCAATTAACTGAAAATGCACTCGAGGGGTAATTTTCCATAATTGATAATTCCAGGGGGGATTTTTCACTTCATCATTAAACAGTACTTGAAACATCTTTTAAGACAATTAGGATAAATTTTCTATTGTGATTAATCCACTGTGATGTTCTGTGATTCAACTATGTAATAATTGATCATGGAGCCTAATCTCGAGATACATATTAGGAATACTCACATGAATTAGTCAAATTCATTTGATTCACTTAAAGTCTAGACACTAGTGTGTTTGACATAATGATCAAATAAATAAGGCATAAGTGCTCTTAGACTAATTACAGGTATGAAAAGTCTCATGATCATCTTATGATCAATGTAACGGATGTTTACTTTCGGAGATATTATAAAGTAAACATCCGTTCTTCACACACATTATTCAACAAAAAATGTGTGGTGAAGAGGGGGGAAAAAGATGTTCCTAGATAAATATTGAGGTCTATGAGGGTGCAAGTCAATTAGTTTATTTCGTTGGGAAAGAACATTGATTGCAACCCATACCTTTAATCAAGGTATTCATTGAATCAGTAACGTAAATATCTAGTAAACTTTTGGACTTATAGATAGTCAGACCTGAGCAAATGAAGGTTCTAGGGGTCAATGGGGATCCTAGGGATCAATTGCTTAGGCGAGTGACATTTTCCAATTAAGTTTGGAAAGCTGAAAACCTCAGTAGAGGAAATGTATTCTTAAGGGATACTCTGTCAGTCCAAAGGTTATATGTTCAAAGATGGACAGTTGATAAGCTTGTTACTGAAGTAGAATCACAAAACCTAGTATTTTGGAGATATTTCTATTAAATGTTTAAATGAATCTGTTTGAATTTTCATGGGAATGAGACCTGGAAAGTGCATGCTTGAATCCATGAGATTGCAAAGCATGTTTTAACTAGGAATCTCCAGAATTTGAGAAAGAGTTGAACTCTATATCGTACTTGGATGGATGAGTGGATGAAAGCAAAGGGATAGTTATCTAATTGGTATAGTTGAAACCAAGTTCGGGAACTGGTTGATAACTATTGGACACAGAGAGATTGTGAACTAACGGTTCTCAAAAGGTTGTTAGAACTGCTAGAGGTAAAAATCTCAAATTGGTTAGAAAGTTACACGTTTAATGTAAGGCTTGTCCAGAGGGACATTTCCTACCAATGTTGAGTTTTACCATAATTCGTTCTTAGTTAGCCAACTTAGAATTTAATTTGCAAATTTTTGAAGTGGTTGAGTGACTGTATTTCTCAATGGAGAACTTGACCGATAAACAAATTGGTTTACCAAGAAAGTTTATAGTCAGAGGCCAAAAAATCAATTTCATGGCCTGGTACAGTACTCATGTCAAAAGTATATGAGATTTTACGAAAGTATTAATCTCATGTAACACCAAAAGGAAACTTACAATCTAAATTTTGCTAGTGAACAAAGATATTGAGTATTATGACCATTGATAAATGGGCGGTCCTACAACTCGGAGTTGAAGAATATGGATAGGTTACTTATAGGATAAGTGAAGGTTCCAAAGGATCACCTAGATGACTACTTGTGATTATATGAGCATCACTTGTATAAATATTAAAGTGATTCCATGTGGACGCCCATGCATCCACTAATACTCTTATTGGATATATACAAAGTTTTGAAGCCACTTAATGTGTTCAATAACTTCTATAGAGAAGTTTACAATGTCCATTGTACAATATTCTAGTACTGCTAAGAGTTGCAAATAACTTTGAGATGTGTGTGCCTTAGTGTGGGCTTTGCCATGGATCTAGTAATTGAGCATTAATCAAATCCTAGTAAAAGTGTAGGAGTACACTTGAAAGGGTTTTTGTGAAGTCTAGGAAGCATTGTATCATTCTCCTTAGTGGAGGAACTATGATCTAGTTGGAATAATACATAACGGATACTCAGTACGGTGATGCAGATCAGAGACTGCATCTAAGTAGTTACTCTTGCAAAGTGGCAGGATCATCTCGAGGAGATGAGAGTATTGGATAAATGTATAGATTTCTACAATCAGAGTAAAGCTTGGAGCTTTTGCCTATACAATGCGAAATTGTTTTGGTTGAGTGATTTTGGAGTGATAAGCAGTTCAGTGGGGGCATTGATAACCCACAACCCATAAATGGGGCATAGCTTATGAGAGACTCCAAACATTGACCGAAAACATCACAACTTAACTTTATCTGGGATATTGTCACATAATGCGAGGTGATTATGATACTTATGTACAGTTATGAATTAACGGTATATTCAAAAATATGTCGGACAAGTTGAAATTGATTGGCTCTCTCACAAGAGCAATCACCTCCAATGTTAAATGACATAGGAGATGAGACCAGTATAGAATTCATTCAGTTGATTCTATGAGTGTCGCCTTAGTACGCTAAGATGAGATCGATGTTCAGTAACATGAGATCGAATTGGATATTTGATTATCTAATTATAACTTATCGTATAGCCAGATGTGAGTTTTCTCAAGTTAGACGTTAACTTGAGGGCATCTAAGGAGAAAACTCAGGTTAGCTGCTGAAGAGCATCTAGACCAAGATCTGTAAAATGTGTTTAGTAAATGAAATACGCTTCCTTTAGGGAAATGACACATTGTAACATGCGTTTCATACTACATGTGCTTGTGACCAACTAGATAGTGAGAAATGAGTCCCTATTCTCTCATTGTGTGAGATCCAGAGGTTTGGATTACCTCATTGTATATCCTTAAGACTTTTTCCTGTGCCTTTAGTCTTCTTCTCAGTGTTGCTACTTTAGCATGCTCCCAATAACCACGAAATTACTCGGCTATGCGGGACATGTCTTGGAAAGCAGCTAGATGAAAGACTAGGAAGTATAAGGAAAAAGGAAGACCGTTACTGCCATCACAGTTTAAAGATTCACTGGCGACAATTATGTTCAAGGAACGTAATAGTGAATGTAAAACGAAGTGATGAATTTGGTATGCTCCTTCAAAATTGAAAGGACAAGGAGGCATGCTGATTCATGGCATTGGGTAAGGAGTTTGGGATATAGCGAATTCGTTGTCCTCAAATTCTTGATGTCGAGTTGTGATACACCTTAACAAGTGTATAACTATATGCTCTTGAGATACTCGTGGGTCACACGATCTATTAGCTAGTATGATCTCGGTGAGTTGGAAAGATCACGAAGGATTAGGTCTCAGCCCTCATGGGCGAGTGGGAGATGTTGATTTGACCCGAGCCATGGCCCAAGTTCACCTGGGCTATTGGGTCCGGTCGAAGACCGCCCAAGTGGGCTGGCCCAATTATAGGAAGTGGGCTATTATGGGAAGCCCGTCTCCCATAATTGGAGGCCCACCTCTCCCCTTATAAATACCCTACCAAGTGTACCGGGTACACTTAGTAGAGAATAGTGAGAACAGTTTCTCACTTACGTGAGAAACAGAAAGAGAGAAATCAAAAGTGATTTCTCCCACACACCCAAAAGAGCTTTTCCAAAGCCTCCGGAGATGACTTTTGGATTGTGGATCGTGGTGGATTTCCGATAATGATTTTCACCCCGACCGAGAGTATGGATCATCAAGGTGAGGCCGTGGTTCGACCCGTATACGATCCGGGTTTAAATCCGCTGCAATCAAAGGTACCCAACAATAATTCCAACAGGAAGGAAAAGGTACTCTTCATAACAAATTTTGGATGTTCACTTTTGTCCCTGTCCACAATTAAGTAAGGCGGCGAGGATTTTTGGAAAGCTTCATATATAACTTTAGGAAAAAAGAATCGTATCTATTTCCATTTAATAAACCTTGTGGCCTCTGCATCACAAAAGATGTAAAAAATGGGAAAAAAAAAAAAAAAAAAAAGGTCCTGAACACACAAATTGACTATGACATAAAAATTTGATGGTGACATATTTTTTAAGACAATAATTGTTGTCTTTAATAATAAATTTATGCGAAAATTTGTTGTTACAAAATGTTTTACGAATTGTTTAGGCCATTTTTAGACTATTTTAAGATAAATAATTGTTGCAAAAAATAATAAAAAAATTATCTCAACTATATTATTTCAGACAGAATATTGAGATATTCATTTGCGATAATATGTTGTCTCTGATAAGATAGTTTCAACAAATTCTCATTATTTGATAAATTCTAATTTTTGGTTTGGCTTATTCAACAATATGTAATTAATTCGTGAAATTAAATTTTTTAATGTTATACTTAGATTAATAAAATGGGACATTTCATTCTAAAAAACTAACAAGCTCTGTCCATACCAAAAGTAAGTGTGTGTATGTGGGAGGGGAGGGGGGTGTTTATAACTTATTTCACTATAATTCCAAACCATGCACTACAAGAATTTTTGAAATAGACAACAGATTTTATCTGTTGTCCAGTTATAAATAAGTCTGTTATTAATAGTGTTGTTAAAAGTACCATTTTAAGTACAAGTAAAAACCATTGTCTGTTCCATGAACAACAACACTTCATATAACAAATATAATATGTTGTCTTTGTTAATTTTAACTACAATTTGTATCTGTTGTTTAATCTTAAAACCGTTGTTTTTGTTAGTTTTAGCAACATTTTTTCCCCGTTGTTCTACAATTTAAATCGTTGTTTATTTAGTGTTAATTTTCGAATTTAGCAGCTCCTTTTAACTGTTGTCTTTTACCTGTTGTTCTTCATTTTAAATCGTGTCTATTTAACAGATAATTTATTAAAAATAATTATAAATTGAAAATAATTACCCATCTCTCAAATATGTATTCATAGATCAAAATAAATCTCTCCAATCCAAGATAAAACATGATTGTGTAATATCTAAAAATGTGCAATTCATAAAAAAGGATAACATGTGTACTCCTTGCCACTTTACGCCACAAAATATTAACTAATTTGAATCTAAGACTTCTAAAAAATGTTTGAAACTTCACAGCAACTTCTTCAAAAGATATGTACCTTCTTTGCATTCCTGCCAATGGAAACATTATAAACGAGTATGATAACAAAAGAATGAAGCCAAAGCATCAAGACAAAACATAAAAAAAAAAAAAAACATTAAAGACAATTATATGTGGTTTTATTCATTTTGAAACCACATTAATCATAACACATAAATCATTCCTAAGAATCCACATTAATCATCAAAGTATTTGAGCGTAGGCACAAGAAGGGAGCAGGATTATTGGAATTACTAGACTGATATGATATTGGTGTTTCATATTTAATTATGTTATTAAGTGTTTAGTTGGGCTTTATGCATGCATGGGCCTTAAGGTGTTTAAATTATGTTTCGTGTTGACATTAGGGATAAGAATTATTATTGTTATTCAACTTCGGTTGTTATCAGTAAATAATACTGATGACTCTTATGTTCACATGAAATTCTGTACAATCGTTGATTATAGGGATATCTTATCAAGAGAGGGGGAGTTAGTCGAATAATAGAATCATGGGTAGGCTTTGCCAGAAATCCTCTCTCTTTGAGCTTCAGACATAGATTATAGGCAGTGACAGGGAACAAGGCTTTGGTATTGAGCTCCACAATGTTGAACAAACTCTACCTCTTACTTCCTCTGTAATCTCTGAAATTGCTGCTAAATCTGCAATTTTGCCTAAGCTCCTCACCTAACAGATCTAGATAGGTTTTACATTTCAAAATAGTTTACAATGACAAACGTGTTTGAAACTGGCTAACCATGCAAAATGTACCAATATGAGTAATACTTACACAGAATTCAAGGGAAAGAAGTCAATGATTAGTGTTTTTCCAAATCCACCACTACAAGAAATCTGCTAAACAACAACGCCCATAAGACAACGGTTTTAGTTCAAAACTATTGTCTATTAGCATGTAACCGTTGTTGTTTGTAAAACCATTGTTGTTTGTTACAAAAATTCGCTGAACAACAACGGTTGTGCTAAGCTGTTGTTGTATCGGCGTTGTTGTTTAGTGCTGAAATTTTTATATTTTATTTTTTCTTTAAATGGCTTTTTTCCTAACACTGGAAGGAAGGTTTCAGATTTGCTTAATCTTTTTTAACTCATAACTTTTTTTTGACTCATTTCATTTACATTATCTAAAAAACAGAATTCAGCTTACACTTTCACAGTTAAAAATTAACCTAGCCGCACGAACCTTAGCCGCTGCCTCTCCGCCGCCCTCCCGCCTCCATGCCCCCAGCCTGCCAGTGTCTCTCCGTGTCTGTGCTCTCTCTGTCCCCCCACCCGAGCCTTCTCCCGTGCTCTCGCCCAGCTCGCGCGTCCGCCGGCCTGCTGCTGTCGCTTTTCGCTTATTACATGTCCATCGGTACTCTCTCTCTCTCTCTCTCTCAATCTGGTTTGGATCTCCAGGTACGGTTTCTGTTTCTAGTTACCAGATACAATTGCTTTTTTGCAAATTTATTTTTTTCTCTATATGCTTGGATGTGATTTGGGAGTGGAAATACCGAATACGGTTATGGATTGAGCTTAATTTCTAGGTTACTACTGTATGAATTTTGACAACCTTAATTCGTTATTGTTGTTCACAAGCTGAACTGTGCATGAGTTATTTAAAATCGCAAACCATAATTTCGGTATTCCGAATTAGGATAGTAATATTCATGGCCATAATTGGTATGCGAATCAGTATAAGAAACGTAGTAAGTGGAATCCATTACTCAAAATAAGAAGGATTACAAGGATTTGAGGGAGAAGATAGGTAGCAAGTCTCAAAATAAGCAAGATTATAGGGGATTTGAGGGAGAAAATAGAGATAGAGAGTGTTAGGGCGGAGATTACAAAAATTGGGAGAGAGAAGTTACAAGAAGTTCACAAAATACTCAACTACGGCCTCAGGCAGCTTTATTATTGCTTTGCTTTTTTTGTCAAGTAAGTTTGATGAATGTCCACTTTGATGATTCAATCACACTTCTCTATTTCTTCGTAAATAAAGGAAACACTCCAGGGCACAAACAAGCACATGGCTGCATTTCTTCAAGATAAAAGCAAAATTGCTTTGCTAGGATATATTGAAGCAGATTTTAGTGGCAACAGAGAGTTAGTCGGATGTGGAATGATGATAGAAATACATATATGAACTCAACCAATCATAGGGCAGGAGCTGCGAATGCATCAGGGATGATGGGATTTTAGAACGACATAGACTTCCTTCTATGGGAAACATGTGGATCAAGCTTGTATACAGTCTCTCAGACACTAAAGATGGAAGCGACCTTCTCATCCTTAAATTGGATCATCTACATTTGAACGATGAAACAATTTCTCTTCTAGATCTCCACGTATGTAAGTCATGTTATTGTTCTATATGTTTGCACTTATTATGCTTGACTTGGGTTCCTAACAAATCCAAGTAATAATATATTATGAAGTGCCAACTTTTAGTTGTCACCATTATTCCCTGGGCGATCCCAAGTCGTCCAACCTTGTTCAATCTCCTTGCAAGAAACCCAAGTGGTTCGATAACCTTCACTAAAGAGATGCATGTCTTAACTTGGTATGTTTTATTTATTCCAAACTATCTTATCTGAGTTTCATATTTCTGAAATAGGCCCTTCATTTCCTTGTCAAAAGGATACTGTCATGCAGGCGATTAACAGTGCTGATGCTGCTCAAATATTGTTTGATGGAAATCGTCATGCCGAGCCTGGTCTTCTGTTACTCGTTGTTCTTTGTAAGTAAGATAATCAGATAATCACCTATGCTTTACTCATTTTTTTCTCATTTATGTGACAACTTCTTTATGAATCTTCAGGTTCTCTACCTTTGTATGGAAACTACCTCCTGTAACTGTTGCTTAAAATTCCACTGCTATTTATGTTATTCTTCAGTTGACTCATGTTCTTTTGACTTGGTTATCTTGCACTCATATTAACAACTTATTCGCCAACGTATTCAGTAATACACGGAAGAATATCCACTTCAGCTGTTGTCAACTATCGTATTGGCCTGTCTTTCTCCAAGATCAGAGTATAAGGTATGATGATCATCTTGTTTCTTCAATTGATTCGTTAACACAAAATTCACTTGGCTAGTCTGAATGGCTTCACATGTAATAATTAAAGCCTATTCAGGATTTTATACTCGCAGATCTGTCATAAAACATGCTTAGTTCGGTATAATACTTGCCCATGGAAGTGTATATATATATTAAAAAAAACTGTGAAAACAACCTCTGTTTCTCCCCCTTGGTTACTGCTATCGTATCCACTTTTGATCACCTTTCATCTTTTCACTTTGCATAGAGACTGATCTATAATTTTTTAGTAACATTTTTGGCATCGTGCGGGTTCTTATCCAGCATGTACTCGTGATGCCCGACCAATAAACCAAGCTTAGTTTAGTAAAACAATCTTGAATGGACCTTGGCATCTATTTGTTTTATTTAATTTCCTACTGATTTTCTCTGATATATATATATATATATATATATATATATATATTTATATATTTATATATATGTATATATGACTGAAGGTTTGATGTATTTACAAAATATATATTGATGTGTTCTCGTCTTATTAATTTATTATTGTTTTCTTTGACATAGTTTCTTTGATATATATTTTAAATTTTGATATATTTAAAAAATGTATGAGTGAGGGTTTATGTGCTCCTCATATTTTTTTTTCTTGATTTTCTGTGATATATATTATAATTTTTTTTATATATTTGCAAAATATATATGGGTGTGTGTGTGGGTGTGGGTGCTCCTCTTACTGAGTCTAATTTATGTCTTTTGTTTTTAATATTAGCAAGTATAATGGGGTTTTGCTATCTACTTCTTGGTATTTGTTTTGCTTTTTGGTTTAATAAAAAGCGAGCAGATGATGAGTTACTCGGATTCCCCTTCATGAGTCTGTAGTTAAATTTTTAGTTTTTCGAAGCAATTACCTTTTTTTAATTAAAAAATAGTTCTGCAGTACCATTTTTTGTCTTTTTATATTAGTCATTTATTTGATGAAGTGTTTATCTTTTATTGGTGAAGCCTGTTTCATGGATGAGCTTCCTTTTGCTTCTTTGCAGTGGAGTGGGATTGGTGTACTACGACCAGGAAAAGAGGCAGCGTATTGAAGGTTAGATATTTATGGTTAGTTGGTAGTTAATTTGTTGATGCAAGCTGATGTATGAATGTATTTCACCTCTCAATTTTGAGGATCTGATATGGTGGTTTCATCATTTCTCCAATTTGATTTCGGTCTGGATAGCAGAGTGTAGTTTTTATGTGACTGGAATATATTTGGATCTGCTCTCTTTGTTGTTTAATATAAGAATGCATGCTATCCAAGAGTATTTTTCTATGTATATAATCGATAAATAGACTAAAGACAGTTTATTTAACAGTGAAGAAATCAGGGATGCCTTATTCTTGTTAACTGTTCATAAGTAGTTCAAATGCATGTTTCCTTGTGATCCATATGAAACTGTTTTTACTATAAATTCAATTCCAGAGCCGGGTTTAGGTAGACTTAGAGTTGATTGAAATGATTGTGCTTGCTAGCCACTCTTGTTACTACAAAATGAGGGTTATCATGCATTTAGTTTATCATACACTGGTAAAAAAATCTATGTTCATGTTTTAGGTCGGCAACTTGGGTAGCCCGGTCGAGAAGTGGACTGCTGGTGGACGACATTGACATCTTTGATGGATGTGGAAGGAAGACACGGTAACTTTCTATCCCAATAATCAAATGAGATGCCTAAATATTCATCTGCATATACAATAAGACCAAATTTTTTTACATATCCATTGTTAAAAAATGCTACTGATTCAAATGTGATAAAATGCTCAGTGATTCAATTTTAGACATTCTTTTCTGTGTGCTTCTGTATTGTGTACTGAGATATCATTTCATCGTATTTTTCCATGTTTTTACTTCTGTGATATCAAGCCTCAGGCAGTTCTCTCGTTTGCCCTTTTAGCATACATTCCTTTCGACTCGAGATCAGTGTTAGGAAAAATTAAATATAGAATCTCTATTTTGATTCATCATAACATTTTAAATTTGATTTTATTGTTGTAGTCATGCCTGTGATGGTTTGAAACTGTCTCTCGAAAAATTGAGCGACACATAACCGATCGATCAGTGCCGTGTATGCTATAATGTTGGAATTCCCTGCAGTGCTCGACAAGACTTTAACGACCCACTTTCCCTCATTTTCCCTTTCCAGGCAAGTATATGTACCTTTCCAATAAAATAAAATAAAAAACTGTTGTCAGTAGAATTTTGGAATATCACGTATGTTTGGCATCAAATTATGTTTTGTATGTGTATGATTTGTGCCTCCAAATACTTTTTCCATGAGGTTGTCTAGTGTTGGTTTCTTACTTATTACCAATGATTTTTGGCATAACAGATCTCAAAGTTGCGAAATTTGGAGATACTGTTGAAGCTAGGGCTATCCAATGTTCATCTTTGCAATGTCTGCTCAAACCAAATGACTTTACTGCATCTAAGGGCACTCTGTCTCTCTGTCTCTCTCTCTCAGTGGGGAGGGGGGTGCATCAACATGCTTGCATCCATATGCAGCTAAGTTGATAGGAGAGTGTCGCATGGGGATCACAGAAAAGGACAAACTTCATAAAGTTGTTGGATGGCTGTAGAGGGCTCGGCTTGCTCATTGTGGTTGTGTATTGAACTACTACGCCGTGAGCTTTTTATACATTATGCTTTTCTTACGAATATATGATATCATAACTTAATGTTATTAATTTCATTTTTTATCTTGATTATTTAAATCTGTTTGTGTTACGTGTTTTTTTGTTTGTTAATTGTAAGTATCTCTTTTTATTAATTGTCCTTTCTTCTTTTAGATTAATTTCCTGCTGTATTTTCTAATGTGAGATTAATTTTCTGCAACATTTTTTTATGTTTATTGCTTGATTGGAGTGAGATGGGGGACTAAGAATATTTCTCTTTATGCTTGAATGTATTGTTGATGTATGTGACTTCCAAGATCGATATTTAGGCTCATTGAGGGAGGAGGGGGGAGTAATACACGCCTTTTTTATTGTACTAAAAATAAGTGCTAATTGTATTATTAGGGTCAGATTATACACTTTCCTCTGGCCACGTGACATAGCAGGTGGAGAAAGACCAGATTTTATTTTCTGTTTCCTCTAATAATATTGGATTGCAGAATTGTTGTTGTATGTTAATTCTACTTGCTTGTTTGATTCCGTTGTGTAACGTTGTCATCGTTCATAGAAGCTGCTTTTAAACTAATGAGTTATGACTACTAAAACAAATTTCTCATTTATGTTTGAAATTCGTAGAAATGGAGATCGCTTGATGTGATCTCTTGCTTCTGCTTCAGATAGATCATCGATTGGGAATGATCCTCGGACTGCACAATTTTTGTTATACAATTCAAGGTGAGCTTTTCTAAGCTGATGTTTAATTGATTAATTTCCAGTTTTATAAATTGATTCCTTTAAAATATATATCTTTTAAGCTGATGTGTAGAGGTTGCATTCTTCGCTTTGTGAGCTGGTGCTTAGGTATTTCAAGAACAAATGTTTAAATCGTTCCTAAATGAGTATGATTATGCTGCTTAGTTTCAACTAATAATGATGCAAGTACAAAATAGCAGTTTGATTTGGTTTATTTCATAAGAGTAAACAAAATAGTAATAGCAACCATAAAAGCTCACAACAAAATAGTTGGTGCAAGCTTTTATAAAACAATATCAATTGTGTAACATAATTCTTTTGTTGTCGAAATTTCACTGCTTTCTTCTGGATATACATAAATAGAATTGAACAGGGGAAATTAAAATCCATAAGCAAGACAAGACCAAATAAAAATACAATGTCGGATAAAATTAAGCAGCAGCAGCACAAAACAGTGAAAATGGGACATAATCAAGGTTGTTGCTGCTATACCTAGAGTTTTTAAGTTTTAGTGAGTGAAAATGATGGGATCTTAGTGTGTTGAAGAGATGATTAGCAACACATAATGTTTAGAGGAACTGATATCAAGGTACATATGAATATGCATGCTTGTAATGTATGTTCTGAATTCTCCCATTGAGAAGTATATAATTTTCTGTTGAGGAATCATTTCAGCATTTCCTGTTCGGAGATGTTATGATATGGTTAGTAGTTCAGAAGAGAGAAAATTCTATGAATTTATCGTGCTTGAGTAATTTTACAAGAAAAACTGCTCAAGCTAGTACACAAACTTTTAGTCACAGTAAAGGATGCCTATTATTCTTGTGCTAAATTGATTTTTTCTCAAGTCTGTAAGAGGTTGGGCAGGTTGGGTGGGAAAATTTATATTTGGTATGTAGTGTGGTATAAAAGATAACTGCAACTCAGCTTCTGCATACTTGTTGGTCATCATAATGACAGTGGATATTTAATATAATTTTTTCCCTCAAATTTACTAGTTTGACTTGTATTGGCATTGCTTTTGCTGAAGGATGAATTTTGTTAATAAGCTTGTTACATAGGATTGGATGCCTAAACAAATATTAGCTTGATTATTGTTTTGTAGCAACAATTGTAAGTCTGAGATACTGAAACTATAATGCATATCATAATAGAATGATTAATTTGAGAATGAAACTAAATTAATTTCCTCAATTTTGGTTCAATTTTATGTATGTTTCAACTAGGCTGAGTTTTAATGTGTTTTAATGTTTTCACTTTTGTGATCAGGGAATAATGGTGTGTATATATTGATGTTGATACTTTAATGTCTTTGACATCACCATCCCTACACAAAGTGTGTGCGCGTTTGTGTTGCTATTTTTTATTTTGTCGTTGGCATTATAAAAATATGGAAAAAACCATGTTCATGTATAGTCAGTTATTTTTAATCATGAAAGTAGTTTATGGATGAAGGGTCATCTGAAAATTTACCTTCTTTCTTCACTGACTTCATCTTTGTTGTTGCTGATGCATTGACAGGTGGCTTAGTGTGGTGTCATGGCAGCATTCGTGATATGCCTACTATACTGTGCGACTGTTGCTGCTATACTCTGATTTTAAAGTTTTTGTGTGTGAAAAATGATGGGATTTTAGTATGATGAAGAGACGATTAGCAAGTTTATTGTTACTCAATTTTGATCGTGTAGTTAATTTTTTTATTTTAGTTAATTTGGATGATTATTTACTATCAAAATAATTGTTGGTTTATTTAAGTTTTTCTCCTTTTATGTGATGTATTTTATTGAATTATTTATTATTTAAAAATATTAAAAAAAATTAAAATAGGTAAATAATACCTAATAACAAGTACCACAAACTCCTATTAAAAAGGTTAAACGACAACAGTAAAAAACCGTTGTCTTTACGTTGTTGTAAAAATTAAAACCACAACGGTTAAAAACCCTTGTAATGACTGTTGTTGTAAAGGCCCAAACGACAACGGTTAATAACTATTGTAATGAGTGTTGTTGTAAAGGCCCAAACGACAACGGTTAATAAATATTGTTAAAAAAAGTGTTATGATACAAACGACAACGGTTAAGCTGCGTTGTAAAGGCCGTTGTTGTAAACGTCAATCACAACGGTTCAAAACCGTTGTGGTATAGGTCTTCGACAACGGTAAAAAACCGTTGTGGTAGGGGTTTACTACAATGCCAGGTACGACAACGTTCATTTATCGCAAACGACAACGGTTTTCCACCGTTGTCATTTTGCAGAATTGTTGTAGTGCACGGTGGAATATTAGGGAAAAGATATACTCTCAGCGAGTTTCTCATTTCTTCATGTAGGCATAAAGGCATTTGTATGTACCTGTTTATTCATAGGTGAGTAAAGTTAATAGACATGTAGGCATAAAGGCATTTGTATGTACCTGTTTCATTTATGCTACACTTGGGGGAAGGAAATATTATAAGCTCTGCACACTGCCAGAAAATAAATCTTCTTGAATCTTCAACTTTACTACTGTTGTGCATTCATACATTCCAGGTGGGGTTATAGCAGTGCAGAATTGGGATCTGGGTCCATTGCCAGTTTCTTATTTTCTTCTAATACACAGAAAATTTTCTGTCATCACAAAAAAGTGTTGATGAAGACAGTGTTAGAGATTACCTCTGCATGTACAGTGCATGATTTGATTTTCTTGAATTATCAAACCAGGCTGGATTTAGTTATTGAAGAGGCAAAGAAGCAAAGTAGAGACTGAATTTTCCTCTGTCTTAACATTTAAGGAAAGAAAATAGGAACATGTCTGCAAAGACAATGTCTTCTTTAGCAGATGAGAATCGAGATCTTTGGAAGCAGATTGGTTGCATGAATGGCTTGTTCCAATCTTCGACCGTCACCATTTCCTCGTAGGCCGTCGTGTTAGCAGCAACACCAACAAAAGGCTGTTGTTTCAAGGTAATTCTTGAAACTGCATTCATGGTTCAAGGAATTATGAGTACATTTTCTAGGCTAAATGTGGTTAGTTTAAGTAATTATTATTTTTTCAGTGAAAAACAGAGAATGACATTCCTAACGGATTATCTGGAATGCTCAAAATTTGTGTAATTGTTAATATGGAAACATTAGTAAATTCTTATGTTAACATTGTTTCTGGAAAAAACATTACATGAAAATATGAAATAATTACATTTGATATTTGCAACAGATGGAAGAGAACAAAGCTATCTAAATTTTATTATAAGACGAGAACATGCTGCATTGTACGAAATTGTTTGAAAGATAGAAGAATTCAGCAGTAAAATTAATGGGAATATAATAAATACAATGACTTCAAAATATTAAGATTATCAAATAGTTTTGTTTTAGCAGGCAATTCCATGTATATCAAACATAATGTATATTAATGTTCAAATCAATTATATTGCTAATTTATTTCTTGCAAATATTTTTTTATCTTTAAGGTTCGCAACGCCAACTGGACCAGAAATATGCAGTTGTCAGTGTAAGATTCTATGAATGTTCATTTCTGTTTACCATAAAAAGGAAAGAAGAATTGTATTCCTAAACAATTTGTAAAATATCCCAAGATGCAAATAATTAATAATGACTTACATTTTCAGGAAAAAAGTGTGGAGGTGCAGAAGGACAAACCCAGAATCTCCACCGAATCATCGCGAGCTTCAACTTCATCGGCTTCTTGTTCATCAACATTCTCATCTCTCGATTATAATAAAACAGCTCTACCAGAAACATTTCCACTGAGACAAAGCAATGTTCTGGAAAACCATTCACAAACCATAGCCACAAAACAACGGCAGCCTTCACCGACTAAGGATGCACAGTCCCATGATCTTCGAGATATAGTGAAAGATTCAATGTACAGAGAAGTCCGTAGCTTGTCCATCAAATTCCAGAGCAATGATGACAGAAAAGGAACTGTGACTCTGACTTTCATTGGAAATGCACACATACAGGGAGAACCAAATGGAGCTGAAGTAAGTGGCTCTATGCAAGTCTGACCACAACCTGCCCGACCAACTCATCAGATGTCTTCCACTTTTAAAAACAGGAGTAATATAATCGCAAAAAAAGTAATTGGAGAAAGGTAACAATCCACAGATTATAGCAAATCTCATTTAAGCTCATAAACAACAATTATCCATTATGATTTTAAAAAAATAAATATAAGCACAATAAATATTATTTTATCCAGATAATCAACCAAGAGTCAGATTGACATTTAGCAGGCAAGGCCCTCAGATCACAGTTTCAAAGAATACAGATTGGCAACAGATTCAGTCTGAGAAATGTAGAGAAATCCCTCTCAAACACGAGCCTTTCTAATTTTTCACATCCTCTGATATGATAAAAATTAGTTCCTCGTAGATAAAGTTAACTAGCACATAGAACAACAGGAGTCAATACTTTGCAGATATATAATGCTCATTGTTTCTGATGAGTTTCTCTTTCTCTCAGTTTTTTCCTGCTTAAGCCACGTCTTCAGAAGTAGCCATGATTTCCTAATTATGGTTTATTCTTGTTATGCTTGGGGATATATTAGAAGACAAAGATAAACGCATGTCGGTATAAGTTAATATACGGAAGCAAGCTAACCTTTTCTTTGGCTTCAAGATAAGCTAGCTGTAGCATTTGATCAAGATCTTTCACTAGCTACTGTGTATATACCAACACAACTCTCCTGAGATAAGGAAATACGCAAGTGATGAGGGTTCAAAGGTCGTGCTATAGCCCATGTTGGCAGAAGATAAACAAAGGCAGAATTATATCATTTCAAAGGTCTGACCTGAATATTTTCTGAAGGACAGTCTCTAGAAGGGCAGTCGTGTACAAGGGATACTTGCCAATTACGTCATCTGACATGCATAAACCATAAGTTATGACCTAGTTAACTAGATACAAAAGAAAAAACCACTTAAAAGTATAATTCTATATTAAAGCAAAAGTTGGAAGTTTCTTGCTTTCAGATAAATGAAGTTAATTTCCCCATTTAACAATAAAAACAATATATGACTAACATTAAGAAAAAAACTTATATATATTAGTCATATAAGGTTAAAGAAAAAAATAATATAATAGTATGGACAAGTATGTCTAAATCAACGTATGCATAAATCCAGCACAATTGCTACCACTATGTTTCTCTAGGAAAAGGGAGTTTGCCTCAGCGAGCGATTTCCCATGCAATTGACTGCCAAAGAGATGAAGTAACTTAAGAACAAGAAAATCTTTTGAAAAACTAGGAGCACTAATCATAGGCAGAAGTCCTATACTGTCAAGCAGAGTGGAGACTCCAAAGAAACAAAGGCAGAGAGAGAGCACCTGAATGTAGGACGCTCAGCGTCTAAGACACCCCAAATTAGTTTCTCAGACTCAGTTACCGGAGCAGGCATGGACCCCACTTTATGAAAGAACTTTATCTACAAGACCGGAATTTTGTAGCAAGAATTGAATGCTAATAACGCAAAAGGTATACACAACCAAGCACAAAAGAGGCACATGCTTCCACTTATGCATTACATTAGTGTAATTGAAAGATGCATTACAATCATACCAAGCAGCGATGTAAATCTGGGTTCTCAGCATCCAACCGTACAAAATGCTTAACTGCCTGCAATAAACAGATAGAGGATATTCATTATATCCCTTCATTATCAACTAAAAGAGGCTCTTCCTAGCAAACATAAAGCCAGGAACATAAGAAGCTGAACTTGTGATGCTACTAAGGTATGCTGAAAAATAGTATAGAGGAGTCATCCATCATGAAGTAGGCATTTCATGAAAGGATAATAATTTCATACTTGGTAACCGTTCTCCAAAAGTTTCTTAGACAGAAGAAAATGGGTTGCTCTATTTTCAGGTATATTCAGTCGGCCAACTACTATAACTTCATGCAGGACTGGTAGAAGAAAAATGATTTATATTCAAGAGCTCAATGGCATAAGTAATCACCTGCAAAGCAAGCAAGATTTTCTTCTTTCTCATATTAACTTCAAATGAAAGCAGGTGAGTATCTAAGGAATCAGAAGAGTGCTTCTGAAGTAGCTTCAAGTACTTTGTAGCTTCTGCCAAAGGATCCTCAACCTACAAGCAAGTACTAAAGCATCAAAAAGATGATTTCATTTGTGATAGCATATACAGAAGACAGATTAAAAAGACGAACTAAAAGCAAGTCCGATAAAGAGAGAATCATCACAAACATTAGAAGCCCAAACAAAAACTACCAACTACTACTTCTGGAAACATAGGAAAGTACCTGCAATAACTTATCTCCATGTGGATCCAGATCTACAAGCTTTACTTGGCGTTTTCCAAATCTTGAAACAGCAGTAGCATTTGATTCTTCCTTAACTTCAGCTTCCTGCAATAAATGCAACAATTTAGTGAAAGAACTATTCAAGGTTTATCTCCAAGAAGCTAAGCAACTAGGTTTCATTACTTTCTTAGCTCGGGCTTCGGCCTTCCTCTGCTTTTGCCTCAATTTCTTTTTCTGAGAAGGAGGTAACTTTGACATCTCCTCGTCTTCTTCAGCAGATGACTTTGCAGGAGAGTCATACAACTTCAAGTAGCATCTGCGTGTCAAAAAACATGTTTTACATGCATCAAGAAGGAAAAGAAGAAATGAAATGAATCACATATGGAATCACTGCTTGCTGGCAAAACTTGTGTACTATTTTCCACGCAATCTCCACTTACAACAACCAAAATTCTTGAACAGGTGGAATCACATGGTCCAGAATACCAATGCCTTATAGCTAGAGCAAATATAGACAGCAATACCTTATGGCTCCAGCAGCTGCTTTGTGGAAATAAGGATGTGAATGAAGGCGATCTTGAAATGTCAGCATTTCGACATAAGTTCGAAGAGTCATTTTTCTTAAGCAGTAGGAGTGGAAGTCGAATTGATCCTCAGTAATGTCTGCATAATGCTTTTCCACAGCCAAGAATTTCTTCAGAGCCCGTCCAAGGTCCCCTTGCCGCAGATAACTTTCTCCAGAGGATAGTTCATACCTACAATCATTTGATATTAAAATTGATTCAACAAACCATCCTATGTTTTGATGCACTCGTCAATTTAGTAACTTGACGAGACAATGCTCACCCCATGCACTGCATATCATGAAGGTTATTGTGCAACTCTCCATCTTTGGTGAATAGAACAGTTGTCTTTTCGACCAATGCAACCTAGAGTAAAATAATCCCATACAAACACATAATCAAACGAAAGAAATTCTGAAATAAATATTCCTGATCTAGCAAGATACAGGGTAAGGACAATATAATAAAACCAACCTGATCAGCTTGCAACATATGTTTGACGCATTCCCTATTCACATAGCGATCAGCCGGATCCATACATCGAGCCTCATCAGCCAAAGCAGAAGCTGCTATAGGGTCACCAGCGTGCTTTAATATGCGACTCTGCAGCGAGAAATAACAAGAAATAAAAATGTTTACAATCAGATAGTCTGCTTATATTGGTTAATTAAATATCATAGGACATCCACGCAATTTCCACACTCCCCAAGACCAAAATGGGAAATACACCGACATGTAGTAAACAGGAAAAAAAGAAATATCAAGGCATAACGAAATATACAGACACGAGAGAGAAGAGAGAGAGAGAGAGAGATCAAATAAGACTAAAATCAAAGCCATGTTATCACAACCAAGAGCAAGAAGAATATTTTTTTAATGCCATAATTTTACGCCTCCAATGAGCAAAACCTTGTTAATTGAGACTAAAAGTGGGAAAGTGAGTACCTGAAATGGCTATTGACTCTCAGTGTAAGTTTGCACCGAGCAAGATAAGACCGGTAGAGCGGGATTGCGGCGGGCACTGAGGAGAACAACATCGGTAGACCGGGAATCGCTATAGATCGCCGACGGATTATGGTGAGTTGTGGCAGAACGCGGCAGAGATTGGCGAATCGCGACAGAGATCGGCGGAGCTATGGAGAAAATCTGTGGCCGATCGATTGAGAAATTTGAAAAACCAAATCGCAGCCAAATTTAAGTCTAAATCAACATGAATGCAAGAATGTCAATAATTGACACACAATTTCAAACACACACAATCATGTTCATACACAGAGAGATGCGTATATGCATGTGCGTGTACGTACTATGGTGCCCCCGGGAGAGAGACTTACAGAAGTCACGGAGAGTGAAATTGGAGGAGAGCGACGAAGAGTGCGATTGGAGGTGAGAGGCAAAGAGTGCGATTGGAGGCGAGCCAATTCCTCAAACTTGAGCAATCAGAGTTCAATTTGGATGAAAAGTCAAAATTCAGTTAGGGCTCATTTTCTATTTTTTAATTTGAATAGGAGTACCATTTGGTGGCGCCGCCTAGAGCGGAACTCCGAGCAGCGGCGCTGAGGAATGACGCCAGGCGGCGACGTAGAGGATGAAACGACGAGCAGCGGTGGAATGAGGAGTGCGAGGGATTTTTTTTTAAATTTTTATTATCCGTTTTTAAATAATATGATATAAGTTGATTTTCATTTCTTTCCTGATACATAATACATAGTACATATACAAAATGTATTAATATACACATGTTTGTATTTTCTGATTTAAGGGACTCATAGGGGAGCGTTGGGCTGTTAATTGGGCCAGAGGTTATTAAAATTGCTAAGTTTTCTGACATCAGATGTCGTTGGGCCAGAGTATTCTCATTAGATGTCGTTGCCTAATTATGTCGTTGGGCCTTGCACTGAATTTTAGATTAGCGGAATCCGTATATTCTGTTACCATATGTAATTATTATTTTGTAGGTATTTTTTCTTTTTCTCTATTCACTATCTCAATATCTAAAAATTGATATAAATTATAGATAAGAAAATAAAGTGTTTGTATACGAAGAAAAGGAAAAGGTGATATATGATGTTTAACTTGTGTAACAAAAGTTAAAATTAAAAGTACATTTTGAAATCGAATAATTTATAGCGATTAATGATTGAGCCTCAAAAATTTAATTGGTTCAGCCCGAGCAAAAAGTTAGTTGGCCCGTCCCAGCTTATTACCCGATAATAACTTAAGATTATCAGGCCGGCCCGATAATTCCAATGAAGACTTTATTAAAATAAAATGCAATAAATAATAAAATGCAATATATAAAATAAAATGCAATCTATAAAATAAAATCATAATTATAATGTTATTTCAAATATATTATTAATTATTAAAATTACATTGAAGAGTTTATTAAAATAATAATTTTACAACATAATAAAAGTATTGTAAATCAAAATGCCTTTTTTACAACAGTTTTGCAAAAATATCGACATTAGTGTTGTCTATTGGAGCAATGTATTGTCAATAAACAACAGATTTGGGCAACTGTCGTTAAAAATGTTGTCTATCTGTGAAAAAAGGCGCTAATAGACGACAGATGTTGAAAACAGTTGTAAAATTGTTGTCTATTAGCGTGTCTGTCGCTAATAGACAACAGATAGCGGTAAAACTGTTGTCTTTTAACTGTTGTCTATTTATGAAATTGTTGTAGTGCCACCATGAGATTGTGGTCATTAGTGCATTAGCTGCATGAATCTTGTGTGCGCTGCTTCTCAAAAAAAGAAAGGGCTTTGTCCCTCAAAAAAGAAAAAAAGTTTTGTTCCACATCGAATGATGAGTGCACGTGTGTGGCTTAACTATTCACGTGAGAACTCGAAATCACACCCATGAATCTGTGCACTTTTGTCAAATGCGGGCTAGACCGACATGTTTAACCGGTCGAACCAGGAATAGATGCTTGGTCCAATCCGGAGAATCCTATAAATCGTTTTTTGTATTCAACTAGGAAAATTTTATTGGCCGTAGAAAAAGGGGAAAACTGAAAAAAATGTTTATTTTCCTTTCTTTTTTTTTTTTTTTAGCTTACTTCACTTATGGATTTTTAGCATCTATTTATGAGTTTATAAAATTTTAACAAGATACTCATTTTTATTATTTACTAAATTTGTAATAATTAAAAATAAAGCATGAAGATAAAGAAAAAAATAATGGACTATAAATCATTACATTTTATTAGAGACATATTAATTAGTATACTGAATTATGATAATCGTTATTTCAATTTGACTTGTATATGATCACATCATACAAAAAAATGATGACCATTAGTTTACTAGCTAGGCATTCAATCTAACCGGTTGAACCGACAATTGGTGGTAAGATTGGTTTGCTCACAAGTTCTTTTAAAACAAAACTAATTTTATAGTCATTGATGTGTTGGCTGAGTTCCTTGAAATATAACTCTCTTTTTTGGACAACAACATGTATGAAACATGACTCTCATTAATGGACAAATAATTTGAAACAAGATTTTCATGGGATCCATTGACGTGTTGGACCTGAACCAGGTATGTGTGTTCCTTCGTAATGAGATAAAAGAGCCATTGACCTTTTGGAATAAGAATTTTTTTGAAATAGTATTCTCATTATGGAATGGGGGAGTATTACATTTTGACAATATTTCTAAATGAAAACCCTAAATTACTAGGTCATCTTCGGTTCCACAAATACTGATTAATACTACCTCGGGTCTCTTAGTTGTACTTTTAGAGTTTGTGTTGTAAAATATTTATAAGTATTTGTATTTTTAATTTTTTTTCTCCATATTTCTTTCAATACTCCCCAATCAATATTATTAAATTATTGGAAAGAAAGATAATATAAATGAAGATCGGAGCATCCCTAAATAATTGGAAAGGAAAATAGTACTCCCTCCATTTCAGAATAAGTAACGTTTTAGCTTGTTAATAATTTTTCAAATTAACTATCGTTTTTTTTTATAATTTTCATGATTTCTTCTAATTTTAACCCTATCACTATCCTAATTTATCTCTTAGTATTTTTTGTATCGGAGAGAGAAAGCGCAACGTAACAGAGACAGAGGTTGTATAGTTATTGAAATGTGATTTTAGGATTAATAGGTGAGAGAAAGATGATTAGTTGAGAGATATATTGTCAAATTATTTAATTCTTAATTCTTCAATTTCATCTAAAACCTCACTTATTTTGAAATGAAGGGAGTATAAATGAAAGGTTGGAGAAAATTTAAGGATTCGAATGGGGGAGAGAAAATTAATGGTTTATTTGTCATTTCACTTACTAAATTGTCTCATCCTAAAATAAAATTACTACTGAAAAAGAGGAAGAAACAAATGAAAGAGGTCATACAACTTAATTAATTTTGAAAATGAAAATAAAAATAAAAATTAAATAATAAGCTATTTTCAAGATAAGCAATTCACACAGGTTATATTAATAGATTGTCAATTTATTTTCCAGAATATTACTCATGGATCCATAATTTTAATAACATTAATTAATGCTTGTATCTCCTAATTAATACTCCATATAATCATCACAAGTCTACCCAAGTCCTATATAAAAAGAGGGGCGAACAAATTAATAAACTTTGTAAACAATAATGATTACTATTAGTTATAGGTTAGACCGTTGATTCGATCGATTCAACAATCAACTGGTGGTGAGACTGCTTTGATCGTTGGTCTTTTATAATAGTACTGGTTTTGTAGTAATTGATGTGTTGGGAGGATTCTTTGAACAGTGTATGTTATTTCCAAAAAAAGACATTAACTTTTGGAATAGAACTGTTATTTTGAGACAAGAACTTGTTTGAAACATGACTCTAATTAATGGACAAAATTATTTCAAACAAGACTTTCATTATGGGACCTCCTCACCTGAACCATTCTCAAAGAAATAAAAGAGACGTTGACCTTTGAAACATGACTCTCACTTTAGAATAAAAAAAATTTGGAAATAGTTTTCGCATTATGAGATGATGGAGTATTACAGTTCGAGAATATTTTTGACTGAAAACCTTAAATTACTAGATCATCTTCGGTTCCACAAACATTGATTAATACTACCTCTGGTCTCTTAGTTGCAATTTTAGATTTTGTAAAATATTATATATATTTATCTTTTTAACTTTTTTAATATTTCTTTCAATACTCCCTTATCAATATCCCCAAATAATTGGAAAGGAAGATAATATAAATGAAGAATCGGAATGGAGTATCTTCAAATAATTGGAAAGAAAGATAATATAAATGATAGATCGAAGAAAATTTAGGTATTTGAAGGGAGAGTGAAAATTAATGGATTATTTGTCATTTCATCTACTACTTAATTTTCTTATCCTAAGATAAAATTACAACTAAAAAAAAAGGGAAAAAAAAAGAAATGGGTAGTGCAACTTAAAGAAAATAAAACTAATTTTGAGATAATTTGGCCAATGGGTCGCCTGCATTAAAGCAACACTACAACGAAAGAGATCTTTTATATAACATTTTTTTAAACCACAATTATGATCACTAATAATAAGTTATTTATGACAATTTATTGTCACTAATCTCTCTGTAAATTATTTCAGATAATTTTATAACTATTTTTAGAGACAACTAGTTGTTGCAAAAAAATTATATTTGAGACCACTTTTGTCGCCACAATATACTTTTTTGTAACCAAGTTATTGAGGCAACTAAATAGTGACGACATGTTATCTCTAATAATAAAATTATAATAAATACTCATTATTTGATACTATTTTTGTTGTCAAAAAAACTATTTTTTGTAGTGCAAGTAAATCACACATGCTATATCAATATGAAGACTTCCATAATTTAATCAAGATTGCCAATTTATTTTCCAGGATATTACTCATGGATCTAAATTTTAATAACAAGAATTACTGCGTGCATCTCCTTGTTAATACTCTATATAATCATCACAAGTCTACCTAAATCCCATATAAAAAGAGGAGTGAACAAATTAATAAACTTAGTAAACAATAATTATTACAAAAAGATAAAAGAACTTATTTTCATAGCTTATACTACCTCCGTCCCGATTAATTTTGTATACTTTCTGTTTTCATCCATTTCATGTGTACTTGCATACTACTTAAAAAGAAAAGTTATAACACAATCTCCACCCTCAAAATCTCCACCCTCAATTCACCTTTAAAGAATCAACAAAATTTCAAAAAATAACTTTTCTTAATACTTGTGCCAACCGATCTCTGTGGAAGATTAGCCGGGACGGAGGTAGTATTACTCAAGTAGATGGAGAAAATCATAACAACATTCTTCGTTCTCTTTTCAGTTACTGGTAATTAGCCCTGTTTCTTAATCGTAATAACGAGTCCGTACCTAAATTTTCAATATATTTACTTCCGTTTTTATTGAATAATATAGATGTCGTGATTAACTTGTTGGGGGTGTGACTGATGCAGTGGGAGGTGAGGCGAGAGCAAGACAATAAAAGAGAAAGAGATGTTTAATAGGGCTTGGCAGATGTTGCAGCGATGGTTATCATAATTTTTGTGAGAACTCCAAACTTGGGTATCCCTTCTCTAATCCGGATGGATATTGTGATCAAGCACCCAATACAGGGACGGAATGCTTCTGCTCTTATGATGCTGATGACGATGGCAGCTGTAGTTAATAATTAATCGCATTTTTAGTTACCTTATGACAAATTATTAATTCCAAACCATTTGTTAAATTTTCTTTATTACCAGGAGTCATATATCCTCTTCTCATGTCATTCCACGTCAGATGGTGATAATGCATAAACCCGCGTTACCAGGACAATACCGTAATCAACACAATGAAACCACCTAAATCGCAAAGAATTAAGTAAAGAATACACGGATGTACGTGATTCGATCCGGAGATCTACGTCCACGGCTGGAGGCAATAACCCTCGGAAAGCTTTCACTATGTCCCTTATTGGACTTTGAATTACAATGTTACAAGTAATTGTTCTGGAATAGAGAATTCGAACCAGTGGCGTATCAGGATTTAGAAATTGGGGTACAATAAATTTATTAGACTAAAAATATTATATAACATGATATGTTTCCAAAAAAATAAACTTCTTTACAAAGTAACAAGATTATCATAAATCTGTAACCTATTTTGTCATTTATTGCTGTAATTGTAGGAAATAGATGATTGAAGTTGTTATGTCATGTATTCCACGATGACTCGCAACTAACGATAGTGTAAGTGATTGATTGTGAAATTGGTGTGGAGTAAATGAAAGTCTTGTCAAGATGCATTTGACAATAATGGTGACGATAAAATTGAATGTCAAAATATATAATTGATGTTGTAATTGAAAAAGGTTCATAGTTAGTGACCATCATTAGTAAGTTTTAAATATCATGTTGCATTCGATAATTAGATTAAAGATCGCGATTTGTTTTATAATTAACCAAAAAAATAATTCAAAAGAAAATGTTAAACATTAAGAAAACAACTATAACTATTTATTAGGTAGCCTAATTTCACGACTTACTTAGAGGCATAAATGTTATTGAGTTCGACATAATGTCTTAATTATTTCACTAGCTTTAACATGCAAATCAAAATGTTAAAAGAAAAAGAAAAAACAATATTTGACTGAGAGATTCGAACCTGGTTTGCTCTAAAAACCGAAGCGCATGCAATTAGGTAAGAACCACTAGACTGCATATCACATGTAGAATATAATACCATACTACCCTATATATATATATATATATATATATATATATATATATATATATCTGTTTAATGAAGTTTGGGAGTACAGTTGTACCCCCTTGCTCCATTGTAGATCCGCCAGTGATTCGAACCCTAGTCTAAATAATATTTCTCCTATTTATACTACACAATAACAACCCTAACAGAATCCCTAAAAATCTGGCATGCATATCGGCATGGCCATTTAGAAGATCATGGGGATCTTTCCCTAACTCGTCAACCACGCCACGCATGGGCTTCGTACCGCTGCACCGCGCATGAGCTTCGTTAAGTTGGGCTCGCGCTCTTGGGTCCAATTAATCCGGTAAGCGGGCTGGATTGACCCAGTAGAATGGGCCATACCTATCAGATGCCCCCCCACCAGCCGGAGCGAGGTAGGAGCTTCGGTTTGTAGGATGTAGTTGCTGGCCGAGGTGTAACTGTTAAAGCCGAAACCGTACCAGAATAACATTGGAGTTTCGTGTAGTTGAAAACTGACACCATTCTCGAGTGAGAAGGAATACCCGCTATGGTGAATGAGTCAACTAGAATCGAATGGAAATACCCTTGGGATGAAAGAATAACCCGGAGTCGTACGGAAATACCCCGGGGTGAAAGAGTCACGCAGAGGCAAACTGAAATACCCTCGGGGTGAGGTAGTCAACCGGAGCGGAAATTATGTTCCCCCGAGGTGAGGTAGTCAACCGGGGTTGAAATAATGTCTTCCCGAAGTGAGGTAGTCAACCGGAGTTGAAACAATGTACCTCACCTCGGGGGAACATTATTTCAACTCCGGTTGACTACCTCACTTTAGGGGTACATTATTTCAACTCCGGTTGACTACGCGCCAATTGATAATGCGTAAACCCGCGTTACCAGGATAACACCATAACCAACACAATGAAACCACCTAAATCGCAAAGAAGTAAAGAACACACAGATGTACGTGGTTCGATTCGGAGATCTACGTCCACGGTTGAAGGCAATAACCCTCGGAAAGCTTTCACTATGTCCCTTATTGGACTTTGAATTACAATCTTACAAGTAATTGTTTGGAATAGAGAATTCGAACCCTAGTCTAAACAATATTTCTCCTATTTATACTACACAATAATAACCCTAACAGAATCCCTAAAAATCCGGCACGCATATCTGCATGGCCGTTTAGAAGATCATGGGGATCTTTCCCTAACTCGTCAACCATGCCACGCATGGACTTCGTACCGCTGCACCGCGCATGGGCTTCGTTAAGTTGGGCTCGCGCTCTTGGGTCTAATTAATCCGGTAAGCGGGCTGGATCGATCAAGTAGAATGAGCCATACCTATCAGATGGTTAAAAGCATTTATTTGTATTTGTAATAAATAATAAAAGATAAATAATTATAATAATAGTTATCTTACTATATAATACACGAAATCCTGCACAAAAGAAAATCAGACATATTTTCCTACACTTGTCACCTTCTGAAAATAATAGCTTTAAATCATAACAAACATATTACGAGATTTATATATATATATATTAAATATTTGTATATATATGGTAAAAATTTCTCAAAATTAATTCCAAATTCATTTTTTTAGCAATTCTTTGCATAAAAATATCATAGGTGACTTGATTGGTTTGTTTTATAATAAAAAAAATAAAAAATAAAAAGAAAAATAATAAAATAAAATTAAATTAAAAAATAAATAATTTCTTATTATTTTCATTTGTTACATTAATATAAAAAATTAATCGTTTTCATGACCTTTAGTTTGACATCTTCATTGCATATTTTAAAATAAGTTATAATCCCTCGTTCCATAATAATTAACGTTCTAGCTTTTTTTTTTTTTTCTTTTTTTCAATTAATTGACGTTTTAGACACTTTTCACAAATTCTACCAATTTTCTCCTTGTGCTTAATCCTAAAATATCTCTACCTTTTAAACTATCACAAATTTGGTCAAATCTTTATCCCCTAAAACATATATTATCTTGGAGTACATTTGTCAAGTTATTTAATTTTTAATTCTTTATTTTCATCATAATACGTCAATTACTATGGAACGGATAGATTATTAAAAACATACAATTGTTTGTCGATTATTTAGGTTAATTTTTTTTTTTTTTATATTGAGTATGAGATACAAATAAAAATTAAACAAATATTAAGAATAATTTTTTAAAAATACTTTTTAACTAATCTTTTTAAAATATAAGTTATTTTTATATATTTTTAAAACTCTATTTTAATTTTATGAGCAAACTCATGTGTATCTTTCTTACAAAACTATAAATGTTAAGAAATAGTAAAAACAAACTATTTTTCAGTTTCTAGATTCACAAATAATGATTTATTTTTATAAAAGCGGATGAACACATGTGCCCATGTTAGGAATTGGAAAAAATTAGAGATCTGCTTTATTTTTTTAGCTTGCCCTCTCTCTTTCTCCCTCCCTCCTTCTTCCTCGCCCAAATGTTTTGATATCCCAGCATTCTAGGACGCTAATAATTTTTTTTAATCGATTTCTTTTATTTGCAATAGATTAGAATAGACAATTGTTTGTTGGTTGATTATTGTGCTTAGATTTGAATATTTATTGTGAGTTGATGTAACAATCTGAATTTTCTAGTTGCATTATTTTATTTTAATTGAGTAAAAATATATTAGTTGCGTTATTTTGTACGCATTTTACTTGTAATTATTTTTCTTACACTTGCATAATTATTGATCTTTATAAGTAATGGTATGAATTAATATTTTTAAACCGATCGGGTTACGGAAGTTTAATTAGACAACACTTAGACGCTATATTACCTAATGATCAGAGAAACCTATATTTTTATGGTAAGTCCTCTCCATAGAATTACTAACCAAAAATCAATAGCCAAATTCCATGGTTTTATATCCACAATATTTCCCAAAATCAATGGCTAAATTCCATGATTTTATGCCCACAATATTTTTCAAAACCAATGGCTAAATTCCATGATTTTATGCCCACAATATTGCCCAAAACTAGCAGCCGATATCACGGTTTTATTCCCACGATTTTGTGCTTGATCGGTCTATAAATAAAGGTGTGAGGAATCCTTCATTCCTTCACATCCTCCCACCAAAACATAGCTTGAAGTCTTCCTTTCTTCTCCCACAAAGAATAGATGGTAAGTCTTCTCTCTTTTCATCTCAAATGTCTCATCCCCAGCCACCGAAATACGGCGAAGTCGCCGAAAAACTGACCCGACAACTTTTTAGGCTCATCGGATCAGCTACTGCCCCATTTTCATTTTTGTCCCTTTATCAAAATTTATATTTTCTTGTACAATATGATAGGTCTCGGCGAGAGAATTCCGGAACAATTTTCGGAATCGCAATCCGAGTTTAGGTGAAACCTATATAACCGAACCACTTTCAAGGAGCCATAACTTATTGTTCCAAACTCCAATTCTGTTGTGGCTGGTCATTCTAGAAAGCTCTTGACGAAAGCTTTCCGTAGCCATGTCGCAATTGAAATTACAACGATCGAGTCACCAGAAAAGTTTGGCCAAAGTTGCTGTAGAAATTTATGTACCATCTTTTTTAAAAAAAAATTAGATACTCTTTAAGGGCTAAAATGCAATTTTTGATTTTCAATTTCTATCCCTAGTGAAAGTCGAAATTTTTGGAAGTCACCTAATCCATGTATTTACGAAAATTCCATTGCCCTTTTTTATACAAAATTGCCACTATTTTTCTAGAAATTACAATGATGCCACTAGACATTCAAAGTGTCATAAAATGCTCGTTTTGAACCCGATCTCACTCAAACCAATTGCAAAAGAACCCAAATTCCAAAATATACAGCTTTCATAAAATATGTAACTTGAATAGTTTATAAATTACAAAATGGTCCCTCAACTTTTATAAAATTACAATCTTGCCCCAAAACTTCAATTTATGTTTAAAGCTTAGTACCCACCTATGCTAAGATAAATATTCTATATTGTAGGACTAAAAGAAGTTGGAGTAGAAGAGGACTCCTATCTTGAGAAGGAATATATGACCAACTAGCTGTACACACTTCTAAGTGGGGTAACTCTATGTGGCTATTTTATGTTGTCTACTTATTTTTCATGCAAATTATTGTTTTAATAGTTTTTACATGAATGTTGCTTATACCTATGTTTATGTGACGAGTGTGTTAAATTTATGTGAAAAATATGTGGAAATTATGTGAAGTTATGGTTAAAACCATATTATGTGTATTTTATACGTGTAATATCGTACTAGCTATGTTAAGACTGCGGGTAACACTGTACAACGGATTGCTCCCAAATATGCTATGCTTTTGTAAAATCTTACGGAGAAAACCGTACATGCTATGCTTTTTAAAACCCTTACGGGTACAATCGTACATGCTATGATTTTCAAAAACATTACGGGTAAAACCGTACATGCTATGCTTTGCAAAAACCTTATAGGTAAAACCGTACATGCTATGCTTTACGGGTAAAATCGTAGATGATTATGCTTACGGGTAAAACCGTACATGCTATACTTTTCAAAAACCTAGGGTAAAATCGTATATGCTATGCTTTACGGGTAAAACCGCACACGATTATGCTAACGAGTAAAATCGTTTTTGATTATGCTTAGGGGTAAAACCTATATGATTATGCTCTACGGGTAACACCGTACATATTATGGATCGAATGATCACCCTCGGGTCGCTCCCGAATATGGTATGCTGCTCGAGCGGGGCAACACGTGCCCCACCTATATGCTCCTATGCGTATCTATATAGTATGTATATATGTGTATATTTATTTTGATTTTAGATTCGAACATGTTTTCGGATGTGTTTTATGTGTTGACGGTATATGCATTATTTATGTAACTATCCATTATTGCAATTTTTTGTATGACATCTAAGTGGGAAACCGAGTGAACCCATGGAGTGTTTTTCTCGAACACTCACCCGCTCCTTTTAGGTACTAACGTGGAAGAGGAATGAAGATGGATGTGAGCCCTCGTCCGAAGTGAAAGCTACTAGTAATTGATTAAGAGCTTTATTAAACTCTATTTTATGGGACATGTAAGCAAACGTTGTAGATTTCGTTATGCACTTCCGCTTTAAACTTTGTTAAACTACTTTTTAAAAGTATGCAATCTCTATTTAAAGTTATGATGAATTATTTTTGTAGTAATATTTATGAGCTTTCACTTGTTTTAAGATTGTATTACCGTGATTGACAAACGTCTTTTAAGTATTTATTATTTCGAGCAAAAATCATTATCAATTTGAGTTCAAAGATTTTACAGATTTTAGTGACGATGCCCATTTTTTAGTAAATATAAGTTTCATTGAAATGGGGATTTCACAGTTGTTGGATTTGTATACTGAAAGCAAAACTTTTTATATACAATTTTTCCAGTTATTCACTGTTTATCTCCTATCTGATTATATTTGTATTTTCACTATGTATGTGTCCCCATATCTCTTGAAAATAAGTAGATCCTATGGTGTGTTGAAGATCACAGAAGATCATATGATTGGTTAAACTTAAAGAGATATAAAATGTAAATCACAGCTTAGACTACTTGATGACGAGTTGTTGGTTTAGGCTGCAGTATTAAGTAGAAATAGTTTATCTTGACTATTTACTTATTGTAGATGTCAATTCAATATCATCAAGTGAGCATGTCTTGTAGTAGAGGTTGAGTAGAATCAGGAACCGGGTTTGGGTTGGGAAGAACCGGACCGGAGAGTCGGGTTTATATCAGGTTAGTTTTGGAAGTTATTGAAGAACCGGGCTTGTGATGGTTATAATAGAAATGTGCAACGGTTTTGAACTTTTGCATGAGAAACCGTTGTTGAAGACGTGTACCAGTTTTAAAAACAGTTGAAACTGAATTGATTCCAGCTTCCAGAGCTTCTTGATTCGAGCTTAGCTCTTTATATACATGTGTTCTACTTGTAAAGACGAGTTGATACACGTAGTTTTCCCTCTGAAAACGCTACACAATCATTAGAATTTGAAAGCTAGGGTTCTTGAGCTCAATTCGGATTGTGAATTGGGGTTTCTAGTTTTCTGAGTTGTTTCTTGTAATTGATTGTTCAGTGGAGTGAATTGAGGTGTATAGAGCCTCCGTGGATGTAGATCACATTGATCGAACCACGTAAAAGTTTTGTGTTCTTCATTTTATTTTCTGATTTTGCGTTCGGTTTTGAGTGGCCGATTTTTCAGTTCATTTTCATTCATTTCTGAATTGAATTTATTTGTGTGTGTTGTAAGTGATCCAAATCTTAACACTTATACTGGTACATATTTACGTGTTGATAGGATCACAGTGAGATATGTTCTTCTGCCTGACCTTAGTGAAGAACTAGAGATCTCGGTGACTTATAATAATCTAAAGCCTAAATAAGATTACAGTTATGAATGCTTGTTTGTGTGTCACTTTGATTTACTATGGGCAAGAGTTAAGATATAACTTTTATACTATGTATTTTGGGTGACAGCAACTTGCATATAATAATTGGTAATTTGTATTTAAGTAACCGTATCCGTTTAGGATGATGATATCCCCTTAAAGAGCTCAAAAGGTTTATTGTACTAAACCCTGCAGGTTGATTAAGTTCAGGTACAATAATAAGGTTGAGTGGTACTATTTAAGGAATAAATAAGAAATTAATTGATTTAAGATGTCAGAGGCTTTAATTAATTAATGGATATTCGATATCTTAAATACGAGGATTAATTAAGTCTAATTCAAGCCCCGACTCAACTCGGGAATAAAGGGGTAAGTCAGTATTAATTCTTTAGTGGAATGAATTATTATTTATGAATTAATTATGTTCTGGGCTGAACAAGGAAGAATTAATTCATAGTTAGGCCCATCTTTATTTCTTGTATTTGATCTCTGGACTGGCCCATATAGACTCCTAGTCCAAGTAGGAATAGAGAATTAAATTCCTAATAAGGAATCAAATTCCTAATCCTAGAAGGAATTAAACTACCAGGCTTGACCCACACTCCACCATTTATTATAAATACATGGTCTCTCATTCTGTGAAAAAGAAGAATTAACACTCAAAAAGATCACTGAATAGAGAGAAAGAGAGAGTAGGCGGAGACGGTTTAAGGTGTTCCTTCCCACTTGGAATTCTTCAAAGTTCGTCATCCATCCGGCGTTGAGGATTGAGTAGGGGATACAGTCCAGAAGGTTAAGACGGGAGTCAGAAATCATTCAATCAGAAATCGACCTCTTGTATAAACAACTATCAAGTCGAATTCCTTAACTCCTATGTGTTATAGGCGCATATTAGGATTTATATAAATTTATAGATCCATCTCTAGAGTTAATTAATAAAGATACAAATTATGACAACCAAGAAGGGTCCTAGGGAAAGGGATTAATTATATTACTTTCTACAAGAGTATTATAATAGATATAAATCCTGCAACTGGTATCAGAGCTAGGTCTGTCTTCTTGGCTCTGTCAGATATAATTTGTTTATTGATTATAAATGTGCACTGTGTATGTTTAATTTTTGTCGTTCTTCGTGGCTCGTTTTACGTCATGTTTGTTGGCGTTGGGTTGTTTTTTTTTACCACGAGAAAATCCGTAGTTAGAATAGGTTCGTTTTTACTTGTATCGTGTTGAAATATCTGTAAAAGTCAAAGAACGAAGACGAAGAACACGAAAAACGCGAAGAACTCGGCAGCAGAAGCCCCGGCGCCCGACGCTCGGCAGCAGCAGGCCCCGTAGCCCGGCACTCAGCAGCAGCCCCGTCGCCCGGCGCTCGGCAGCAGAAGCCCCGGCGCCCGGCGCTCGGCAGCAGCAGGCCCCGTCGCCCGGCACTCGGCAGAAGCCCCGTCGCCCGGCGCTCGGCAGCAGCAGGCCCCGTCGCCCGGCGCTCGGCAGCAGCGGCCCCGGCGCCCGGCGCTCGGCAGCAGCAGGCCCCGTCGCCCGGCGCCCGGCAGCAGCTGGCCCCGGCGTCCGACAGATTGCTGTTGGAGGGGCGGCGGCGGCTAGGGTTTGCAAACCCTAGCAGATTGTTGCCATGCACGGGCCTGAGCGCGAGCGAGGCGCTGGGCTTCGACCCAGCAGGCCCCGACGGCTCTAGACGGCTCGGCCCGCTCGGCCGTGGCGTGGGCGTGGGCTAAGGTTTCGGCCCGACAGCCCATTGGCCCATGCAGCCTGTTTACTAGCCCAGTGTGTTTTTCGTTTTAACCCGGTCCGTACCCGAGTATGCGAGGCCCAACGTGAAGGCCCAAGAGACTTGAAGATTTGTATTTCCTAAATGGATGAATGATATTTATTATCATGTTTATTATGTCTACGTGATTTATTAATTGCGCTTAGACTATCATGCTAGGACCTTCTCGTATATTAGCATATTTAAATTCTCCGAGCATGCTTTATTTGTTGTGCTTAGTTTTTATTTATATATGCTTAGGATTATGTGTTGTTGCATGGACAAACCTTTTGAAGTTAAAGACTAAGCAAAACCCGACAATTTTAATTTCTAAAAATAGTCAAAAGACCTCCACAACCGGTCTCTAGGTAAAAATAAATAATAAATTTAGTAAACGTCCACACGCGTGGCTTGCTCACATTTATTATTTATAAGTTTGCTAGCTGGGACTTCTAAATAAATCATTTAATTCGAAAAGAAAACTGAGAGTTACACGCGTAAACGTTCACACGCGTGGCTTATACGTATGATTTTCACAAGTTTTCTAGATAGTTGGAAACAAATGGGATAACGAAGGTTAAATAAATTGGAAGCGACGTAGTCCACGAAAGTGTGTCAAATCCAAGAATTTGTTTACAAGTGTTAGGACGTGGTCACTGCTTAGATATTAATTATAAGTACAACTCCCCGCGGAGTCACTTCTTAAAATTAATATGGTCTAGTATAAAAGTCCAATTATTAATTTCATTTGTCAAAACGTTAGGTTGACATGGATTGAAATTAAAATGACTAGGTATTTTAGTCTGGTTAAGGGATTTACATATAAACGTCCACCCGCATGGCTTATATGTAAATCTCTTGGGCTATTGGAGGATTCAATCAATATTGTTTTATCAAAAGGTTACAATATTGTTGATTCAAATTATATGTGATTGTGCTCTTACATGTTTATTGTTTAATATTTTCAGATATGTCGTTATCGTCTGTTATAAATATTCTCGCACAACACCCCTTAACCAGTCTTAATTATAAAGAATGGTAACGTAATCTGGAGTATATTCTTATCGCTGAGGAACACTATTTCGCGTTAGTTACTCCTCGTCCGGATCCCCTTATTGCACAATCCACTGATAAGGAGTGGGCAAAGCATGGGTGGCACAAGTCTAATAATGTGGCCAAGTGCTACATTTTGAACACTATGTCGTCTGCCTTGCAGCTCCAGCATCAGGACATGGACGATGCTGCCAACATCATGTTGAACCTTCAAGAGGTGTATGGGGAGTCGGACAGAGCTGCTCGGTTTGACTTAATGAGGCAAATCATGGAAAGTTGGATGACCGAGGGCAGCTCAGTGCATAATCATGTCATACACATGATTAATCTCATGGACAAGCTTGACTTGATAGGAGGAGGTATCGACGGCGAAGTCAAGGTTGATATCATTCTAAACACTCTTCCCAAATCCTTTGAGAACTTCCGCCTCAATGCTGTTATGGCCGAGAAAGACTATACTCTTAACGAGTTACTTAATGACCTAGTTACAACAGAGGGGGTGATGGGAAAGCATGCACAGGCTTTGGTCACTGCCAATGAGTCCACTGTTCCACCGAAAGGTAAGAACAAGAAAAAGAGGCGAAAGGGCAAGGCCAAGGCAAATAGTGGGAGTAACGGAGGTGGCCCTAGTGGTGGAGTAAAGAAACCTAAGGGAAAGTGTTTCAAATGCGGTAAGACTGGGCATTGGAAGAAAGATTGTCCAGTGCTAAAGTCAAAGGACCAAGGTACGCCATTAGCTTTAGTAACTGAAACATGTTTAGCCGTTGTTTCTTTCCATTCGTGGGTAGTGGATACAGGTGCGACTGATCATGTTTGTTACACCTTGCAGGGCTTCCAGCCAACAAGGCAGCTTAGGGATGGCGAGATCATCATCTCCATGGGCAATGCAGCAAAAGTCGCAGCAGTTGCAATTGGAGATTTTTCTTTATGCTTTAATGACACTGTTTTAGTTTTAAGAGATGTTTTGTTTGTGCCGAGTTTTCGGCGCAATTTAATTTCTGTTTCGAAACTTTACTGTGATGGATATTCAGTTGTTTTTGCTAGTAATGTTTCTATCATGAGAAATAACATAGTTATCTGCACTAGTGTTTTGAACAATTCTCTTTATACTATAACTTGTCTGCATAATACCCAAAACTTCGTTGCATCAACATCATCGAACCCAAGGAAAAGGAAATTATCTTCTCAAGAGGATCATACACATCTTTGGCACCTAAGACTAGGTCACATCAGTCTGAACCGAATCCAAAGACTAGTGTCTGATGGAGTGTTGGATTCGTTCCAACCAATTCAGACTAGAGTCTGCGAATCCTGTCTAGAGGGAAAGATGTCGACAAGGCCTTTCAAGGCAAAGGGGAATAGGGCCAAAGAGGTGTTAGAACTGATCCATTCTGACTTATGTGGACCAATGTCCACCTAATCTTGTGGAGGGTATGAGTACTTTGTCACATTCATTGACGATTACTCAAGATACGGGTACGTTTATCTACTTCGCCGCAAGTCTGAATTCTTTGAGAAATTCAAAGAGTTTCAGGCGGAAGTGGACAAGAAGTTAGATAAAAGTATAAAGTCATTGCGATCTGATCGCGGTGGCGAATACCTCAGCAACGAGTTCCAAAGGTACTTGTCAGAAGTTGGGATAATATCCCAATTGACTACGCCAGGTACTCCCCAACATAATGGTGTAGCAGAGAGAAGAAATCGAACTTTACTTGAGATGGTCAGATCTATGATGAGTTATGCATCTTTGCCCATTTCGTTCTGGGGATATGCCTTAGAAACAACTTCTTATCTGTTAAACCTGGTACCATCCAAATCGGTACCCAAGACCCCTGTCGAGTTATGGTCAGGGCGCAAGCCTAGCTTGAACCATATAAGGATTTGGGGTACTCCAGCACACGTGCTGAACAAGGATGCTGGTAAGTTGGAATCTAGGTCTGAGGTAAGAATGTTTATAGGGTATCCAAAAGGAACAAAAGGTGGTTATTTCTATAGTCCTAAGGATCAGAAGGTCGTTATTAGCACTAACGCCCGATTCTTAGAAGAGGACTACATGATTAATCACAAGTCCAGAACCGATATTATCCTTCAAAAACTCGAAGGGAATGTCAGTATGATTCCAATTCCACAGCCACAAGTGCAAGAGGCAATAATACCAAGTACTGCACAACCCGTTGACATAATGCCTACACAGCCTCGACATAGTGGGAGGGTTGTTCGTTAGCCTGATCGGTTCATGTGTATGGGAGAATCTTCGGATTTGATCCCAGGAGACGGACATGCCGATATCGATCCCTGGACTTATGCCGAGGCAGTAAATGACGAAGATGCGAAAGAATGGCGTCGTGCCATGGATTCAGAATATGAGTTCATAACTGCTATCGATGTATACGAGAAAACTGAACTGCCAGATGGCTGTAAAGCTATAGGCAGTAAGTGGGTATACAAGAGAAAGAGAGGAGGGGATGGAGAGGTTACAGCCTTTAAGGCCAGGCTAGTGGCAAAAGGGTATACCCAGGTGGAGGGTAAAGATTATGACGAAACTTTTTCGCCAGTAGCCATGCTCAAGTCCATTCGGATCCTTCTCACCGTAGCAGCTCATTTAGATCTTGAGGTTTGGTAAATGGATGTCAAGACCGCTTTCTTAAACGGTTACCTTGAAGAAGGTAGCGACATCTATATGCAGCAACCAGAAGGTTATGTGAGGCAAGGCGAAGAGCATCTGTTCTGGAAGCTCAAGAAGTCCATTTATGGACTCAAGCAAGCTTCTAGTACATGGAGCTTACATTTTGACGAGGTGATTAAATCCTATGGATTTACTCAAAGTGAAAACGGAAGTTGTGTGTATCGCATAGATGTTAACGGAGATAAAGTATTTCTTGCACTTTATGTAGATGATATTCTCCTAGTTGGTAACAATGTGAAGGTATTATCAAACATAAAGAGATGGTTATCCAAACATTTTCAGATGAAGGACTTAGGAGAGGCAGCTTACATCCTTGGGATCAAAGTTATAAGGGATCGCAAGAAAAGGATGTTGAGCTTATCTCAAGCGGCCTACATTGATACTGTGATTGCTCGTTTTAGCATGCAAACCGCCAAGAAAGGATTACTACCTTTCAGACATGGCGTTCCACTTTCTAAGGAGATGTGTCCTAAGACACCAAAGGAGAAAGAGGAAATGAGACAGGTACCTTACGCTTCCGTAGTGGGAAGTCTTATGTATGCAATGCTATGCACAAGACCTGATATCTTCTATGCAGTCGGCACAGTGGCAAGATATCAGTCTAACCCTGGACAGGCGCATTGGACTGCGGTAAAACATGTACTCAAGTACCTGAAAAGAACTAGAGATTACAGGCTAGTTTACCAGGCAGACAGTCTAAATCCCTTGGGTTATACGGACTCGGATTTCCAGGCAGACCGGGATGAGAAGAGATCTACCTCAGGCTATGTGTTTACCTTGGGAGGAGGAGCCGTTTCATGGAGGAGTGCAAATCAAAGATGCATTGCAGACTCCACTATGGAAGCCGAATATGTAGCCGCATCAGAGGCTGCTAAGGAAGCAGTATGGCTCTGGAATTACCTCTTGGATGTAGGCATGGTACCTAGTTTGCCTAAGAGTATCACAATCTATTGTGACAACTCAGGTGCAGTGGCAAACTCAAAGGAACCCAGGACCCACAAGGAGACAAAACACATAGAGAGAAAGTACCACATAATAAGAGAAATCGTAAAACGAGGAGATGTGCGGATAGAGAAGATTTGTACGACAAAGCTTATCGCAGAAAGTCTATGACAAGCATGTTCAGGGACTAGGACTGCGATTGATGCCACCCACTTAGGAAACTTTCAGTATAAGTGGGAGAATGTAATAGCTAGATAGTTAGACACCGAGTATACTAAAAGTTTGCTTTAGTATAAGTGGGAGATTGTTGGATTTGTATACTGAAAGCAAAACTTTTTATATACAATGTTTTCAGTTATTCACTGTTTATCTCCTATCTGATTATATTTGCATTTTCACTATGTATGTGTCCCCATATCTCTTGCAAATAAGTAGATCCTATGGTGTGTTGAAGATCACAGAAGTTCATATGATTGGTTAAACTTAAAGAGATATAAAATGCAAATCACAGCTTAGACAACTTGAGGACGAGTTGTTGGTTTAGGCTGCAGTATTAAGTAGAAATAGTTTATCTTGACTATTTACTTATACTGGTACGTATTTACGTATTGATAGGATCACAGTGAGCTATGTTCTTCTGCCTGACCTTAGTGAAGAACTAGAGATCTCGGTGACTTATAATAATCTAAAGCCTAAATAAGATTACAGTTATGAATGCTTGTTTGTGTGTCACTTTGATTTACTATGGGCAAGAGTTAAGATATAACTTTTATACTATGTATTTTGGCTGACAGCAACTTGCATATAATAATTGGTAATTTGTATTTAAGTAACTGTATCCGTTTAGGATGATGATATCCCCTTAAGGAGCTCAAAAGGTTTATTGTACTAAACCTTGCAGGTTGATTAAGTTCAAGTACAATAATAAGGTTTAGTGGTACTACTTAAGGAATAAATAAGAAATTAATTGGATTTAAGATGTCAGAGGCTTTAATTAATTAATGGATATTCGATATCTTAAATACGGGGATTAATTAAGTCTAATTAAAGCCCCGACTCAAATCGAAAAATAAAGGGGTAAGTCAGTATTAATTCTCTAGTGGAATGAATTAATATTTATGAATTAATTATGTTCTGGGCTGAACAAGGAAGAATTAATTCATAGTTAGGCCCATCTTTATTTCTTGTATTTGATCCTTGGACTGGCCCATATAGACTCCTAGTCCAAGTAGAAATAGAGAATTAAATTCCTAATAAGGAATTAAATTCTTAATTCTAGAAGGAATTAAACTACCCGGCTTGGCCCACACGCAACCATGTATTATAAATTCATGGTCTCTCATTCTGTGAAATAGAAGAATTAACACTCAAAAAGATCACAGAATAGAGAGAAAGAGAGAGTAGGCGGCGGCGGTTTAAGGTGTTCCTTCCCAGTTGGAAATCTTCAAAGTTCGTCGTCCATCCGGCGTTGAGGATTGAGTAGGGGATACAGTCCAGAAGGTTAAGATGGGAGTCAGAAATCATTCAATCAGAAATCGACCTCTTGTGTAAACAACTATCAGATCGAATCCCTTAACTCCTATGTGTTATAGGCGCATGTTAGGATTTATATAAATTTATAAATCCATCTCTAGGGTTAATCAATAAAGATACAAATTATGACAACCAAGAAGGGTCCTAGGGAAAGGAATTAATTATATTACTTTCTACAAGAGTATTATAATAGATATAAATCCTACAACAGTGTGGTATCAGAGCAAGGTCTACCTTTCTGGAGACTTGCTCACTAACGTTTTCCAAAGGTTCGACTCAAGAAGAAAAAAAATTTCAAGAATTTATTTTCAAATTTATGTTCTCTAAATTTCTTTTTAAAAGTTAAAAGTGTTCTAAGAGTATTTCCTTTCAAAACTCAAAGTCAAATCATATAGCACTCTGAGACGAGACTTACAACCAACTTCAATCTGCCCCGAAGCTCGGTATGTTTACTTAGATTATATGTGAGGTTTCGAACCTTTTGATGCATACTTTATGAATCGTGTCGTATACGAAGCTCCCCTGATATTGATCAAGAAGTTAGGATGGAAAGAATGAAGTTGACTTGGGCATTTTGCTTGGTAGTACATACTAGGTGACCCTATTCGGTTTCACAGATCAACACGCACCAACTATTTGTCACGATTCTGCTTCTCGGATCAACAAGTCTTCAATTTGATCAGATTCGACTTCTCAGACCAACATATTTTCCATTTGACCCGATTTGGTTTATCGGATCAACAAGTACCCCATTATTTCATTCCTTTGGCTTTCAAAGTTACTTGGTACGCACTATGTGACCCGATTCTAGTTCTGGAATAAAAAAGTCTTCCATTTGACCTGATTCGGCTTCTCAGATGAACAAGTCTTTCATTTGACCCGATTCAGCTTCTCTGATCAACAAGTACCCACTATTTGATCTATTCGGCTTATCAAGTCAGTAGGTACACACTACGTGACCCGATTCGACTACTCGGATCAACAAGCACTAAGTATTTGACCTGATTCGGTTTCATGGATCAAATAGTCTATCATTTGTCCCAATTCGGCTTCTCAGATCAAGAAGCTTCGATTTGACCTGATTCGGCTCCTCGGATCAATAAGTCTTCCAATTGACCCGATTCGACTTCTCAGATCAAGAAGTACCCACTATTTGATTGGTTCGGCTTATCAAGTCATTGAGTACGAACTGTGTGACCCGATTCGGGTTCTCAGATCAACATGCACCAAGTATTTAACCCGATTTGGCTTCTCAGATTAACGAGTACCCACTATTTGATCCGTTCGGCTTATCATGTCACTATGTACGCACAAGTGACCCAATTCGGCTTCTCGGAACAACAAGCACCAACTATTTGACACCATTCAATTTCTCAGATCAACAATTCTTCCATTTGTCCCGATTCTGGTTCTCGGATTAACAACTACCAACTATTTGATCTTTTTGCCTTATCATGTCACGAAGTACGCCTACGTTACCCAATTTAGCTTCTCGAATAAATGAGCACCAACTATTTGACTCGATTCGACTTCACGAATCAACAAAGTCTTCCATTTGACCCGATTCGGCTTCTTAGATCAACATGTCTTTCTTTCAACCTAATTCGGCTTCTCAGATCAACAAGTCTTCTATTTGACCCGATTTGACTTCTCAGATCGACAAGTGCCCACTATTTGATCAGTTCAACTTATCAAGTCAATAAGTACATACTACGTGACCCTATTCGGCTTTTCGGGTCAATACGCACCAACTATTTGTCCCGATTCGGCTTCTAGGATCTACAAGTTTTCAATTTGATCTGATTCGACTTCTCGGACCAACAAGTTTTCCATTTGACCTGATTCGACCTCTCGGATCAACAAGTACCCCATTATGTGACCTAATTCGGGTTCTCGGATAAAAAAAGTCTTCCATTTGACCTGATTCGCCTTCTCGGATCAATAAGTCTTTCATTTGACCCGATTCAGCTTCTCCGATCAACAAGTACCCACTATTTGATTTGTTCGGCTTATCAAGTCAGTAAGTATACACTACGTGACCTAATTTGACTACTCAGATCAACAAACACTAAGTATTTGACCAGATTCGGCTTCACGGATCAAAAAGTCTATCATTTGACCCGATTCGGCTTCTCTGATCAACAAACTTCCATTTGACCTGATTCGGCTCCTCGGATCAACAAGTCTTCCATTAGACCCGATTCGACTTCACGGATCAACAGGTACCCACTATTTGATTAGTTCGGCTTATCAAGTCCCTAAGTACGAACTATGTTACCCGATTCGAGTTCTCAGATCAACAACATCAACTATTTAACCCGATTTTTCTTCTCGGATTAACAAGTACCCACTATTTGATCTGTTCGGCTTATCAATTCATAATGTACGCAATATGTGACCTGATTTGGCTTCTTGGAACAACAAGCACCAACTATTTGACCCCATTCAACTTCTCGGATCAACAATTCTTCCTTTATACCAAATTCAGCTTCTTGAATCAACAAGTCTTCTCTTCGGACCTATTCGGCATCTTGGATTAACAACTACTGACTATTTGATCTTTTCGCCTTATCAAATTACGAAGTACGCCTATGTTACCCAATTCAGCTTCTCGGATCAACGAGCACTAAATATTTGACCCGATTCGACTACACGAATCAACAAAGTCTTCCATTTGACCCGATTCGGCTTCTCGGTCAACATGTCATTCTTTCGACCCAATTCGGCTTCTCAGATCAACAAGTCTTCTATGTAACCCGATTTGACTTCTTAGATTAACAAGTGCCCACAATTTGATCGGTTCGGCTTACCAAGTCACTACGTACATATTGTGTGACCTGATTCGGCTTCTCGGATCAACACGCAACAACTATTTGTCCCGATTCGGCTTCTCGGAATAACAAGCACCAACTATTTGACCCCATTCAACTTCTCGGATAAAAAATTCTTCCTTTGTACCTGATTCGGCTTCTTGAATCAACAAGTCTTTTATTTAGACCTATTCGGCTTCTCGGATCAACAACTACTGACTATTTGATCTTTTCGCCTTATCAAGTTATGAAGTACGCCTATGTTACCCAATTCAACTTCTCGAATCAACGAGCACCAAATATTTGACCTGATTCGACTACACGAGTCAACAAAGTCTTCCATTTGACCCGATTCGGCATCTCGGATCAACATGTCTTTCTTTCGACCCAATTCGGCTTCTAAGATCAACAAGTCTTCTATGTAACCTGATTTGACTTCTCAGATTGACAAGTACCCACTATTTGATCGGTTCGGCTTACTCAGTCACTACGTACATACTGTGCGACCTGATTCGGCTTCACGGATCAACACGCACCAACTATTTGTCCCGATTCGGCTTCTCGGATTAACAAGTCTTTAATTTGATCTGATCCAGCTTCTCGGACCAACAAGTTTTCCATTTGACCTGATTCGGCTTTTCGGATCAACAAGTACCCCACTATTTCATCCGTTTTGCTTTTCAAGTTACTTGGTATGCACTATGTGACCCGATTTGGGTTCCCGGATAAAATCATCTTCCATTTGGCCTGATTCGGCTTCTCGGATCAGCAAGTCTTTCATTTTACCTGATTCAGCTTCTCCGATCAACGAGTACCCAATATTTGATCTTTTCGGCTTATCAAGTCAGTAAATACACACTATGTGACCTGATTCGATTTCTCGGAACAACAAGCACCAACTATTTGACCCCATTCAACTTCTCGATCAACAATTCTTCCATTTGTCCCGATTCAGATTCTCCGATTAACAACTACCAACTATTTGATCTTTTTGCCTTATTAAGTTACGAAGTATGCCTATGTTACCCAATGCAGCTTCTCGAATCAACGAGCACCAAATATTTGACCAGATTCGACTACACGAATCAACAAAGTCTTCCATTTGACCCGATTCGGCTTCTTGGATTAACATTGTCTTTCTTTCGACCCAATTCAGCTTCTCAGATGATCTGATTCGACTTATCAGACAACAAGTTTTCCATTTGATCCGATTTGGCTTCTCGGATCAACAAGTACCCCATTATTTCATTCCTTTGGCTTTTGAAGTTACTTGGTACGCATTATGTGACCCGATTCCGGTTCTCGAATAAAAAAGTCTTCCATTTGACCTAATTCGGCTTCTCGGATCAACAAGTCTTTCATTTGAGCCGATTCAGTTTCTCCGATTAACAAGTACCCACGATTTGATCTGTTCGACTTATCATGTCAATAAGTACACACTACGTGACCCGATTCGACTACTCGGATCAACAAGCACTAAGTATTTGACATGATTCGGTTTCAAGAATCAAATAGTCTATCATTTGACCCACTTCAACTTCTCAGATCAAGAAGCTTCTATTTGACCTGATTCGGCTCCTTGGATCAACAAGTCTTCCAATTGACACGATTCGACTTCTCGGATCAAGAAGTACCCACAATTTGATTGATTCGGCTTATCAAGTCACTAAGTACGAACTATTTGACCCGATTCGGGTTCTCAGATCAACAAGCAACAACTATTTAACCCGATTTGGCTTCTCGGATTAACAGGTACCTAGTATTTGATCCGTTCGGCTTATCAAGTCACTATGTACGCACAAGTGACCCAATTCGGCTTCTCGGAACAACAAGCACCAACTATTTGACACCATTCAATTTCTCAGATCAACAATTCTTCCATTTGTCCCGATTCTGGTTCTCGGATTAACAACTACCAACTATTTGATCTTTTTGCCTTATCATGTCACGAAGTACGCCTATGTTACCCAACTCAGCTTCTCGAATCAATGAACACCAACTATTTGACTCGATTCGACTTCGCGAATCAACAAAGTCTTTCATTTGACCCGATTTGGGTTCTCAGATCAACACGTCTTCTTTCGACCTAATTCGGTTTCTCAGATCAACAAGTCTTCTATTTGACCTGATTTGACCTTCTCAGATCGAAAATTGCCCACTATTTGATCGGTATGGCTTATCAAGTCAATAAGTACATACTACGTGACCCTATTCGGTTTTTCGGGTCAATACACACCAACAATTTATCCCGATTCGGCTTCTAGGATCAACAATTTCTCAATTTGATCTGATTTGGCTTTTCGGACCAACAAGTTTTCCATTTGACCTGATTCGGCTTCTCGGATCAACAAGTAACCCACTATGTGACTGGATTCGGGTTCTCGTATAAAAAAGTCTTCCATTTGACTTGATTCGCCTTCTCGGATCAATAATTCTTCTATTTGACCCGATTCGGCTTCTCTGATCAACAAGCTTCCATTTGACCCGATTGGGCTCCTCGGATCAACAAGTCTTCCATTTAACCCAATTCGACTTCTTGGATCAACAAGTACCCACTATTTGATCGGTTCGGCTTATCAAGTCACTAAGTACGAACTATGTGACCTAATTCGGGTTCTTAGATCAACAATCACCAACTATTTAACTCGATTTGGCTTGTCGGATTAACAAGTACCCACTATTCGATCTGTTCTGCTTATCAAGTCAATATGTACGCACTATGTGACCCGATTCAGCCTCTCTGAACAACAACCACCAACTATTTGACTCCATTCAACTTCTCGGATCAACAATTCTTCTATTTGACCTGATTCGGTTTCTTAGATCAACAAGGCTTCTATTTGGACCGATTCGACTTCTCGGATTAACAAATATAAATTATTTGATCTGTTCGCTTTATCAAGTTATGAAGTACGCCTATGTTACCCAATTCAGTTTCTCGAATCAACGAGCACCAACTATTTGACCCGATTCGACTTCACGAATCAATAAACTCTACCATTTGACCCAATTCGGCTTCTCAGATAAACATGTCTTTCTTTCGACCCAATTCGGCTTCTTAGATCAACAACTCTTCCATTTGACCTGATTTGGCTTATCAAATCGACAAGTGTCCACTATTTGATCACTTCGGCTAATCAAGTTACTGAGTACATACTACATGATCCGATTTGGTTTCTCAGATCAACACGCACCAGCTATTTATCCCGATTCGGCTTCTCGTATCAACAAGATTTTTTATCCGATTGGGATTCTCGGATCAACAAGTACCCCACTATTCCATCTGTTTGGCTTATCTTGTTACTTGGTACGCACTATGTGACCCGATTTGGGTTCTCGGATAAAATTCTTCCAAGGATCAACAAGTCTTTCATTTGACCCAATTCAGCTTCTACGATCTACAAGTACCCACTATTTGATATGTTCGGCTTATTAAGTCAGTAAGTACACACTACCTGACGCGCTTGGACTACTCGGATCAACAAGCACTAAGTATTTGACCTGATTCGGTTTCACGGATCAAAAAGTCTATCATTTGACCCAATTCGCTTCTCTTATCAACAAGCTTCTATTTGACCTGATTCGGCTCCTCGGATCAACAAGTCTTCCAATTGACTAGATTTGACTTCTTGGATCAAGAAGTACCCACTATTTGATTGGCTCGGCTTATCAAGTCACTAAATACGAACTGTGTGACCCGATTCGGGTTCTCAGATCAACAAGCACCAACTATTAAACCCGATTTGGCTTCTCGGATTAACATGTACCAACTATTCGATCCGTTCGGCTTATCAAGTCACTATGTACACAATGTGACATGATTCGGCTTCCCTGAAAAACAAACATCAACTATTTGATCCCATTCAACTTCTCAAATCAACAATTCTTCCATTTGTCCCGATTCGGCTTCTCGGATTAACAACTACAGACTATTTGGTCTTTTCGCCTGATCTAGTTACAAAGTACGCCTATATTACCCAATTCAGCTTCTCGAATCAATGAGCACCAACTATTTGACTCGATTCGACTTCACGAATCAACAAGGTCTTCCATTTGACCCGATTCGGCATCTCCGATCAACATATCTTTCTTTCGACCTAATTCGACTTCTCATATCAACAAGTCTTCTATTTGAACCGATTTGACTTCTCAGATCGACAAGTGCCCACTATTTGATCTATTCGGCTTATGAAGTCAATAAGTACACACTATGTGACCTGATTCGACTTCTCGGAACAACAAGCACCAACTATTTGACCCCATTCAACTTCTTGGACCAGCAATTCTTCTATTTGATTTGATTCTTCTTCTTAGATCAACGACTCTTCCATTTGACCCGATTCGACTTCTCGGATCAAGAAGTACCCACTATTTGATCGGTTTGGCTTACAAAGTCACTAAGTACAAACTGTGTGACCCGATTCGGGTCCGTCGATCAACAAGCACCAAATATTTAACACGATTTGGCTTCTCAGATTAATATGTACCCACTATTCGATCCGTTCGGCTTATGAAGTCGCTATGTACGGAAAATGTGACCCGATTGGGCTTCTCTGAACAACACGAACCAACTAGTTGATCCCATTCAACTTCTCAGATCAATATTTCTTCCATTTGTCCCGATTCGGCTTCTCGGATTAACAACTACCGACTATTTGATCTTTTCGCCTTATCAAGTTACGAAGTACGCCTATGTTACCCAATTCAGCTTCTCGAATCAATGAGCACCAACTATTTGACTCGATTCGACTTCACGAATAAAAATTATCTTCTATTTGACCCGATTCGGCTTCTCGGATCAACATGTCTTTCTTTCGACCTAATTCGACTTCTCAAATAAAAAAGTCTTCTATTTGACCCGATTTTACTTCTCAGTTAGACAAGTGCCCACTATTTGATCGGTTCATCTTACCAAGTCACTAAGTACATACTAGGTGACGCTATTCGGTTTCACGGATCAACAAGCACCAACTATTTGTCACGATTCAGCTTCTCGGATCAGCAAGTCTTCAATTTGATCTGATTCGGCTTCTCGGACCAACTAGTTTTCCATTTGACCCGATTCGCCTTCTCGGATCAACAAGTATCCCATTATTTCATTTGTTTGGCTTTTCAAGTTACTTTGTACGCACTATGTGACCCGATTCCAGATCTCAAAAAAACAGTCTTTCATTTGACCTGATTCGGCTTCTCGGAGCAACAAGTCTTTCATTTGACCCGATTCAGCTTCTCCGATCAACATGTACCCACTATTTGATCTATTCGGCTTGTCAAGTCTGTAAGTACACACTATGTGACCCGATTCGCCTTCTCGGAACAACAAGGACCAACTATTTAACCCCATTCAACTTCTCGGATCAACAATTCTTCCATTTGACCGAATTCAGCTTCTTGGATTAACAAGTCTTCTATTTGACCCGATTCGACTTCTCGGATCAACAAGTACCCACTATTTGGTCGGTTCACCTTATCAAGTCACTAAGTACAAACTGTGAGATCCGATTCGGGTACTTAGATCAAAAAGCACCAAACATTTAGCCCAATTTGGCTTCTCGTATTAACATGTACCCACTATTCGATCTGCTCGGCTTATCCAGTCACTATGCACGCACTATGTGACCCGATTTAGCTTCTCGAAACAACAAGCACCAACTATTTGACCCCAATCAACTTCCCGGATCAACAATTCTTCGTTTGTAGCCGACTCGGCTTCTTGGATCAACATGTCTTCTATTTGGACAGATTCGGCTTCTCGGATTAACAACTACCGACTATTTGATCTTTTCGGCTTATCAAGTTACGAAGTACACCTATGTTATCTAATTCAAATTCGTGAATCAAAGAGCACCAATTATTTAACCCGATTCGACTTCACGAATCAACAAGTCTTTCATTCGACCCGATTCGGCTTCTTAGATCACATGTCATTCATTTGACCCATTTCAACTTCTCAGATCGAAAAGTCTTCTATTTGACCCGATTTGACTTCTCAGATCGACAAGTGCCCACTATTTGATTGTTTCGGATTATCAAGTCACTAATTACAAACTGCGTGCCCTTATTAGGCTTCTCGAATTAACAAGCACCAACTATTTTTCTCGATTCAGCTTCTCGAACCAACAAGTTTTCCAGTTGACCTAATTCGGCTCCTGGGCTCAACAAATCTTCCACTTGACCCGATTCGACTTCTCAGATCAACAAGCCCCAATTATTTGACCTGATTCGGCTTCACGGATCAAAAAGTTTTTTATTTGACCCGATTTGACTTCTCTTATCAACAAGTCTTCCATTTGACCCGATACGGCTCCTCGGATCAACAAGTCTTCCATTTGACCCGATTTGGCTTCTCTGATCAACAAGCTTCATTTGACCCGATTCAGCTACTCGGATCAACAAGTCTTCCATTTGACCCAATTCGACTTCTCGGATCAACAAGTACCCACTATTTGATCGGTTCAGCTTATCAATTCCCTAAGTATGAACTGTGTGACCCGATTCGGGTTCTCAGATCAACAATCACCAACTATTTAACTCAATTTGGCTTGTCGGATCAACATGTACACACTATTCCATCCGTTCGGCTTATCAAGCCACTATGTACACACTATGTGACCCGATTCGGCATCTCGGAACAACAAACACCAACTATTTGACCCCATTCAACTTCTCGGATCGACAATTCTTCTATTTGGACCGATTCAGATTCTTAGATTAACAACTACTGACTATTTGATCTATTCACCTTATCAAGTTATGAAGTACGCCTATGTTACCCAATTCAGTTTCTCGAATCAACGAGCACCAACTATTTGACCTTATTTGACTTCACGAATCAACAAACTCCTCCATTTGACCCGATTCGGCTTCACAGATCAACATGCCTTTCTTTTGACCCAATTCGGCTTCTTAGATCAACAACTCTTCTATTTTACCCAATTTGACTTATCAAATAGACAACTGTTCGCTATTTGATCAGTTCGACTTATCAAGTTACTAATTACATACTGCATGATCCGATTCGGCTTCTCGGATCAACACGCACCAACTATTTATCCCGATTCGGCTTCTCGTATCAACAAGTTTTCCATTTGAACCGTTTGGCTTATAAAGTTACTTGGTACGTCCTATGTGACCCGATTCAGGTTCTCGGATAAAGTTCTTCCATTTGACCTGATTCGGCTTCACGGATCAACAAGTCTTTCATTTGACCCGATTTAGCTTCTCCAATCAACAAGTACCCACTATTTGATCTGTTCGGCTTATCAAGTCAGTTAGTACACACTACGTGACCAGATTGGACTACTCAGATCAACAAGCACTAAGTATTTGACCTGATTAAGTTTCACGGATCAAAAAGTCTATCATTTGACCCAATTCGCTTCTCTGATCAACAAGCTTTAATTTGACCTGATTCGGCTCCTCAGATCAACAAGTCTTCCAATTGACCCGATTCAACTTCTCGGATCAAGAAGTACCCACTATTTGATTGGTTTCGCTTATCAAGTCACTATGTACGAACTGTGTGACCTGATTCAGGTTCTCAGTTCAACAAGCACCAACTATTTAACCTCGATTTGGCTTCTCGGATTAACATGTACCCATTATTCGATCCGTTCGGCTCATCAAGTCACTGTGTACGCACAATGTGACATGATTCGGCTTCTCTGAACAACAAACATCAAATATTTGATCCAATTCAACTTCTCGGATCAACAGTTCTTCCATTTGTTCTGATTCTGTTTCTGATTCTTTATTTTGCTTCCTGCTGATTTCCGAAGGTGACAAGGCCTGCGCGTTCTGGTTTCGATGATATGATCATGGGGCTGCTTTGTTCTCATAATCTTGAGTGGATCTTGAAGGATAATATCGGTTCTGGACTTGTGAGTAATCATGTAGTCCTGTTCTAAGAAATTGGGCGTTAGTGCTAATAACGACCTTCTGATCCTTAGGACTATAGAAATAACCACCTTTCGTTCCTTTTGGATACCCTATAAACATTCTTACCAGCATCCTTGTTCAGCACGTGTGCTGGACTACCCCAAATCTTTATATGGTTCAAGCTAGGCTTACGCCCTGACTATAACTCGACAAGGGTCTTGGGTACCGATTTGGATGGTACTAGGTTTAACAGATAAGAAGTTGTTTCTAAGGCATATCCCCAGAACGAAATGGGCAAAGATGCATAACTCATCATAGATCTGACCATCTCAAGTAAAGTTCAATTTCTTCTCTCTGCTACACCATTCTGTTGGGGAGTACCTGGTGTAGTCAATTGGGATGTTATCCCAACTTCTGACAAGTAACTTTGGAACTCGTTGCTGAGGTATTCGCCACCGCGATCAGACCGCAATGACTTGATACTTTTATCTAGCTTCTTCTCCACTTCCGCCTAAAACTCTTTGAATTTCTCAAAGCATTCAGACTTGCAGCGAAGTAGATAAACGTACCCGTATCTTGAGTAATCATAAATGAATGTGACGAAGTACTCATACCCTCCACGAGCTTGGGTGGACATTGGTCCACATAAGTCAGAATGGATCAGTTCTAACACCTCTTTGGCCCTATTCCCCTTTGCCTTGAAAGGCCTTGTCGACATCTTTCCCTCTAGACAGGATTCGTAGACTCTAGTCTGAATTGGTTGGAACGAATCCAACACTCCATCAGATACTAGTCTTTAGATCTGGTTCAGACTGATGTGACCTAGTCTTAGGTGCCAAAGATGTGTTTGATCCTCTTGAGAAGATAATTTCCTTTTCCTTGGGTTCGATGATGTTGATGCAACGAAGTTTTGGGTATTATGTAGACAAGTTATAGTATAAAGAGAATTGTTCAAAACACCAGTGCAGATAACTATGTTATTTCACATGATAGAAACATTACTACCAAAAACAACTGAATATCCATCACAGTAAAGTTTCGAAATAGAAATTAAATTGCGCCGAAAACTCGGCACAAACAAAACATCTCTTAAAGCTAAAACAGTCTTATTAAAGCATAAAGAAAAATCTCCAATTGCAACTGCTGCGACTCTTGCTGCATTACCCATGGAGATGATGATCTTGCCATCCCTAAGCTGCCTTGTTGGCTGGAAGCACTGCAAGGTGTAACAAACATGATCAGTCGCACCTGTATCTACTACCCACGAATGGGCAGAAACAACGGCTAAACATGTTTCAGTTACTAAAGCTAATGGCGTACCTTGGTCCTTTGACTTTAGCAATGGACAATCTTTCTTCCAATGCCTAGTCTTACCGCATTTGAAACACTTTCCCTTAGGTTTCTTTACTCCACCACTAGGGCCCCCTCCGTTACTCCCACTATTTGCCTTGGCCTTACCCTTTCGCCTCTTTTTCTTGTTCTTACCTTTCGGTGGAACAATGGGCCCATTGGCAGTGACCAAAGCCTGTGCATGCTTTCCCATCACCCCCTCTGCTGTAACTAGGTCATTAAGCAACTCGTTAAGAGTATAGTCTTTCTTGGCCATAATAGTATATCAAAGGATTTGGGAAGAGTGTTGAGAATGATATCGACCTTGGCTTCGCCGTCGATACCTCCTCCTATCAAGTCAACCTTGGATTCGACCTGGAGCTGCAAGGCAGACGACATAGTGTTCATAATGTAGCACTAGGCCACATTATTAGACTTGTGCCACCTGTCATGCTTTGCCCGCTCCTCATCAATAGACTGTGCAGTAAGGGGATCCAGATGAGGAGTAACTAACGCGAAATAGTGTTCCTCAACGATAAGAATATACTCCAGATTACGTTTCAATTCTTTATAATTAGGACCGGTTAAGGGGTGTTGTGCGAGAATATTTATAACAGACGATAACGACATATCTGAAAATATTAAACAATAAACATGTAAGAGCACAATCACATATATTTTGAATCAACAATATTGTAAACTTTTGATAAAATAATATTGATTGAATCCTCCAATAGCCCGAGAGATTTACATATAAGCCACGCGGGTGGACGTTTATATGTAAATCCCTTAACCAGACTAAAATACCTAGTCATTTTAATTTCAATCCATGTCAACCTAACCTTTTGACAAATGAAATTAATAATTAGACTTTTATACTAGACCATATTATTTTTAAGAAGTGACTCCGCGGGGAGTTGTACTTAAAATTAATATCTAAGTAGTGACCACGTCCTAACACTTGTAAACAAATTCATGGATTTGACACACTTTCGTGGACTACGTCGCTTCCAATTTATTTAATCTTCGTTATCCCATTTGTTTCCAACTATCTAGAAAACTTGTGAAAATCATACGTGTAAGCCACGTGTGTGGACGTTTACGCGTGTAACTCCCACTTTTCTTTTGGAATTAAATGATTTATTTAGAAGTCCCAGCTAGCAAACTTATAAATAATAAATGTGAGCAAGCCACGCGTGTGGACGTTTACTAAATTTATTATTTATTTTGCCTAGAGACCGGTTGTGGAGGTCTTTTGACTATTTTTAGAAATTAAAATTGTCGGGTTTTGCTTAGTCTTTTACTTCAAAAGGTTTGTCCATGCAACAACACGTAATCCTAAGCATAAATAAAAACTAAGCACAACAAATAAAGCATGCTTGGAGAATTTAAATATGCTAATATTCGAGAAGTTCCTAGCATGACAGTCTAAGCGCAATTAATAAATCACGTAGACATAATAAACATGATAATAAATATCATTCATCCATTGAGCAATAAAAAAACGATAAAAATAAATAAAAATCATTCTTCGTGGCTCACATTGGAAAAATTAAATCCTAAACTATTTCAATAATTTAGGAAATACAAATCTTCAAGTCTCTTGGGCCTTCACGTCGGGCCTCGCATACTCGGGTACGGACCAGGCCAAAGCGAAAAACACACTGGGCTAGTAGACAGGTTGCATGGGCCAATGGGCTGTCGGGCCGAAACCTTAGCCCACGCCCACGCCACGGCCGAGGGTGCCGAACCGTCTAGAGCCGTCGGGGGCCTGCTGGGCCGAAGCCCAGCGCCTCGCGCATGCCCAGGCCCGTGCACGACAACGATCTGCTAGGGTTTGCAAACCCTAGCCGCCGCCGCCCCTCCAACCGCAATCTGTCGGCCGCCGGGGCCAGCTGCTGCCTGGCGCTGGGGCTGCTGCTGCCGAGCGCCGGGCGCCGGGGCCTGCTGCTGCCGAGCGCCGGGCGAGCAGCAGCGCCGGGCGACGGGGCCTGCTGCCGAGTGCCGGGCGACAGGGCCTGCTGCTGCCGAGCGCCGGGTGACGGGGCCGCTGCTGCCGAGCGCGGGGCGACGGGGCCTGTGCCGCCGAGCGCCGGGCGCCTGGGCTTGCTGCCGCCGAGCGCCGGGCGACGGGGCCTGCTGCTGAGTGCCGGGCGATGGGGCCTGCTGCTGCGGGGTTCTTGGCTTTTTCGTGTTCTTCGTCTTCGTTCTTCGACTTTTACAGATATTTCAACAAAATACAAGTAAAAACGAACCTATTCTAACCACGGATTTTCTCGTGGTAAAAACAACCCAACGCCAACAAACATGACGTAAAACGAGCCACGAAGAACGACAAAAAATAAACATACACAACGCACATTTATAATCAATAAACAAATTATATCTGACAGAGCCAAGAAGACAGACCTTGCTCTGATACCAATTGTAGGATTTTTATTTCTATTATAATACTCTTGTAGAAAGTAATATAATTAATCCCTTTCCCTAGGACCCTTCTTGGTTGTCATAATTTGTATCTTTATTAATTAACCCTAGAGATGGATCTATAAATTTATATAAACCCTAACATGCGCCTATAACACACAAGAGTTAAGGATTCGACCTGATAATTATTTACACAAGAGGTCGATTTCTGATTGAATGATTTCTGACTCCCGTCTTAACCTTCTGGACTGTATCCCCTACTCAATCCACGACGAACCTTGAAGAATTCCATGTGGGAAGGAACACCTTAAACCGCCGCCGCCTACTCTCTCTTTCTCTCTATTCAGTGATCTTTTTGAATGTTAATTCTTTTTTTTCACAGAATGAGAGACCATGTATTTATAATACATGGTTGAGTGTGGGCCAAGCCTGGTAGTTTAATTTCCTTTTAGGATTGGGAATTTAATTCCTTATTAGGAATTTAATTCTCTATTCCTACTTGGACTAGGAGTCTATATGGGTCATTCCAGGGATCAAATACAAGAAATAAAGATAGGCCTAACTATGAATTAATTCTTCTTTGTTCAGCCCAGAACATAATTAATTCATAAATATTAATTCATTCCACTAGAGAATTAATACTGACTTACCCCTTTATTCCCGAGTTGAGTCGGGGCTTGAATTAGACTTAATTAATCCCCGTATTTAAGATATTGAATATCCATTAATTAATTAAAGCCTCTGACATCTTAAATTAATTAATTTCTTATTTATTCCTTAAGTAGTACCACTCAACCTTATTATTGTACCTGGACTTAATCAACCTGCAGAGTTTAGTACAATAAACCTTTTGAGCTCCTTAAGGGGATATCATCATCCTAAACGAATACAGTAGCTTAAATACAAATTACCAATTATTATATGCAAGTTGCTGTCACCCAAAATACATAGTATAAAAGTTATATCTTAACTCTTGCCCATAGTAAATCAAAGTGACACACAAACAAGCATTCATAACTGTAATCTTATTTAGGCTTTAGATTATTATAAGTCACCGAGATCTCTAGTTCTTCACTAAGGTCAGGCAGAAGAACATATCTCACTGTGATCCTATCAACACGTAAATACGTACCAGTATAAGTAAATAGTCAAGATAAACTATTTCTACTTATTACTGCAGCCTAAACCAACAACTCGTCCTCAAGTTGTCTAAGCTGTGATTTACATTTTATATCATTTTAAGTTTAACCAATCTATGATCTTTTGTGATCTTCAACACACCATAGGATCTACTTATTTGCAAGAGATATGGGGACACATACATAGTGAAAATGCAAATACAATCAGATAGGAGATAAACAGTGAATAACTGAAAACATTATATATAAAAAGTTTTGCTTTCAGTATACAAATCCAACAGATCCCTCTATCATTTTCAAGCTTACACCAACTGATGAAATTGTTTTATTTTGAAATAACTGGTGGAGTTTTGTTGGTGCTGGGACATTTGTTTTTGGTTGAGAGTTTTTCTTGTTTTGGAATTAGTCGTCGGGTCGTACTCATAGGTTTGACCGCTCTGAGCTAAGGCATTGAAATCATCAGAGGGATTTTTTGACTCACACGGATGTGAGGAGCGCTGCTAATCCCCAGCGCTCTAGTTTCGTGGCATAGAGCAACATATTTGGGAGCTCGACCTCTGTAGTTTGTTCGAAGACAGTTCTAAACCGGTTCTACTCTCCAACCGAATCGGCCAATTCCAGTTTTATTTTGCACTAAATTGGCTTTGTCTTGTAATAGCTTTATTTTCATTAGTCAATTTTAGTTTTATTTTGGATACCTTTATCTGCCGGCTTGTGGCATGAAAAAGGTTTTTCGTTTGCCTTTTCTGAGTGACCGTCACATTTCTGGTTCCTTTGTTTTCTTTTCTTCATTTATGATACTACCTATTTAACTTATCAAGTTACGAAGTATGCCTAAATTACCCAATTGAGCTTCTCGAATCAATGAGCACCAACTATTTGACTCGATTCGACTTCACAAATCCACAAAGTCTTCCATTTGACCCGATTCGGCATCTCCGATCAACATGTCTTTCTTTCGACCTAATTCAGTTTCTCATATCAGCAAGTCTTCTATTTGACCCGATTTGACTTCTCAGATCGACAAGTGCCCACTATTTGAACAGTTCGGCTTATCAAGTCACTGAGTACATACTACACGATCCGATTCGGCTTTTCGGATCAATACACACCAATTATTTGTCCCACTATTTGATTTGTTCGGCTTATCAAGTCAGTAAGTACACACTATTTGTCCCGATTCGACTTCTCGGAACAACAAGCACCAACTATTTGACCCCATTTAACTTCTCGACCAATAATTCTTCTATTTGATCTGATTCAGCTTCTTGGATCAATGACTCTTCCATTTGACTCGATTCGACTTTTCGAATCAACCAGTACCCACTATTTGACCGGTTCGGCTTATCAAGTCACTAAGTACAAACTGTGCGACCCAATTTGGGTTCTCAGACAAGCACAAAATATTTAACCCGATTTGGCTTTTCGGATTAACAAATACACACTATTCGATCCTTTCGGCTTATCAAGTCACAATGTACAGACAATATGACCCGATTCGGGTTCTTTGAACAACAAGCACCAACTATTTGATCCGATTCAACTTCTCGGATAACCAATTCTTCCATTTGTCCCGATTCGGCTTCTCGGATTAAGAACTACCGACTATTGATCTGTTCACCTTATCAAGTTACGAAGTACGCCTATGTTACCCAATTCAGCTTTTCGAGTCCATGAGCACCGACTATTTGACTCGATTCGACTTCACGAATCAACAAGTACCCACTATTTGATCTGTTCGGCTTATCAAGTCACTGTTCAAGCACTATGTGACCCGACTTGGCTTCTCGGAACAATAAGCACCAACTATTTGAGCCCATTCAACTTCTCAGATCAACAATTCTTCCTTTGGACCTGTTTTGACTTCTTAGACCAACAAGTATTTTATTTGGACCGATTCAGCTTCTCGGGTTAACAACTACCGACTATTTGATCTTTTCGCCTTATCAGTTACGAAGTACGCCTATGTTATCCAATTCAGCTTTTCAAATCAAACAACACCAATTATTTAACCCAAATCGACTTAACAAATCAACAAAAACCCACTATTTGACCCGATTCGGCTTCTCAGATCAACACGTCTTTCATTCGACCCAAATCGGCTTCTGAGATCGAAAGTTTCCATTTCACCCAATTTGACTTCTCAGATCGTCAAGTGCCCACTATTTGATCGGTTCGACTTATTAAGTCACTAAATACATACCGTGTGACCTGATTAGGCTTCTCGGATTAACACGCACCAACTATTTATCTCGATTCAGCAAGTCTTCAATTTAATCTGATTCGGTTTCTCGGACCAACAAGTTTTCCATTTGACCCGATTCGGCTACTTAGATCAACAAGTACCCCAATATTTCATCCATTTCGCTTATCAAGTAACTTGGTACGCACTAGGTGGCCCGATTCGGTTTCTCGGATCAGCAACTCTTCAATTTGTCTTGATTCAGCTCCTCGAATCAACAAGTCTTCTATTTGACCCGATTCGACTTCTCGGATCAACAAGTACCCACTATTTGATCGGTTCTATCAAATCATTACGTACAAACTGTGTGACCCGATTCGGGTTCTCAAATAAACAAGCACCAACTATTTGGCCCGATTTCGCTTCACGGATAAAATATTTGACCCGATTTGACTGCTCTGATCAACAAGTCTTCCATTTGATCCGACATAGCTCCTCGTATCAACAACTCTTCCATTTAACCCGATTCGACTTCTCGGATCAACATGTCTTTCTTTCGACCCAATTCGGCTACTCAGATCAACAACTCTTCTATTTGACACGATTTGATTTCTCAAATCGACGAGCATCCACTATTTGATTTGATTCGGCTTCTCGGATCAATAAGCACCAACTATTTATCCCGATTCAGGTTCTCGGATCAACAAGTTTTCCATTTGACCCGATTCGGCTTCTCGGATCAACAAGTACCCCACTATTTCATCCGTTTGGCTTATCAAGTTACTTGGTATGCACTATGTGACCCAATTCGGGTTCTTCGATAAAATTCTTCCATTTGTCCTGATTCGGCGTCTCGGATCAACAAGTCTTTCATTTGACCTGATTCAACTTCTCCAGTCAACAAGTACCCACTCTTTGATCTGTTCGGCTAATCAAGTTAGTAAGTACCCACTACGTGACCCGATTGGACTACTCGGATCAACAAGCACTAAGTATTTGACCTGATTCGGTTTCACGGATAAAAAAGTCTATCATTTGACCCAATTCGGCTTCTCTGATCAACAAGCTTCCATTTCACCTGATTCGGCTCCTGGGATCAACAAGTCTTCCAAATGACTCGATTCGACTACTCGGATCAAGAAGTACCCACTATAAAATTGGTTCGGCTTATCAAGTCACTAAGTACGAACTGTGTGACCCGATTTTTGTTCTTAGATCAACAAGCACCAACTATTAAACCCGATTTGGCTTCTCGGATTAACAAGCACCAACTATTCGATCCGTTCGGCTTATCAAGTCACTATGTACGCACAATGTGACCCGATTCGGCTTCTCTTAACAACAAGCACCACTATTTGGTCCCATTCAACCTTTCGGATCAAAAATACTTTCATTTGTTCCGATTCGGCTTCTCGGATTAAAGACTACCGACTATTTGATCTTTTCGCCTTATCAAGTTACGATGTACGCCTATGTTACCCAATTCAGCTTCTCCAGTCCATGAGCACCAACTATTTGACTCAATTCGACTTCACGAATCAACAAAGTCTTCCATTTGACCCGATTCAGCATCTCCGATCAGCATGTCTTTCTTTCGACCTAATTCGGCTTCTTAGATCAACTAGTCTTCTATTTGACCCGATTTGACAGATCGACAAGTGCCCACTATTTGATCGGTTCTTCTCTTTGTGTGAAGCCCCTGGCCACCAGCCTTGATTTGTATCTGATTTTATCAGCTTTTCCAGCCTCTATCTTTTTCTTGTAGATCCATTTTGAACTAACTAGCTTCTGCCCTTTTGGTTTGTCTACAAGCTTCCAGGTTTGGTTTCTCTCCAGAGATTCCATTTCTTCCATCATGGCCCCTATCCAGTGTTCACTCTCACTGCAACTTATTGCTTCCTTGAAACTACTAGGCTCTTGAAACTCCAAGTCTTCTACTATACTCAATGCATAATATACACTTCCAGTTGTCCATAGAAGTCAGGCCTTTGGATTTGTCTTCTTGGTCTGTCCCTTCCTATGCTATAAGTTCTGAGATTTGCAATCTCAGTGTGCCTCTCTTCATCTTCTGATGACCTGTCATCTTCTTGTTGAGCTTAAGTATTCTTCTCTGGTGGTATCTGCTCCTCATTAAGCTCCACCTGAATAGAAATTCTTTCAGGTTCCACAGCACCATCAGCTTCCTCTTGACTTCCAGTAGAGTTGTATCCCATCACATCCTCATTGAACCTTACATCTCTACTTATCAAGAGCTTCTGGTTTCCCTGTTCGAAGCACCATAACCTGTAGCCTTTTATGCCCTCAGGATATCCTAGGAATACACATCTCTGTACTCTTGCCTCAAGTTTGTCTTGCCTAATGTGAGCATAGGCCAGACAACCAAACACTCTTAAGTCATGGTAGTTTGGTACCTTTCCACTCCACACTTCTTCTGCAGTTTTAAATCCTAGAGTTGATGATGGTGACCTGTTGATCAAATAGCATGCAGTGTTTATTGTTTCTCCCCAGAATGATTTAGGTAATCCAGCATCAATCAGCATACATCTAACTCTTTCCAGCACAGTTCTGTTAAATCTTTCAGCAACCCCATTTTGTTGGGGGTTTAGTGGGACAATTATGTGCCTTGTGATGCCCTTTTCTTCATAAAACCCTGTGAATTCAGTGGATTGATATTCCAATCCATTATATGTCCGAAGATGTATTAGTTTCTTCCCTCTGAGGTTCTCGACCTGACTCAACCATGTTTTAAACTTAAGAAATGCATCACTCTTGTTCCTTAAAACAAATACCCATGTTTTTCTACTGTAATCATCAATGATGGACATGAAATACCTTCCTCCTCCATGTGTTTCTGTTCTTGAAGGCCCCCAAATATGAGAGTGTACATAATCAAGTGGCTCTTGAGTAGAATGTATCCCTTTAGCATAAGGCAGCTTCTTGGCTTTTCCTAGAGCACACTTGTCACAGAAATCCAGTGTTCTATTTCCCATTTCACCAATGATGCCCTTCTTTGATAACTCCTTCAATCCTTTCTCTCCAATATGACCTAGTCTTCTATGCCACTTCATAACATCTTCTCTGCTTATCACAGATTCAGCACATCCTATCACAGGTGATCCAATCAAAATAAACAGGCCATCATGTTTCCTTCCTTTGATTACCAGCTTGTTGTGTTTAGTGATGTGAAGATAACCATCTATTGAATTGAACTGACATCCATTTGCCAAAAGAGAACCAAGGGGTAGAAGATTTCTCTTCAGTCCAGGAACATACCTTACTTGAGAAATAGTTCTGATGACTCCATCATGCATTTTTATTTGAACTGATCCTATGCCTTTAACTCTGCAGGAGTGGTCATTTCCCAGTAATACACATCCACCATCTTCATTCTGTAAATCCTTGAACCAGGATTCATTGGGACACATATGGAATGAACACCCAGTATCAAGAACCCATTCCTTTTCCATTTTTATGTCTGTGATGTTTAAGACTTCTGGAGTGTCTTCTTGATGCTCAGTCATAGCTACTTCTGCCCTCTGATTTTCCTGCTTCTTCTTCTTTTATGGACAGTCCTTCTTCAAATGTCCAGCTTGTTTGCATTTGAAACACTTTCTGGTTTCAACCCAGTCTCCTTGTTTCTTTGCATTCTGAGTTCCAGATTTGTTATCTTTGAGTCCCTGGAACTTCTTCTTTTGGAAATTCTTTTTGAACTTAATGTTCAAACCTTCTCCAGACTGTGCAGAGCCCTTTTCTCCCTGATTTTGAAAACACTTTGTTTTCAATGCTGATAGAATGGATTCATAGCTGATTTTACCATCCCTTCCAAACATCAGTGCATCTTTAAAACTTTCCATGGACTTTGGTAGAACATTCAGCACCATCAGAGCCTTATCATCATCCTCCAAGTTCACCCCCAGATCTTCTAATTCTTCAATCATCTTAACAAACTCATCAAGTTGATCAGAAATAACCTTATCATCAGTGATTTTGAAGGACATTAATTTCTGCTTCAGAAATAGTCTATTGGATATAGACTTTGATTGATAGGGTTCCTCCAGTTTTCCCCATGCCTCCACCGCATTCTTGCACCTTGATACCTCCCTCAAGGGTTTATCACCCAGACATAAGAATATCAGACTTAAGGCCTTCTTATCCAATTCTGGAAACTTGGATTTCTCAGCATCAGGCCATTGATCAACATGAAGAAGTGCAGAGTCTAGGCCATTTTGAATCAGTACTGCATTCATTTTGATCTTCCAGAGTGAGAAGTCATTCTTACCTGAAAACTTCTCCACATCCATCTTTACTCAAGCCATTCATTCTTCTTCTTTGAGTGTGTGTAGTGTTTCCCACAGACGGCGCCACTTGTTAAGATTTCAATCACTTACAACACACACACACGAATTCAATCCAGAAAAGAATGAAAAATGAACTGAAAAACGGCTAAACAAAACCAAACGCAAAACCAAAAACCAAATGAAGAACACAAAGCTTTTACGTGGTTCGATCAATGTGATCTACATCCACGGAGGCTCTATACACCTCAATTCACTCCACTGAACAATCAATTACAAGAAGTATCCCAGAAAACCAGAAGCCCCAATTCACAAACCGAATTGAGCCTAAGAACCCAAGCTTTCTAATTCTAATGATTGTGTAGTGTTTACAGAGGGAAAAATACGTGTATCAACTCGTCTTTACAAGTGGAACAAATGTATATATAGAACTAAGCTCGAATCAAGAAGCTTCAGAAGCTGGAAGCAATTCTGTTTCAACTGCTTTAAAACTAGTTACGCCCTTTGACAACGGTTCCACATGCAACGGTTCAAAACCGTTGCATAATTCTGTTATAACCGTCACAACTCCGGTTCTTCAAAAAAAACAAAACTGAACTGCTTTAAACCCGATTTCTGGCCCGGTTCTTCCCAACCTAAACCCGGTTCCTGATTCTTCTCAATCTCGACTACAAGACATGTCCACTAGATGAATTTGAATTGACATCTACAAATCTCCACCTCAACATGTCTTTCTTTCGACCTAATTCGGCTTCTCAGATCAACTAGTCTTCTATTTGACCCGATTTAACTTCTAAGATCGACTAGTGCCCACTATTTGATCGGTGCGGCTTATAGAGTCACTAAGCAAATATTGCATGACCTAATTCGGCTTCTCGGATCAATACGTACCAACTATTTGTCCCGATTCGGCTTCTAGGATCAGCCAGTCTTCAATTTGATCTGGTTCGGCTTCACAGACCAACAAATTTTCCATTTGACCCGATTCAGCTTCTCAGATCAACAAGTACCCCACTATTTCATCTGTTTCGCTTATCAAGTTACTTAGTACGAACAAGGTGGCCCGATTCGGTTTCTCAGATTAATAAGTCTTCAATTTGACCTAACTCAGCTCATCGGATCAACACATACCCACTATTTGATCGGTTTGTCTTATCAAGTCATTAAGTACAAACTGTGTGACCCGATTCGGGTTCTTGGATCAACAAGCACCAACTATTTGGCCCGATTCGGCTTCACGGATCAAAAAGTCTGTTATTTGACCTGATTGGAATTCTCGGATTAACAAGCACTAAGTATTTGACCTGATTTGGTTTCACGGATAAAAAAGTCTATCATTTGACCCTATTCGGCTTCTCTGATCAACAAGCTTCCATTTAACCTGATTCGGCTCCTCGGATCAACAAGTCTTCCAATTAACTGGATTCGACTTCTCGGATCAAGAAGTACCCACTATTTGATTAGTTCGGTTTATCAAGTCACTAAGTAAGAACTGTGTGACTTGATTTTTGTTCTCAGATCAACAAGCACCAACTATTAAACCCAATTTGGCTTCTCGGATTAACAAGTACCAACTATTCGATCCGTTCGGCTTATCAAGTCACTATGTACGCACAATGTGACCCGATTGGGCTTCTCCGAACAACAACCACCAAGTATTTGATCCCACTCAACTTTTCGGATCAACAATTCTTTCATTTGTCCCGATACGGCTTCTCAGATTCACATCTACCGACTATTTGATCTTTTCGCCTTATCAAGTTACGAAGTACGCCTATGTTACCCAATTCAGCTTCTCCAGTCTATGAGCACCAACTATTTGACTCGATTCGACTTCTTGGATCAAGATGTGTTTCTTTAGACCTATTTCGGCTTCTCAGATCAACAAGTCCTCTATTTGACCTGATTTAACTTCTCAAATCGACAAGTGCCCACTATTTGATCGGTTACGCTTATCAAGTCCCTAAGCACATACTGCCTGACCCGATTCGGCTTCTCAGATCAATACGCACCAACTATTTGTTTCGATTCGGCTTCTCGGATGAACAAGTCTTCAATTTGAACTTATTCGGCTTCTCGAACCAACATGTTTTCTATTTGACCTGATTCGGATTCTCGGATCAACAAGTACTCCACTATTTCATCTGTTTTGCTCATCAAGTTACTTGGTACGCACTATGTGACCCGATTCGGGTTCTCGGATAAAAAAGTCTTCCATTTGACCTGATTCGCCTTCTCGGATAAAAAAGTCTTTCATTTGACCCTCTTCAGCTTCTGTGATCAATAAGAACCCACTATTTGATTTGTTCGGCTTATCAACTCAGTAAGTACATTCTACATGACCCGATTCGACTACTCGGATCAACATACACTAAGTATTTGACCAGGTTCAGCTTCATGGATCAAATAGTCTATCATTTGACCCGATTCGGCTTGTCTGATCAACAAGTTTCCATTTGCTCGATTCGGCTCCTCGGATCAACATGTCTTCCTTTTGACCAGATTCGACTTCTCGGATCAACAAGTACCCACTATTTAATCGGTTCGGTTTATCAAGTCACTAAGTACGAACTATGTGACCCGATTTGGGTTCTCAAATCAACAAACACCAACTATTTAATCCGATTTAGCTTCTCCGATTAATAAGTACCCACTATTTGATCTGTTCGGCTTATTAAGTCACTATGTACGCACTATGTTACAAGATTTGGCTTCTCGGACAACAAGCACCAACTATTTGGCCCCATTGAACTTCGCAGACCAACAATTCTTGCTTTGTACCCAATTCGGCTTCTTGAATCAACAAGTCTTCTATTTGGACTTATTCGGCTTCTCGGAGTAACAACTACCGACAATTTGATCTTTTCAACTTCTCGAATCAACGAGCACCAACTATTTGATCTAATTCGACTGCACGAATCAACAAAGTCTTCCATTTGATCCGATTCGGCTTCTCAGATCAACAAGGCTTCTATGTCACCCGATTTGACTTCTCAAATCAACAAGTGTCCACTATATGATCGGCTCGGCTTACCAAATCACTAAGTATAGGTTGTGTGACCCGATTCGGCTTCACGGAGCAACATGCATCAACATGTTTTCCATTTGACTCGATTCGGCTTCTCGGATCAACAAGTACCCCACTATTTTACCCGTTTGGCTTTTCAAGTTACTTGGTACGCACTATGTATCCCGATTTGGGTTCTCGGATAAAAATATCTTCCATTTAACCTCATTTGGCTTCTCAGGTCAACAAGTATTTCATTTGGCCCGATTTAGCTTCTCCGATCAACAAGTACCCACTATTTGATCTGTTCGGCTTATCATGTATGTAAGTACACACTATGTGACCCAATTCGACTTCTCGGAACAACAAGCACTAACTATTTGACCCCAATCAACTTCTCAGATCAGCAATTTTTCCATTTGATCTGATTCAGCTTCTTAGATCAACGAGTCTTCCATTTGAACCGATTCGACTTCTCGGATTCAATAAATACCCACTATTTGATCGGTTTAGCTTATCAAGTCACTAAGTACAAACTGTGTGACCCGATTCTGGTTCTCAAATTGACAAGCACCAAATATTTAACTTGATTTGGCTTCTCGAATTAACAAGTACTTACTATTCGATCCGTTCGGCTTATCAAGTCACTATGCACGCACTATATGACCCAATTTGGCTTCTCGGAATAACAAGCACCAACTATTAGACCCTATTCAACTTCTCGGGTCAACAATTCTTCCTTTGTACCTGATTCGGCTTCTTAGATCAACAAATCTTCTATTTGGACCGATTCGGTTCCTCGGATTAACAACTACCAACTATTTGGTCTTTTCGCCTTATGAACTTACGAAGTACGCCTATGTTATCCAATTCAGCTGATCGAATAAAAGAGCACCAATTATTTGACCCGATTCGACCTCACGAATCAACAAGTCTTCCATTCGACCCGATTCGGCTTCTGAGCTCGACATGTCTTTCATTCGACCCAATTCGGCTTCTTAGATCGTAAAGTTTCCATTTGACCCGATTTGACTTCTAAGATCGACAAGTGCCCACTATTTGATCGGTTCGACTTATCAACTCACTAAGTACATACTGCGTGACCGGATTAGGCTTCTCGGATTAAGACACACCACTTATTTGTCTCCATTCAGCTTCTCGAATCAACAAGTCTTCAATTTGATCTGATTCGGCTTCTCGGTCAAACAAGTTTTCCATTTGACCCGATTTGGCTTCTCAGATCAAGTTACTATTTCGTCCGTTTCACTGATCAAGTTACTTGGTACACACTAGGTGGCCCAATTTGGTTTCTCGGATCAACAAGTCTTCCATTTGACCTGATTCGGCTCCTCGAATGAACAAGTCTTCCATTTGACCCGATTCAACTTCTCGTATCAACAAGTACCCACTATTTAACTGGTTCGGCTTATCAAGTCATTAAGTACAAACTCTGTGACCCGATTTGGGTTCTCAGATCAACAAGCACCAACTATATAACCCGATTTGGCTTCTCGAATCAACAAGTACCCACTATTCGATCCGTTCGGCTTATCAAGTCACTAAGTATACACTATGTGACCCGATTAGACTTCTCGAAAAACGAAGCACCAACTATTTGACCCCATTCAACTTCTCGGATCAATAATTCTTCCATTTGATCTGATTCGGCTTCTTGGATCAACGAGTCTTCTATTTGGACCTATTCGGCCTCTCGAATCAACAAGTATTTTATTTGACCCGATTCGGCTTCTCGGATCAACATGTCTTTCTTTCAACCCAATTTGGCTTCTAAGATCAACAAGTCTTCTATTTGACCCAATTTGACTTCTCAGATGGACAAGTGCCCACTATTTGATTGGTTTGACTTACGAAGTCACTAAGTATAGACTGTGTGTCCCGATTCGGCTTCTTGGATCAACAAATCTTCAATTTGATCTGATTCGGCTTCTTAGACCAACAAGTTTTCCATATGACCCAATTCAGCTTCTCGGATCAACAAGTACCTCACTATTTCATCTGTTTGGCTTTTCAAGTTACTTGGTACACACTATGTGACCCGATTCGGGTTCTTGGATAAAAAAGTCTTCCATTTGACCTAATTCGGCTTCTCGGATCAACAAGTATTTCACTTGACCCGATTCAGCTTCTCTGATTAACAAGTACCCCCTAATTGATCTGTTCGGCTTATCAAATCAGTAAGTGCACACTATGTCACCCTATTCGACTTCTCAGAACAACAAGCACTAACTATTTGACCCCATCCAACTTCTGGGATTAATAATTCTTCTGTTTGATCTGATTCAGCTTCTTGAATCAATGAGTCTTCCATCTGAACCGATTCGACTTCTCGGATCAACAAGTACCCACTATTTGATCGGTTCAGCTTATCAAGTCACTAAGTACAAACTGTGTGACCCGATTCGGGTTCTTAGATTAACAAGCACCAAATATTTGACCCGATTTGGCTTCTCGGATTAACAAGTACCCACTATTCGATCCGTCCGGCTTATCAAGTCACTATGCACGCACTATGTGACCCGATTTGGCTTCTCGAAACAACAAGCACCAACTATTTGACCCCATTCAACTTCTCGGATCAACAATTCTTCCTTTGTACCCGATTCGGCTTCTTGGATCAACAAATCTTCTATTTGGACCGATTCGGCTTCTCGGATTGACAACTACCAGCTATTTGATCTTTTCCCCTTATGAAGTTACGAAGTACGCCTATGTTATCCAATTCAGCTTCTCGAATTAAAGAGCACTAATATTTAACCCGATTCGACTTCACGAATCAACAAGTGTTTTATTCGACCCAATTCGACTTCTCAGATGAACAAGTACCCCATTATTTCATCTGTTTGGCTTATCAAGTTACTTGGTGTTATGAGAAGATCAGGATCACACAAAATCACAAGACCAATGTTCGAACGGAAAAATGCAAAAACCAGCCGAACACACAAGAACATAGAAATCGAAAAAAAATGAACACACCGGGCTTTACTGGTTCGATCAGTGATGATCTACGTTCACGAAGATTCTATGCACATCAATTCACTTCACTACAAAAGCAATTACAAGAATTATCAAGAATCTAGTAAATCCCTAATTCACAAGCCGAATTAGGAACACAAACCCAAGAGCTCTAATTCTCTCACTAATGTAATATTTGGATCAACAAGTATCCATAACTTGATCCGTTTGTTTTATCAAGTCACCAAGTACGCACAATGTGACCTAATACGGCTTCTCGGATCAACAAGCACCTTCTATTTGACTTGATTCGGCTTCTCGAATCATTAAGGCTTGTATTTGATCTCAATTGACTTCTCGGATCAACAAGTCTTCCATTTGACCCAATTCGGCTTCTCGGATCAACAAGTATCCATAACTTGATCCGTTTGTTTTATCAAGTCACCAAGTACGCACAATGTGACCTAATACGGCTTCTCGGATCAACAAGCACCTTCTATTTGACTCGATTCGACTTCTCGGATCATTAAGGCTTGTATTTAACCCCAATTGACTTCTCGGATTAACAAGTCTTCCATTTGACCCAATTCGGCTTCTCGGATCAACAAGTATCCATAACTTAATCCGTTTGTTTTATCAAGTCAGCAAGTACGCACAATGTGACCTAATACGGCTTCTCGGATCAACAAGCACCTTCTATTTGACTCGATTCGACTTCTCGGATCATTAAGGCTTGTATTTGACCTCAATTGACTTCTCGGATTAACAAGTCTTCCGTTTGACCCAATTCGGCTTCTTGGATCAACAAGTCTCCATAACTTGATCCGTTTGTTTTATCGAGTCACCAAGTACGCACAATGTGACCTAATACGGCTTCTCGGATCAACAAGCACCTTCTATTTGACTCGATTCGACTTCTCGGATCATTAAGGCTTGTATTTGACCCCAATTGACTTCTCGGATTAACAAGTCTTCCATTTGACCCAATTCGGCTTCTCGGATCAACAAGTATCCATAACTTGATCCGTTTGTTTTATCAAGTCACCAAGTACGCACAATGTGACCTAATACGGCTTCTCGGATCAACAAGCACCTTCTATTTGACTTGATTCGACTTCTCGAATCATTAAGGCTTGTATTTTATCTCAATTGACTTCTCGGATCAAGAAGTCTTCCATTTGACCCAATTCGGCTTCTCGGATCAACAAGTATCCATAACTTGATCCGTTTGTTTTATTAAGTCACCAAGTGCGCACAATGTGACCTAATATGTCTTCTCGGATCAACAAGCACCTTCTATTTGACTCGATTCGACTTCTCGGATCATTAAGGCTTGTATTTGACCCCAATTGACTTCTCGGATCAACAAGTCTTCCATTTGACCCAATTCGGCTTCTCGGATCAACAAGTATCCATAACTTGATCCGTTTGTTTTATCAAGTCACCAAGTACGCACAATGTGACCTAATATGGCTTCTCGGATCAACAAGCACCTTCTATTTGACTCGATTCGACTTCTCGGATCATTAAGGCTTGTATTTGACGCCAATTGACTTCTCGGATTAACAAGTCTTCCATTTGACCCAATTCGGCTTCTCGGATCAACAAGTATCCATAACTTGATCTGTTTGTTTTATCAAGTCACCAAGTACGCACAATTGGACCTAATACGGCTTCTCGGATCAACAAGCACCTTCTATTTGACTCGATTCGACTTCTCGGATCATTAAGGCTTGTATTTGACCCCAATTGACTTCTTGGATTAACAAGTCTTCCATTTGAGCCAATTCGGGTTCTCGGATCAACAAGTAGCCATAACTTGATCCGTTTGTTTTATCAAGCCACCAAGTACGCACAATGTGACCTAATATGGCTTCTCGGATCAACAAACACCTTCTATTTGACTCGATTCGACTTCTCGGATCATTAAGGATTGTATTTGACACCAATTGACTTCTCGGATTAACAAGTCTTCCATTTGACCCAATTCGGCTTCTCGGATCAACAAGTATCCATAACTTGATCCGTTTGTTTTATCAAGTCACCAAGTACGCACAATGTGACCTAATACGGCTTCTCGGGTCAACAAGCACCTTCTATTTGACTCGATTCGACTTCTCGGATCATTAAGGCTTGTATTTGACCCCAATTGACTTCTTGGATTAACAAGTCTTCCATTTGAGCCAATTCGGCTTCTCGGATCAACAAGTATCCATAACTTGATCCGTTTGTTTTATCAAGTCACCAAGTACGCACAATGTGACCTAATACGGCTTCTCGGATCAACAAGCACCTTCTATTTGACTCGATTCGACTTCTCGGATCATTAAGGCTTGTATTTGACCCCAATTGACTTCTCGGATTAACAAGTCTTCCGTTTGACCCAATTCGGCTTCTCGGATCAACAAGTATCCATAACTTGATCCGTTTGTTTTATCAAGTCACCAAGTACGCACAATGTGACCTAATACGGCTTCTCGGATCAACAAGCACCTTCTATTTGACTTGATTCGACTTCTCGAATCATTAAGGCTTGTATTTTATCTCAATTGACTTCTCGGATCAACAAGTCTTCCATTTGACCCAATTCGGCTTCTCGGATCAACAAGTATCCATAACTTGATCCGTTTGTTTTATTAAGTCACCAAGTACGCACAATGTGACCTAATACGTCTTCTCGGATCAACAAGCACCTTCTATTTGACTCGATTCGATTTCTCGGATCATTAAGGCTTGTATTTGACCCCAATTGACTTCTCAGATCAACAAGTCTTCCATTTGACCCAATTCGGCTTCTCGGATCAACAAGTATCCATAACTTGATCCGTTTGTTTTATCAAGTCACCAAGTACGCACAATGTGACCTAATATGGCTTCTCGGATCAACAAGCACCTTCTATTTGACTCGATTCGACTTCTCGGATCATTAAGGCTTGTATTTGACGCCAATTGACTTCTCGGATTAAGAAGTCTTCCATTTGACCCAATTCGGCTTCTCGGATCAACAAGTATCCATAACTTGATCCGTTTGTTTTATCAAGTCACCAAGTACGCACAATGTGACCTAATACGGCTTCTCGGGTCAACAAGCACCTTCTATTTGACTCGATTCGACTTCTCGGATCATTAAGGCTTGTATTTGACCCCAATTGACTTCTTGGATTAACAAGTCTTCCATTTGAGCCAATTCGGCTTCTCGGATCAACAAGTATCCATAACTTGATCCGTTTGTTTTATCAAGTCACCAAGTACGCACAATGTGACCTAATACGGCTTCTCGGATCAACAAGCACCTTCTATTTGACTCGATTCGACTTCTCGGATCATTAAGGCTTGTATTTGACCCCAATTGACTTCTCGGATTAACAAGTCTTCCGTTTGACCCAATTCGGCTTCTCGGATCAACAAGTATCCATAACTTGATCTGTTTGTTTTATCAAGTCACCAAGTACGCACAATGTGACCTAATACGGCTTCTCGGATCAACAAGCACCTTCTATTTGACTCGATTCGACTTCTCGGATCATTAAGGCTTGTATTTGACCCCAATTGACTTCTTGGATTAACAAGTCTTCCATTTGAGCCAATTCGGCTTCTCGGATCAACAAGTAGCCATAACTTGATCCGTTTGTTTTATCAAGCCACCAAGTACACACAATGTGACCTAATATGGCTTCTCGGATCAACAAGCACCTTCTATTTGACTCGATTCGACTTCTCGGATCATTAAGGATTGTATTTGACACCAATTGACTTCTCGGATTAACAAGTCTTCCATTTGACCCAATTCGGCTTCTCGGATCAACAAGTATCCATAACTTGATCCGTTTGTTTTATCAAGTCACCAAGTACGCACAATGTGACCTAATAGGCTTCTCGGGTTAACAAGCACCTTCTATTTGACTCGATTCGACTTCTCGGATCATTAAGGCTTGTATTTGACCCCAATTGACTTCTTGGATTAACAAGTCTTCCATTTGAGCCAATTCGGCTTCTCGGATCAACAAGTATCCATAACTTGATCCGTTTGTTTTATCAAGTCACCAAGTACGCACAATGTGACCTAATACGGCTTCTCGGATCAACAAGCACCTTCTATTTGACTCGATTCGACTTCTCGGATCATTAAGGCTTGTATTTGACCCCAATTGACTTCTCGGATTAACAAGTCTTCCGTTTGACCCAATTCGGCTTCTCGGATCAACAAGTATCCATAACTTGATCTGTTTGTTTTATCAAGTCACCAAGTACGCACAATGTGACCTAATACGGCTTCTCGGATCAACAAGCACCTTCTATTTGACTCGATTCGACTTCTCGGATCATTAAGGCTTGTATTTGACCCCAATTGACTTCTCGGATTAACAAGTCTTCCGTTTGACCCAATTCGGCTTCTCGGATCAACAAGTATCCATAACTTGATCCGTTTGTTTTATCAAGTCACCAAGTACGCACAATGTGACCTAATACGGCTTCTCGGATCAACAAGCACCTTCTATTTGACTTGATTCGACTTCTCGAATCATTAAGGCTTGTATTTCACCCCAATTGACTTCTCGGATTAACAAGTCTTCCATTTGACCCAATTCGGCTTCTCGGATCAACAAGTATCCATAACTTAATCCGTTTGTTTTATCAAGTCAGCAAGTACGCACAATGTGACCTAATACGGCTTCTCGGATCAACAAGCACCTTCTATTTGACTCGATTCGACTTCTCGGATCATTAAGGCTTGTATTTGACCTCAATTGACTTCTCGGATTAACAAGTCTTCCGTTTGACCCAATTCGGCTTCTCGGATCAACAAGTCTCCATAACTTGATCCGTTTGTTTTATCGAGTCACCAAGTACGCACAATGTGACCTAATACGGCTTCTCGGATCAACAAGCACCTTCTATTTGACTCGATTTGACTTCTCGGATCATTAAGGCTTGTATTTGACCCCAATTGACTTCTCGGATTAACAAGTCTTCCATTTGACCCAATTCGGCTTCTCGGATCAACAAGTATCCATAACTTGATCCGTTTGTTTTATCAAGTCACCAAGTACGCACAATGTGACCTAATACGGCTTCTCGGGTCAACAAGCACCTTCTATTTGACTCGATTCGACTTCTCGGATCATTAAGGCTTGTATTTGACCCCAATTGACTTCTCGGATTAACAAGTCTTCCATTTGACCCAATTCGGCTTCTCGGATCAACAAGTATCCATAACTTGATCCGTTTGTTTTATCAAGTCACCAAGTACGCACAATGTGACCTAATACGGCTTCTCGGATCAACTAGCACCTTCTATTTGACTTGATTCGACTTCTCGAATCATTAAGGCTTGTATTTGACCCCAATTGACTTCTTGGATTAACAAGTCTTCCATTTGAGCCAATTCGGCTTCTCGGATCAACAAGTATCCATAACTTGATCCGTTTGTTTTATCAAGTCACCAAGTACGCACAATGTGACCTAATACGGCTTCTCGGATCAACAAGCACCTTCTATTTGACTCGATTCGACTTCTCGGATCATTAAGGCTTGTATTTGACCCCAATTGACTTCTCGGATTAACAAGTCTTCCGTTTGACCCAATTCGGCTTCTCGGATCAACAAGTATCCATAACTTGATCCGTTTGTTTTATCGAGTCACCAAGTACGCACAATGTGACCTAATACGGCTTCTCGGATCAACAAGCACCTTCTATTTGACTCGATTTGACTTCTCGGATCATTAAGGCTTGTATTTGACCCCAATTGACTTCTCGGATTAACAAGTCTTCCATTTGACCCAATTCGGCTTCTCGGATCAACAAGTATCCATAACTTGATCCGTTTGTTTTATCAAGTCACCAAGTACGCACAATGTGACCTAATACGGCTTCTCGGATCAACAAGCACCTTCTATTTGACTCGATTCGACTTCTCGGATCATTAAGGCTTGTATTTGACCCCAATTGACTTCTCGGATTAACAAGTCTTCCATTTGACCCAATTCGGCTTCTCGGATCAACAAGTATCCATAACTTGATCCGTTTGTTTTATCAAGTCACCAAGTACGCACAATGTGACCTAATACGGCTTCTCGGATCAACAAGCACCTTCTATTTGACTTGATTCGACTTCTCGAATCATTAAGGCTTGTATTTGACCCCAATTGACTTCTTGGATTAACAAGTCTTCCATTTGAGCCAATTCGGCTTCTCGGATCAACAAGTATCCATAACTTGATCCGTTTGTTTTATCAAGTCACCAAGTACGCACAATGTGACCTAATACGGCTTCTCGGATCAACAAGCACCTTCTATTTGACTCGATTCGACTTCTCGGATCATTAAGGCTTGTATTTGACCCCAATTGACTTCTCGGATTAACAAGTCTTCCGTTTGACCCAATTCGGCTTCTCGGATCAACAAGTATCCATAACTTGATCCGTTTGTTTTATCAAGTCACCAAGTATGCACAATGTGACCTAATACGGCTTCTCGGATCAACAAGCACCTTCTATTTGACTCGATTCGACTTCTCGGATCATTAAGGCTTGTATTTGACCCCAATTGACTTCTCGGATTAACAAGTCTTCCGTTTGACCCAATTCGGCTTCTCGGATCAACAAGTATCCATAACTTGATCCGTTTGTTTTATCAAGTCACCAAGTACGCACAATGTGACCTAATACGGCTTCTCGGATCAACAAGCACCTTCTATTTGACTCGATTCGACTTCTCGGATCATTAAGGCTTGTATTTGACCCCAATTGACTTCTCGGATTAACAAGCCTTCCATTTGACCCAATTCGGCTTCTCGGATCAACAAGTATCCATAACTTGATCCGTTTGTTTTATCAAGTCACCAAGTACGCACAATGTGACCTAATACGGCTTCTCGGGTCAACAAGCACCTTCTATTTGACTCGATTCGACTTCTCGGATCATTAAGGCTTGTATTTGACCCCAATTGACTTCTCGGATTAACAAGTCTTCCGTTTGACCCAATTCGGCTTCTCGGATCAACAAGTATCCATAACTTGATCCGTTTGTTTTATCAAGTCACCAAGTACGCACAATGTGACCTAATACGGCTTCTCGGATCAACAAGCACCTTCTATTTGACTCGATTCGACTTCTCGGATCATTAAGGCTTGTATTTGACCCCAATTGACTTCTCGGATTAACAAGTCTTCCATTTGACCCAATTCGGCTTCTCGGATCAACAAGTATCCATAACTTGATCCGTTTGTTTTATCAAGTCACCAAGTACGCACAATGTGACCTAATACGGCTTCTCGGATCAACAAGCACCTTCTATTTGACTTGATTCGACTTCTCGAATCATTAAGGCTTGTATTTGACCCCAATTGACTTCTTGGATTAACAAGTCTTCCATTTGACCCAATTCGGCTTCTCGGATCAACAAGTATCCATAACTTGATCCGTTTGTTTTATCAAGTCACCAAGTACGCACAATGTGACCTAATACGGCTTCTCGGGTCAACAAGCACCTTCTATTTGACTCGATTCGACTTCTCGGATCATTAAGGCTTGTATTTGACCCCAATTGACTTCTCGGATTAACAAGTCTTCCATTTGACCCAATTCGGCTTCTCGGATCAACAAGTATCCATAACTTGATCCGTTTGTTTTATCAAGTCACCAAGTACGCACAATGTGACCTAATACGGCTTCTCGGATCAACAAGCACCTTCTATTTGACTCGATTTGACTTCTCGGATCATTAAGGCTTGTATTTGACCCCAATTGACTTCTCGGATTAACAAGTCTTCCGTTTGACCCAATTCGGCTTCTCGGATCAACAAGTATCCATAACTTGATCCGTTTGTTTTATCAAGTCACCAAGTACGCACAATGTGACCTAATACGGCTTCTCGGATCAACAAGCACCTTCTATTTGACTTGATTCGACTTCTCGAATCATTAAGGCTTGTATTTGACCCCAATTGACTTCTTGGATTAACAAGTCTTCCATTTGAGCTAATTCGGCTTCTCGGATCAACAAGTATCCATAACTTGATCCGTTTGTTTTATTAAGTCACCAAGTACGCACAATGTGACCTAATACGGCTTCTCGGATCAACAAGCACCTTCTATTTGACTCGATTCGACTTCTCGGATCATTAAGGCTTGTATTTGACCCCAATTGACTTCTCGGATTAACAAGTCTTCCATTTGACCCAATTCGACTTCTCGGATCAACAAGTATCCATAACTTGATCCGTTTGTTTTATCAAGTCACTAAGTACGCAGAATGTGACCTAATACGGCTTCTCGGATCAACAAGCTTCTTCTATTTGACTCGATTCGACTTCTCGGATCATTAAGGCTTGTATTTGACGCCAATTGACTTCTCGGATTAACAAGTCTTCCATTTGACCCAATTCGGCTTCTCGGATCAACAAGTATCCATAACTTGATCCGTTTGTTTTATCAAGTCACCAAGTACGCACAATGTGACCTAATACGGCTTCTCGGATCAACAAGCACCTTCTATTTGACTTGATTCGACTTCTCGAATCATTAAGGCTTGTATTTGACCCCAATTGACTTCTTGGATTAACAAGTCTTCCATTTGAGCCAATTCGACTTCTCGGATCAACAAGTATCCATAACTTGATCCGTTTGTTTTATCAAGTCACCAAGTACGCACAATGTGACCTAATACGGCTTCTCGGATCAACAAGCACCTTCTATTTGACTCGATTCGACTTCTCGGATCATTAAGGCTTGTATTTGACCCCAATTGACTTCTCGGATTAACAAGTCTTCCGTTTGACCCAATTCGGCTTCTCGGATCAACAAGTATCCATAACTTGATCCGTTTGTTTTATCAAGTCACCAAGTATGCACAATGTGACCTAATACGGCTTCTCGGATCAACAAGCACCTTCTATTTGACTCGATTCGACTTCTCGGATCATTAAGGCTTGTATTTGACCCCAATTGACTTCTCGGATTAACAAGTCTTCCGTTTGACCCAATTCGGCTTCTCGGATCAACAAGTATCCATAACTTGATCCGTTTGTTTTATCAAGTCACCAAGTACGCACAATGTGACCTAATACGGCTTCTCGGATCAACAAGCACCTTCTATTTGACTCGATTCGACTTCTCGGATCATTAAGGCTTGTATTTGACCCCAATTGACTTCTCGGATTAACAAGCCTTCCATTTGACCCAATTCGGCTTCTCGGATCAACAAGTATCCATAACTTGATCCGTTTGTTTTATCAAGTCACCAAGTATGCACAATGTGACCTAATACGGCTTCTCGGATCAACAAGCACCTTCTATTTGACTCGATTCGACTTCTCGGATCATTAAGGCTTGTATTTGACCCCAATTGACTTCTCGGATTAACAAGTCTTCCGTTTGACCCAATTCGGCTTCTCGGATCAACAAGTATCCATAACTTGATCCGTTTGTTTTATCAAGTCACCAAGTACGCACAATGTGACCTAATACGGCTTCTCGGATCAACAAGCACCTTCTATTTGACTCGATTCGACTTCTCGGATCATTAAGGCTTGTATTTGACCCCAATTGACTTCTCGGATTAACAAGCCTTCCATTTGACCCAATTCGGCTTCTCGGATCAACAAGTATCCATAACTTGATCCGTTTGTTTTATCAAGTCACCAAGTACGCACAATGTGACCTAATACGGCTTCTCGGGTCAACAAGCACCTTCTATTTGACTCGATTCGACTTCTCGGATCATTAAGGCTTGTATTTGACCCCAATTGACTTCTCGGATTAACAAGTCTTCCGTTTGACCCAATTCGGCTTCTCGGATCAACAAGTATCCATAACTTGATCCGTTTGTTTTATCAAGTCACCAAGTATGCACAATGTGACCTAATACGGCTTCTCGGATCAACAAGCACCTTCTATTTGACTCGATTCGACTTCTCGGATCATTAAGGCTTGTATTTGACCCCAATTGACTTCTCGGATTAACAAGTCTTCCGTTTGACCCAATTCGGCTTCTCGGATCAACAAGTATCCATAACTTGATCCGTTTGTTTTATCAAGTCACCAAGTACGCACAATGTGACCTAATACGGCTTCTCGGATCAACAAGCACCTTCTATTTGACTCGATTCGACTTCTCGGATCATTAAGGCTTGTATTTGACCCCAATTGACTTCTCGGATTAACAAGCCTTCCATTTGACCCAATTCGGCTTCTCGGATCAACAAGTATCCATAACTTGATCCGTTTGTTTTATCAAGTCACCAAGTACGCACAATGTGACCTAATACGGCTTCTCGGGTCAACAAGCACCTTCTATTTGACTCGATTCGACTTCTCGGATCATTAAGGCTTGTATTTGACCCCAATTGACTTCTCGGATTAACAAGTCTTCCGTTTGACCCAATTCGGCTTCTCGGATCAACAAGTATCCATAACTTGATCCGTTTGTTTTATCAAGTCACCAAGTACGCACAATGTGACCTAATACGGCTTCTCGGATCAACAAGCACCTTCTATTTGACTCGATTCGACTTCTCGGATCATTAAGGCTTGTATTTGACCCCAATTGACTTCTCGGATTAACAAGTCTTCCATTTGACCCAATTCGGCTTCTCGGATCAACAAGTATCCATAACTTGATCCGTTTGTTTTATCAAGTCACCAAGTACGCACAATGTGACCTAATACGGCTTCTCGGATCAACAAGCACCTTCTATTTGACTTGATTCGACTTCTCGAATCATTAAGGCTTGTATTTGACCCCAATTGACTTCTTGGATTAACAAGTCTTCCATTTGACCCAATTCGGCTTCTCGGATCAACAAGTATCCATAACTTGATCCGTTTGTTTTATCAAGTCACCAAGTACGCACAATGTGACCTAATACGGCTTCTCGGGTCAACAAGCACCTTCTATTTGACTCGATTCGACTTCTCGGATCATTAAGGCTTGTATTTGACCCCAATTGACTTCTCGGATTAACAAGTCTTCCATTTGACCCAATTCGGCTTCTCGGATCAACAAGTATCCATAACTTGATCCGTTTGTTTTATCAAGTCACCAAGTACGCACAATGTGACCTAATACGGCTTCTCGGATCAACAAGCACCTTCTATTTGACTCGATTTGACTTCTCGGATCATTAAGGCTTGTATTTGACCCCAATTGACTTCTCGGATTAACAAGTCTTCCGTTTGACCCAATTCGGCTTCTCGGATCAACAAGTATCCATAACTTGATCCGTTTGTTTTATCAAGTCACCAAGTACGCACAATGTGACCTAATACGGCTTCTCGGATCAACAAGCACCTTCTATTTGACTTGATTCGACTTCTCGAATCATTAAGGCTTGTATTTGACCCCAATTGACTTCTTGGATTAACAAGTCTTCCATTTGAGCTAATTCGGCTTCTCGGATCAACAAGTATCCATAACTTGATCCGTTTGTTTTATTAAGTCACCAAGTACGCACAATGTGACCTAATACGGCTTCTCGGATCAACAAGCACCTTCTATTTGACTCGATTCGACTTCTCGGATCATTAAGGCTTGTATTTGACCCCAATTGACTTCTCGGATTAACAAGTCTTCCATTTGACCCAATTCGACTTCTCGGATCAACAAGTATCCATAACTTGATCCGTTTGTTTTATCAAGTCACTAAGTACGCAGAATGTGACCTAATACGGCTTCTCGGATCAACAAGCTTCTTCTATTTGACTCGATTCGACTTCTCGGATCATTAAGGCTTGTATTTGACGCCAATTGACTTCTCGGATTAACAAGTCTTCCATTTGACCCAATTCGGCTTCTCGGATCAACAAGTATCCATAACTTGATCCGTTTGTTTTATCAAGTCACCAAGTACGCACAATGTGACCTAATACGGCTTCTCGGATCAACAAGCACCTTCTATTTGACTTGATTCGACTTCTCGAATCATTAAGGCTTGTATTTGACCCCAATTGACTTCTTGGATTAACAAGTCTTCCATTTGAGCCAATTCGACTTCTCGGATCAACAAGTATCCATAACTTGATCCGTTTGTTTTATCAAGTCACCAAGTACGCACAATGTGACCTAATACGGCTTCTCGGATCAACAAGCACCTTCTATTTGACTCGATTCGACTTCTCGGATCATTAAGGCTTGTATTTGACCCCAATTGACTTCTCGGATTAACAAGTCTTCCGTTTGACCCAATTCGGCTTCTCGGATCAACAAGTATCCATAACTTGATCCGTTTGTTTTATCAAGTCACCAAGTATGCACAATGTGACCTAATACGGCTTCTCGGATCAACAAGCACCTTCTATTTGACTCGATTCGACTTCTCGGATCATTAAGGCTTGTATTTGACCCCAATTGACTTCTCGGATTAACAAGTCTTCCGTTTGACCCAATTCGGCTTCTCGGATCAACAAGTATCCATAACTTGATCCGTTTGTTTTATCAAGTCACCAAGTACGCACAATGTGACCTAATACGGCTTCTCGGATCAACAAGCACCTTCTATTTGACTCGATTCGACTTCTCGGATCATTAAGGCTTGTATTTGACCCCAATTGACTTCTCGGATTAACAAGCCTTCCATTTGACCCAATTCGGCTTCTCGGATCAACAAGTATCCATAACTTGATCCGTTTGTTTTATCAAGTCACCAAGTACGCACAATGTGACCTAATACGGCTTCTCGGGTCAACAAGCACCTTCTATTTGACTCGATTCGACTTCTCGGATCATTAAGGCTTGTATTTGACCCCAATTGACTTCTCGGATTAACAAGTCTTCCGTTTGACCCAATTCGGCTTCTCGGATCAACAAGTATCCATAACTTGATCCGTTTGTTTTATCAAGTCACCAAGTACGCACAATGTGACCTAATACGGCTTCTCGGATCAACAAGCACCTTCTATTTGACTCGATTCGACTTCTCGGATCATTAAGGCTTGTATTTGACCCCAATTGACTTCTCGGATTAACAAGTCTTCCATTTGACCCAATTCGGCTTCTCGGATCAACAAGTATCCATAACTTGATCCGTTTGTTTTATCAAGTCACCAAGTACGCACAATGTGACCTAATACGGCTTCTCGGATCAACAAGCACCTTCTATTTGACTTGATTCGACTTCTCGAATCATTAAGGCTTGTATTTGACCCCAATTGACTTCTTGGATTAACAAGTCTTCCATTTGAGCCAATTCGGCTTCTCGGATCAACAAGTATCCATAACTTGATCTGTTTGTTTTATCAAGTCACCAAGTACGCACAATGTGACCTAATACGGCTTCTCGGATCAACAAGCACCTTCTATTTGACTCGATTCGACTTCTCGGATCATTAAGGCTTGTATTTGACCCCAATTGACTTCTCGGATTAACAAGTATTCCGTTTGACCCAATTCGGCTTCTCGGATCAACAAGTATCCATAACTTGATCCGTTTGTTTTATCAAGTCACCAAGTATGCACAATGTGACCTAATACGGCTTCTCGGATCAACAAGCACCTTCTATTTGACTCGATTCGACTTCTCGGATCATTAAGGCTTGTATTTGACCCCAATTGACTTCTCGGATTAACAAGTCTTCCGTTTGACCCAATTCGGCTTCTCGGATCAACAAGTATCCATAACTTGATCCGTTTGTTTTATCAAGTCACCAAGTACGCACAATGTGACCTAATACGGCTTCTCGGATCAACAAGCACCTTCTATTTGACTTGATTCGACTTCTCGAATCATTAAGGCTTGTATTTGACCCCAATTGACTTCTTGGATTAACAAGTCTTCCATTTGAGCTAATTCGGCTTCTCGGATCAACAAGTATCCATAACTTGATCCGTTTGTTTTATTAAGTCACCAAGTACGCACAATGTGACCTAATACGGCTTCTCGGATCAACAAGCACCTTCTATTTGACTCGATTCGACTTCTCGGATCATTAAGGCTTGTATTTGACCCCAATTGACTTCTCGGATTAACAAGTCTTCCATTTGACCCAATTCGACTTCTCGGATCAACAAGTATCCATAACTTGATCCGTTTGTTTTATCAAGTCACTAAGTACGCAGAATGTGACCTAATACGGCTTCTCGGATCAACAAGCTTCTTCTATTTGACTCGATTCGACTTCTCGGATCATTAAGGCTTGTATTTGACGCCAATTGACTTCTCGGATTAACAAGTCTTCCATTTGACCCAATTCGGCTTCTCGGATCAACAAGTATCCATAACTTGATCCGTTTGTTTTATCAAGTCACCAAGTACGCACAATGTGACCTAATACGGCTTCTCGGGTCAACAAGCACCTTCTATTTGACTCGATTCGACTTCTCGGATCATTAAGGCTTGTATTTGACCCCAATTGACTTCTTGGATTAACAAGTCTTCCATTTGAGCCAATTCGGCTTCTCGGATCAACAAGTATCCATAACTTGATCCGTTTGTTTTATCAAGTCACCAAGTACGCACAATGTGACCTAATACGGCTTCTCGGATCAACAAGCACCTTCTATTTGACTCGATTCGACTTCTCGGATCATTAAGGCTTGTATTCGACCCCAATTGACTTCTCGGATTAACAAGTCTTCCGTTTGACCCAATTCGGCTTCTCGGATCAACAAGTATCCATAACTTGATCTGTTTGTTTTATCAAGTCACCAAGTACGCACAATGTGACCTAATACGGCTTCTCGGATCAACAAGCACCTTCTATTTGACTCGATTCGACTTCTCGGATCATTAAGGCTTGTATTTGACCCCAATTGACTTCTTGGATTAACAAGTCTTCCATTTGAGCCAATTCGGCTTCTCGGATCAACAAGTAGCCATAACTTGATCCGTTTGTTTTATCAAGCCACCAAGTACGCACAATGTGACCTAATATGGCTTCTCGGATCAACAAGCACCTTCTATTTGACTCGATTCGACTTCTCGGATCATTAAGGATTGTATTTGACACCAATTGACTTCTCGGATTAACAAGTCTTCCATTTGACCCAATTCGGCTTCTCGGATCAACAAGTATCCATAACTTGATCCGTTTGTTTATCAAGTCACCAAGTACGCACAATGTGACCTAATACGGCTTCTCGGGTCAACAAGCACCTTCTATTTGACTCGATTCGACTTCTCGGATCATTAAGGCTTGTATTTGACCCCAATTGACTTCTTGGATTAACAAGTCTTCCATTTGAGCCAATTCGGCTTCTCGGATCAACAAGTATTCATAACTTGATCCGTTTGTTTTATCAAGTCACCAAGTACGCACAATGTGACCTAATACGGCTTCTCGGATCAACAAGCACCTTCTATTTCACTCGATTCGACTTCTCGGATCATTAAGGCTTGTATTTGACCCCAATTGACTTCTCGGATTAACAAGTCTTCCATTTGACCCAATTCGACTTCTCGGATCAACAAGTATCCATAACTTGATCCGTTTGTTTTATCAAGTCACTAAGTACGCAGAATGTGACCTAATACGGCTTCTCGGATCAACAAGCTTCTTCTATTTGACTCGATTCGACTTCTCGGATCATTAAGGCTTGTATTTGACGCCAATTGACTTCTCGGATTAACAAGTCTTCCATTTGACCCAATTCGGCTTCTCGGATCAACAAGTATCCATAACTTGATCCGTTTGTTTTATCAAGTCACCAAGTACGCACAATGTGACCTAATACGGCTTCTCGGAAGAATCAACAAGAAGCAAGATCCTTTTCTCTCTCTAAAACGCTCTCTCCTCTCTCTAAAAACTACTGCACAAACTTGCTTTCCTCCTCCTCCTTGGCCGGCGGCTGCCGGCAGTCGCCGGCCAACCTCTGTTTATTTTAATTTTTAGTTCTCTTTTCTTGTTTCACTTTCTCTTTTTCTGTTAGTTTTTTATTGTGTTTTTGTTCTTCCCTTCGTTTTTACTTCTCTTTTCGAAAAACTGTTACTAGCCAGTTTTCTTCTTCCAGATTATTTGGGCTTTTAACTCATATATCGTCGCTATAATCTGTTCCTCCTGGTGATCCTTTATTTTTATATGTGGATCTGCTCCAAGGGCCTGTTCTTGACTGGAGCTCCCTTGTTTTTGAACTGGTTTGTCCAGCTCCGGATTCACGTTCACAGCAGCCGCCATTGATGGCGTCCCTCCTCTGGTTTCAAGAAGCTCGCAGTTCTGGGTTCGATGCTTTTCGGGCGACTTCTCGCCTGTTCTTGAGGAGTCCATTGCAGATCCACTTGTCACTGGGTCATCCTCTCGCGGAAGTGCTGATTTCGCGAGACTCAGCCTCGGAAGCTCATGCCCAGATCTGTCTCAGTCTTGGTGCTGTGATTTCTGCCATTGAAGGCGACCTTTCCGAGACTGAAGCACCACTGCTGGACTGGATCTGTTTCTCGATTCTGGGACAAGATCTCCTGGATTTCGTTTGTTGGCTGAGGGTACCGCCATTGAAGGGTGCTCAGACTCGCGAAGACGCCATTGTTACTGAGTTAACTCAGCTCTCGAGTTCTCTCACAGACCCGAGTTGACTCGAGTCTAGCCCCTGAGTCACCGTCCTCAGACAAGCAGGGTCGCTTCCTTCGCGATCTTGTGAGGACGCAATGCTTCCCGAGCTCAAGGATCGCACCCACTGAGTCACGCGGCGATCTTGGCCTGCCACGACTCACGCCCCCAGGTTCTGCTTTATCCGGGTTTCCTGATCTTCGAAGCTCACCCACATTGGGGCTGTGACTTGGAGCTTCAGCAGATGTATCCTCATTTTTACGCACTAGGTCTATTTTTGGCTTGGTTTTAGAGCTGATTTAGTGGATTATTTGCTGAATTATTGGATTTTTCTGGGTTATCATGATTTTGGTTGGTGATGCACCGAGGTGGCCCTCGCAGTCCAGGATCTTATCCGGACGTGATTTGAGGTGGAGATTTGAGGTGCTGGACCCACCTCGCCTTCCAGCCTTTTCGCAGATTGATCTGTTTTACATTGATGACCCGTATGGCAGACTTGTATTGATAATCTGTTTTTGATCTATTTCCATCAGCGTCTGGAATTTGTATTTTAAGGCACTGGTAGATTTCTCCAACCCCCGCTCCATGGTCCCAGGCGGGGTGCTTCACAGCAGCTTTTGATCATGTGCTGTAATTGATGGCTCGGCAATTCCGGAGGCATCGTCTTTTGTAGGATTGGCTATAATGGATTTTCTGGAATTGACCACAATTCCAACGCTTTGGCTCGGCATTCCCGGGTTTATTTGGAGGCAGTCCCTCCATTATTTTTAGCAGGGTTGCTTTGCGTATGCCGTGTTTTGGGATACGTCTTTTATTTGTGCTTACAGATTTGACAGCTACGAGCTAATGCATTGGAATCTTCCCAGGGATTTTGGACTCACACCGATGTGAGAAGTGTTGGATTTCCCCCATGCTTAGATTTCGTGACATAGGGCAAGGTGCTTCGTATCTGTAGTACGCTAGAAGATAGTTCTATTCATTGCATCATATTGGCTTGTCCCTGACTTTGCTTATTTCAGTCTGTCCACCTTTATCTGTCGATTTGTGGCATGAAAAGGTTTTCAATTTGCTTTTTGTGTGTGACCGTCCTGTGGTCTCCACATTCTTCGCTTGTTTGTTTTCTTTTCTTCATTTATAATACTACCTATTTAAACCTAATACGGCTTCTCGGGTCAACAAGCACCTTCTATTTGACTCGATTCGACTTCTCGGATCATTAAGGCTTGTATTTGACCCCAATTGACTTCTTGGATTAACAAGTCTTCCATTTGAGCCAATTCGGCTTCTCGGATCAACAAGTATCCATAACTTGATCCGTTTGTTTTATCAAGTCACCAAGTACGCACAATGTGACCTAATACGGCTTCTCGGATCAACAAGCACCTTCTATTTGACTCGATTCGACTTCTCGGATCATTAAGGCTTGTATTCGACCCCAATTGACTTCTCGGATTAACAAGTCTTCCGTTTGACCCAATTCGGCTTCTCGGATCAACAAGTATCCATAACTTGATCTGTTTGTTTTATCAAGTCACCAAGTACGCACAATGTGACCTAATACGGCTTCTCGGATCAACAAGCACCTTCTATTTGACTCGATTCGACTTCTCGGATCATTAAGGCTTGTATTTGACCCCAATTGACTTCTTGGATTAACAAGTCTTCCATTTGAGCCAATTCGGCTTCTCGGATCAACAAGTAGCCATAACTTGATCCGTTTGTTTTATCAAGCCACCAAGTACGCACAATGTGACCTAATATGGCTTCTCGGATCAACAAGCACCTTCTATTTGACTCGATTCGACTTCTCGGATCATTAAGGATTGTATTTGACACCAATTGACTTCTCGGATTAACAAGTCTTCCATTTGACCCAATTCGGCTTCTCGGATCAACAAGTATCCATAACTTGATCCGTTTGTTTATCAAGTCACCAAGTACGCACAATGTGACCTAATACGGCTTCTCGGGTCAACAAGCACCTTCTATTTGACTCGATTCGACTTCTCGGATCATTAAGGCTTGTATTTGACCCCAATTGACTTCTTGGATTAACAAGTCTTCCATTTGAGCCAATTCGGCTTCTCGGATCAACAAGTATCCATAACTTGATCCGTTTGTTTTATCAAGTCACCAAGTACGCACAATGTGACCTAATACGGCTTCTCGGATCAACAAGCACCTTCTATTTGACTCGATTCGACTTCTCGGATCATTAAGGCTTGTATTTGACCCCAATTGACTTCTCGGATTAACAAGTCTTCCGTTTGACCCAATTCGGCTTCTCGGATCAACAAGTATCCATAACTTGATCCGTTTGTTTTATCAAGTCACCAAGTACGCACAATGTGACCTAATACGGCTTCTCGGATCAACAAGCACCTTCTATTTGACTCGATTCGACTTCTCGGATCATTAAGGCTTGTATTTGACCCCAATTGACTTCTCGGATTAACAAGTCTTCCATTTGACCCAATTCGGCTTCTCGGATCAACAAGTATCCATAACTTGATCCGTTTGTTTTATCAAGTCACCAAGTACGCACAATGTGACCTAATACGGCTTCTCGGATCAACAAGCACCTTCTATTTGACTTGATTCGACTTCTCGAATCATTAAGGCTTGTATTTGACCCCAATTGACTTCTTGGATTAACAAGTCTTCCATTTGAGCCAATTCGCCTTCTCGGATCAACAAGTATCCATAACTTGATCCGTTTGTTTTATTAAGTCACCAAGTACGCAAAATGTGACCTAATACGGCTTCTCGGATCAACAAGCACCTTCTATTTGACTCGATTCGACTTCTCGGATCATTAAGGCTTGTATTTGACCCCAATTGACTTCTCGGATTAACAAGTCTTCCGTTTGACCCAATTCGGCTTCTCGGATCAACAAGTATCCATAACTTGATCCGTTTGTTTTATCAAGTCACCAAGTATGCACAATGTGACCTAATACGGCTTCTCGGATCAACAAGCACCTTCTATTTGACTCGAATTGACTTCTCGGATCATTAAGGCTTGTATTTGACCCCAATTGACTTCTCGGATTAACAAGTCTTCCGTTTGACCCAATTCGGCTTCTCGGATCAACAAGTATCCATAACTTGATCAGTTTGTTTTATCAAGTCACCAAGTACGCACAATGTGACCTAATACGGCTTCTCGGATCAACAAGCACCTTCTATTTGACTTGATTCGACTTCTCGAATCATTAAGGCTTGTATTTGACCCCAATTGACTTCTTGGATTAACAAGTCTTCCATTTGAGCCAATTCGGCTTCTCGGATCAACAAGTATCCATAACTTGATCCGTTTGTTTTATTAAGTCACCAAGTACGCACAATGTGACCTAATACGGCTTCTCGGGTCAACAAGCACCTTCTATTTGACTCGATTCGACTTCTCGGATCATTAAGGCTTGTATTTGACCCCAATTGACTTCTTGGATTAACAAGTCTTCCATTTGAGCCAATTCGGCTTCTCGGATCAACAAGTATCCATAACTTGATCCGTTTGTTTTATCAAGTCACCAAGTACGCACAATGTAACCTAATACGGCTTCTCGGATCAACAAGCACCTTCTATTTGACTCGATTCGACTTCTCGGATCATTAAGGCTTGTATTCGACCCCAATTGACTTCTCGGATTAACAAGTCCTCCGTTTGACCCAATTCGGCTTCTCGGATCAACAAGTATCCATAACTTGATCTGTTTGTTTTATCAAGTCACCAAGTACGCACAATGTGACCTAATACGGCTTCTCGGATCAACAAGCACCTTCTATTTGACTCGATTCGACTTCTCGGATCATTAAGGCTTGTATTTGACCCCAATTGACTTCTTGGATTAACAAGTCTTCCATTTGAGCCAATTCGGCTTCTCGGATCAACAAGTATTCATAACTTGATCCGTTTGTTTTATCAAGTCACCAAGTACGCACAATGTGACCTAATACGGCTTCTCGGATCAACAAGCACCTTCTATTTCACTCGATTCGACTTCTCGGATCATTAAGGCTTGTATTTGACCCCAATTGACTTCTCGGATTAACAAGTCTTCCATTTGACCCAATTCGACTTCTCGGATCAACAAGTATCCATAACTTGATCCGTTTGTTTTATCAAGTCACTAAGTACGCAGAATGTGACCTAATACGGCTTCTCGGATCAACAAGCTTCTTCTATTTGACTCGATTCGACTTCTCGGATCATTAAGGCTTGTATTTGACGCCAATTGACTTCTCGGATTAACAAGTCTTCCATTTGACCCAATTCGGCTTCTCGGATCAACAAGTATCCATAACTTGATCCGTTTGTTTTATCAAGTCACCAAGTACGCACAATGTGACCTAATACGGCTTCTCGGGTCAACAAGCACCTTCTATTTGACTCGATTCGACTTCTCGGATCATTAAGGCTTGTATTTGACCCCAATTGACTTCTTGGATTAACAAGTCTTCCATTTGAGCCAATTCGGCTTCTCGGATCAACAAGTATCCATAACTTGATCCGTTTGTTTTATCAAGTCACCAAGTACGCACAATGTGACCTAATACGGCTTCTCGGATCAACAAGCACCTTCTATTTGACTCGATTCGACTTCTCGGATCATTAAGGCTTGTATTCGACCCCAATTGACTTCTCGGATTAACAAGTCTTCCGTTTGACCCAATTCGGCTTCTCGGATCAACAAGTATCCATAACTTGATCTGTTTGTTTTATCAAGTCACCAAGTACGCACAATGTGACCTAATACGGCTTCTCGGATCAACAAGCACCTTCTATTTGACTCGATTCGACTTCTCGGATCATTAAGGCTTGTATTTGACCCCAATTGACTTCTTGGATTAACAAGTCTTCCATTTGAGCCAATTCGGCTTCTCGGATCAACAAGTAGCCATAACTTGATCCGTTTGTTTTATCAAGCCACCAAGTACGCACAATGTGACCTAATATGGCTTCTCGGATCAACAAGCACCTTCTATTTGACTCGATTCGACTTCTCGGATCATTAAGGATTGTATTTGACACCAATTGACTTCTCGGATTAACAAGTCTTCCATTTGACCCAATTCGGCTTCTCGGATCAACAAGTATCCATAACTTGATCCGTTTGTTTATCAAGTCACCAAGTACGCACAATGTGACCTAATACGGCTTCTCGGGTCAACAAGCACCTTCTATTTGACTCGATTCGACTTCTCGGATCATTAAGGCTTGTATTTGACCCCAATTGACTTCTTGGATTAACAAGTCTTCCATTTGAGCCAATTCGGCTTCTCGGATCAACAAGTATCCATAACTTGATCCGTTTGTTTTATCAAGTCACCAAGTACGCACAATGTGACCTAATACGGCTTCTCGGATCAACAAGCACCTTCTATTTGACTCGATTCGACTTCTCGGATCATTAAGGCTTGTATTTGACCCCAATTGACTTCTCGGATTAACAAGTCTTCCGTTTGACCCAATTCGGCTTCTCGGATCAACAAGTATCCATAACTTGATCCGTTTGTTTTATCAAGTCACCAAGTACGCACAATGTGACCTAATACGGCTTCTCGGATCAACAAGCACCTTCTATTTGACTCGATTCGACTTCTCGGATCATTAAGGCTTGTATTTGACCCCAATTGACTTCTCGGATTAACAAGTCTTCCATTTGACCCAATTCGGCTTCTCGGATCAACAAGTATCCATAACTTGATCCGTTTGTTTTATCAAGTCACCAAGTACGCACAATGTGACCTAATACGGCTTCTCGGATCAACAAGCACCTTCTATTTGACTTGATTCGACTTCTCGAATCATTAAGGCTTGTATTTGACCCCAATTGACTTCTTGGATTAACAAGTCTTCCATTTGAGCCAATTCGCCTTCTCGGATCAACAAGTATCCATAACTTGATCCGTTTGTTTTATTAAGTCACCAAGTACGCAAAATGTGACCTAATACGGCTTCTCGGATCAACAAGCACCTTCTATTTGACTCGATTCGACTTCTCGGATCATTAAGGCTTGTATTTGACCCCAATTGACTTCTCGGATTAACAAGTCTTCCGTTTGACCCAATTCGGCTTCTCGGATCAACAAGTATCCATAACTTGATCCGTTTGTTTTATCAAGTCACCAAGTATGCACAATGTGACCTAATACGGCTTCTCGGATCAACAAGCACCTTCTATTTGACTCGAATTGACTTCTCGGATCATTAAGGCTTGTATTTGACCCCAATTGACTTCTCGGATTAACAAGTCTTCCGTTTGACCCAATTCGGCTTCTCGGATCAACAAGTATCCATAACTTGATCAGTTTGTTTTATCAAGTCACCAAGTACGCACAATGTGACCTAATACGGCTTCTCGGATCAACAAGCACCTTCTATTTGACTTGATTCGACTTCTCGAATCATTAAGGCTTGTATTTGACCCCAATTGACTTCTTGGATTAACAAGTCTTCCATTTGAGCCAATTCGGCTTCTCGGATCAACAAGTATCCATAACTTGATCCGTTTGTTTTATTAAGTCACCAAGTACGCACAATGTGACCTAATACGGCTTCTCGGGTCAACAAGCACCTTCTATTTGACTCGATTCGACTTCTCGGATCATTAAGGCTTGTATTTGACCCCAATTGACTTCTTGGATTAACAAGTCTTCCATTTGAGCCAATTCGGCTTCTCGGATCAACAAGTATCCATAACTTGATCCGTTTGTTTTATCAAGTCACCAAGTACGCACAATGTAACCTAATACGGCTTCTCGGATCAACAAGCACCTTCTATTTGACTCGATTCGACTTCTCGGATCATTAAGGCTTGTATTCGACCCCAATTGACTTCTCGGATTAACAAGTCCTCCGTTTGACCCAATTCGGCTTCTCGGATCAACAAGTATCCATAACTTGATCTGTTTGTTTTATCAAGTCACCAAGTACGCACAATGTGACCTAATACGGCTTCTCGGATCAACAAGCACCTTCTATTTGACTCGATTCGACTTCTCGGATCATTAAGGCTTGTATTTGACCCCAATTGACTTCTTGGATTAACAAGTCTTCCATTTGAGCCAATTCGGCTTCTCGGATCAACAAGTAGCCATAACTTGATCCGTTTGTTTTATCAAGCCACCAAGTACGCACAATGTGACCTAATATGGCTTCTCGGATCAACAAGCACCTTCTATTTGACTCGATTCGACTTCTCGGATCATTAAGGATTGTATTTGACACCAATTGACTTCTCGGATTAACAAGTCTTCCATTTGAGCCAATTCGGCTTCTCGGATCAACAAGTATCCATAACTTGATCCGTTTGTTTTATCAAGTCACCAAGTACGCACAATGTGACCTAATACGGCTTCTCGGATCAACAAGCACCTTCTATTTGACTCGATTCGACTTCTCGGATCATTAAGGCTTGTATTTGACCCCAATTGACTTCTCGGATTAACAAGTCTTCCGTTTGACCCAATTCGGCTTCTCGGATCAACAAGTATCCATAACTTGATCCGTTTGTTTTATCAAGTCACCAAGTACGCACAATGTGACCTAATACGGCTTCTCGGATCAACAAGCACCTTCTATTTGACTCGATTCGACTTCTCGGATCATTAAGGCTTGTATTTGACCCCAATTGACTTCTCGGATTAACAAGTCTTCCGTTTGACCCAATTCGGCTTCTCGGATCAACATGTATCCATAACTTGATCCGTTTGTTTTATCAAGTCACCAAGTACGCACAATGTGACCTAATACGGCTTCTCGGATCAACAAGCACCTTCTATTTGACTCGATTCGACTTCTCGGATCATTAAGGCTTGTATTTGACCCCAATTGACTTCTCGGATTAACAAGTCTTCCATTTGACCCAATTCGGCTTCTCGGATCAACAAGTATCCATAACTTGATCCGTTTGTTTTATCAAGTCCCCAAGTACGCACAATGTGACCTAATACGGCTTCTCGGATCAACAAGCACCTTCTATTTGACTTGATTCGACTTCTCGAATCATTCAGGCTTGTATTTGATCTAAATTGACTTCTCGGATCAACAAGTCTTCCATTTGACCCAATTCGGCTTCTCGGATCAACAAGTATCCATAACTTGATCCGTTTGTTTTATTAAGTCACCAAGTACGCACAATGTGACCTAATACGGCTTCTCGGATCAACAAGCACCTTCTATTTGACTCGATTCGACTTCTCGGATCATTAAGGCTTGTATTTGACCCCAATTGACTTCTCGGATTAACAAGTCTTCCATTTGACCCAATTCGACTTCTCGGATCAACAAGTATCCATAACTTGATCCGTTTGTTTTATCAAGTCACCAAGTACGCAGAATGTGACCTAATACGGCTTCTCGGATCAACAAGCTTCTTCTATTTAACTCGATTCGACTTCTCGGATCATTAAGGCTTATATTTGACCCCAATTGACTTCTCGGATTAACAAGTCTTCCATTTGAGCCAATTCGGCTTCTCGGATCAACAAGTATCCATAACTTGATCCGTTTGTTTTATTAAGTCACCAAGTACGCATAATGTGACCTAATACGGCTTCTCGGATCAACAAGCACCTTCTATTTGACTCGATTCGACTTCTCGGATCATTAAGGCTTGTATTTGACCCCAATTGACTTCTCGGATTAACAAGTCTTCCATTTGACCCAATTCGACTTCTCGGATCAACAAGTATCCATAACTTGATTCGTTTGTTTTATCAAGTCACCAAGTACGCAGAATGTGACCTAATACGGCTTCTCGGATCAACAAGCTTCTTCTATTTAACTCGATTCGACTTCTCGGATCATTAAGGCTTATATTTGACCCCAATTGACTTCTCGGATTAACAAGTCTTCCATTTGAGCCAATTCGGCTTCTCGGATCAACAAGTATCCATAACTTGATCCGTTTGTTTTATTAAGTCACCAAGTACGCATAATGTGACCTAATACGGCTTCTCGGATCAACAAGCACCTTCTATTTGACTCGATTCGACTTCTCGGATCATTAAGGCTTGTATTTGACCCCAATTGACTTCTCGGATTTACAAGTCTTCCATTTAACCCAATTCGGCTTCTCGGATCAACAAGTATCCATAACTTGATCCGTTTGTTTTATCAAGTCACCAAGTACGCACAATGTGACCTAATATGGCTTCTCGGATCAACAAGCACCTTCTATTTGACTCGAATCGACTTCTCGGATCATTAAGGCTTGTATTTGACGCCAATTGACTTCTCGGATTAACAAGTCTTCCATTTGACCCAATTCGGCTTCTCGGATCAACAAGTATCCATAACTTGATCCGTTTGTTTTATCAAGTCACCAAGTACGCACAATGTGACCTAATACGGCTTCTCGGATCAACAAGCACCTTCTATTTGACTCGATTCGACTTCTCGGATCATTAAGGCCTGTATTTGACCCCAATTGACTTCTCGGATTAACAAGTCTTCCGTTTGACCCAATTCGGCTTCTCGGATCAACAAGTATCCATAACTTGATCCGTTTGTTTTATCAAGTCACCAAGTACGCACAATGTGACCTAATACGGCTTCTCGGATCAACAAGAACCTTTTATTTGACTCGATTCGACTTCTCGGATCATTAAGGCTTGTATTTGACCCCAATTGACTTCTCGGATTAACAAGTCTTCCATTTGACCCAATTCTTCTTCTCGGAACAACAAGTATCCAGAACTTGATCCGTTTGTTTTATCAAGTCACCAAGTACGCACAATGTGACCTAATACGGCTTCTCGGATCAACAAGCACCTTCTATTTGACTTGATTCGACTTCTCGAATCATTAAGGCTTGTATTTGATCTCAATTGACTTCTCGTATCAACAAGTCTTCCATTTGACCCAATTCAGCTTCTCGGATCAACAAGTATCCATAACTTGATCCGTTTGTTTTATTATGTCACCAAGTACGCACAATGTGACCTAATACGGCTTCTCGGATCAACAAGCACCTTCTATTTGACTCGATTCGACTTCTCGAATCATTAAGGCTTGTATTTGATCTCAATTGACTTCTCGTATCAACAAGTCTTCCATTTGACCCAATTCAGCTTCTCGGATCAACAAGTATCCATAACTTGATCCGTTTGTTTTATTATGTCACCAAGTACGCACAATGTGACCTAATACGGCTTCTCGGATCAACAAGCACCTTCTATTTGACTCGATTCGACTTCTCGGATCATTAAGGCTTGTATTTGACCCCAATTGACTTCTCGGATTAAAAAGTCTTCCGTTTGACCCAATTCGGCTTCTCGGATCAACAAGTATCCATAACTTGATCCGGTAGTTTTATCAAGTCACCAAGTACGCACAATGTGACCTAATACGGCTTCTCGTATCAACAAGCACCTTCTATTTGACTCGATTCGACTTCTCGGATCATTAAGGCTTGTATTTGACCCCAATTGACTTCTCGGATTAACAAGTCTTCCATTTGACCCAATTCGCCTTCTCGGATCAACAAGTATCCATAACTTGATCCGTTTGTTTTATCATGTCACCAAGTACGCACAATGTGACCTAATACGGCTTCTCGGATCAACAAGCACCTTCTATTTGACTCGATTCGACTTCTCATATCATTAAGGCTTGTATTTGACCCCAATTGACTTCTCGGATTAAAAAGTCTTCCGTTTGACCCAATTCGGCTTCTCGGATCAACAAGTATCCATAACTTGATCCGTTTGTTTTATCAAGTCACCAAGTACGCACAATGTGACCTAATACGGCTTCTCGTATCAACAAGCACCTTCTATTTGACTCGATTCGACTTCTCGGATCATTAAGGCTTGTATTTGACCCCAATTGACTTCTCGGATTAACAAGTCTTCCATTTGACCCAATTCGGCTTCTCGGATCAACAAGTATCCATAACTTGATCCGTTTGTTTTATCAAGTCACCAAGTACGCACAATGTGACCTAATACGGCTTCTCGGATCAACAAGCACCTTCTATTTGACTTGATTCGACTTCTCGAATCATTAAGGCTTGTATTTGATCTAAATTGACTTCTCGGATCAACAAGTCTTCCATTTGACCCAATTCGGCTTCTCGGATCAACAGGTACCCATAACTTGATCCGTTTGTTTTATTAAGTCACCAAGTACGCACAATGTGACCTAATACGGCTTCTCGGATCAACAAGCAGCTTCTATTTGACTCGATTCGACTTCTCGGATCATTAAGGCTTGTATTTGACCCCAATTGACTTCTCGGATTAAAAAGTCTTCCGTTTGACCCAATTCGGCTTCTCGGATCAACAAGTATCCATAACTTGATCCGTTTGTTTTATCAAGTCACCAAGTACGCACAATGTGACCTAATACGGCTTCTCGTATCAACAAGCACCTTCTATTTGACTCGATTCGACTTCTCGGATCATTAAGGCTTGTATTTGACCCCAATTGACTTCTCGGATTAACAAGTCTTCCATTTGACCCAATTCGGCTTCTCGGATCAACAAGTATCCATAACTTGATCCGTTTGTTTTATCAAGTCACCAAGTACGCACAATGTGACCTAATACGGCTTCTCGGATCAACAAGCACCTTCTATTTGACTCGATTCGACTTCTTGGATCATTAAGGCTTGTATTTGACCCCAATTGACTTCTCGGATTAACAAGTCTTCCGTTTGACCCAATTCGGCTTCTCGGATCAACAAGTATCCATAACTTGATCCGTTTGTTTTATCAAGTCACCATGTACGCACAATGTGACCTAATACGGCTTCTCGGATCAACAAGCACCTTCTATTTGACTCGATTCGACTTCTCGGATCATTAAGGCTTGTATTTGACCCCAATTGACTTCTCGGATTAACAAGTCTTCCATTTGACCCAATTCGGCTTCTCGGATCAACAAGTATCCATAACTTGATCCGTTTGTTTTATTAAGTCACCAAGTACGCACAATGTGACCTAATACGGGTTCTCGGATCAACAAGCACCTTCTATTTGACTCGATTCGACTTCTCGGATCATTAAGGCTTGTATTTGACCCCAATTGACTTCTCGGATTAACAAGTCTTCCATTTGACCCAATTCAACTTCTCGGATCAACAAGTATCCATAACTTGATCCGTTTGTTTTATCAAGTCACCAAGTACGCAGAATGTGACCTAATACGGCTTCTCGAATCAACAAGCTTCTTCTATTTGACTCGATTCGACTTCTCGGATCATTAAGGCTTATATTTGACCCCAATTGACTTCTCGGATTAACAAGTCTTCCATTTGAGCCAATTCGGCTTCTCGGATCAACAAGTATCCATAACTTGATCCGTTTGTTTTATTAAGTCACCAAGTACGCATAATGTGACCTAATACGGCTTCTCGGATCAACAAGCACCTTCTATTTGACTCGATTCGACTTCTCGGATCATTAAGGCTTGTATTTGACCTCAATTGACTTCTCGGATTAACAAGTCTTCCATTTAACCCAATTCGGCTTCTCGGATCAACAAGTATCCATCACTTGATCCGTTTGTTTTATCAAGTCACCAAGTACGCACAATGTGACCTAATATGGCTTCTCGGATCAACAAGCACCTTCTATTTGACTCGAATCGACTTCTCGGATCATTAAGGCTTGTATTTGACGCCAATTGACTTCTCGGATTAACAAGTCTTCCATTTGACCCAATTCGACTTCTCGGATCAACAAGTATCCATAACTTGATCCGTTTGTCTTATCAAGTCACCAAGTACGCACAATGTGACCTAATACGGCTTCTCGTATCAACAAGCACCTTCTATTTGACTCGATTCGACTTCTCGGATCATTAAGGCTTGTATTTGACCCCAATTGACTTCTCGGATTAACAAGTCTTCCATTTGACCCAATTCGGCTTCTCGGATCAACAAGTATCCATAACTTGATCCGTTTGTTTTATCAAGTCACCAAGTACGCACAATGTGACCTAATACGGCTTCTCGGATCAACAAGCACCTTCTATTTGACTCGATTCGACTTCTTGGATCATTAAGGCTTGTATTTGACCCCAATTGACTTCTCGGATTAACAAGTCTTCCGTTTGACCCAATTCGGCTTCTCGGATCAACAAGTATCCATAACTTGATCCGTTTGTTTTATCAAGTCACCATGTACGCACAATGTGACCTAATACGGCTTCTCGGATCAACAAGCACCTTCTATTTGACTCGATTCGACTTCTCGGATCATTAAGGCTTGTATTTGACCCCAATTGACTTCTCGGATTAACAAGTCTTCCATTTGACCCAATTCGGCTTCTCGGATCAACAAGTATCCATAACTTGATCCGTTTGTTTTATTAAGTCACCAAGTACGCACAATGTGACCTAATACGGGTTCTCGGATCAACAAGCACCTTCTATTTGACTCGATTCGACTTCTCGGATCATTAAGGCTTGTATTTGACCCCAATTGACTTCTCGGATTAACAAGTCTTCCATTTGACCCAATTCAACTTCTCGGATCAACAAGTATCCATAACTTGATCCGTTTGTTTTATCAAGTCACCAAGTACGCAGAATGTGACCTAATACGGCTTCTCGAATCAACAAGCTTCTTCTATTTGACTCGATTCGACTTCTCGGATCATTAAGGCTTATATTTGACCCCAATTGACTTCTCGGATTAACAAGTCTTCCATTTGAGCCAATTCGGCTTCTCGGATCAACAAGTATCCATAACTTGATCCGTTTGTTTTATTAAGTCACCAAGTACGCATAATGTGACCTAATACGGCTTCTCGGATCAACAAGCACCTTCTATTTGACTCGATTCGACTTCTCGGATCATTAAGGCTTGTATTTGACCTCAATTGACTTCTCGGATTAACAAGTCTTCCATTTAACCCAATTCGGCTTCTCGGATCAACAAGTATCCATCACTTGATCCGTTTGTTTTATCAAGTCACCAAGTACGCACAATGTGACCTAATATGGCTTCTCGGATCAACAAGCACCTTCTATTTGACTCGAATCGACTTCTCGGATCATTAAGGCTTGTATTTGACGCCAATTGACTTCTCGGATTAACAAGTCTTCCATTTGACCCAATTCGACTTCTCGGATCAACAAGTATCCATAACTTGATCCGTTTGTCTTATCAAGTCACCAAGTACGCACAATGTGACCTAATACGGCTTCTCGGATCAACAAGCACCTTCTATTTGACTCGATTCGACTTCTCGGATCATTAAGGCTTGTATTCACCCCAATTGACTTCTTGGATTAACAAGTCTTCTATTTGAGCCAATTCGGCTTCTCGGATCAACAAGTATCCATAACTTGATCCGTTTGTTTTATCAAGTCACCAAGTACGCACAATGTGACCTAATACGGCTTCTCGGATCAACAAGCACCTTCTATTTGACTCGATTCGACTTCTCGGATCATTAAGGCCTGTATTTGACCCCAATTGACTTCTCGGATTAACAAGTCTTCCGTTTGACCCAATTCGGCTTCTCGGATCAACAAGTATCCATAACTTGATCCGTTTGTTTTATCAAGTCACCAAGTACGCACAATGTGACCTAATACGGCTTCTCGGATCAACAAGAACCTTTTATTTGACTCGATTCGACTTCTCGGATCATTAAGGCTTGTATATGACCCCAATTGACTTCTCGGATTAACAAGTCTTCCATTTGACCCAATTCTTCTTCTCGGATCAACAAGTATCCATAACTTGATCCGTTTGTTTTATCAAGTCACCAAGTACGCACAATGTGACCTAATACGGCTTCTCGGATCAACAAGCACCTTCTATTTGACTTGATTCGACTTCTCGAATCATTAAGGCTTGTATTTGATCTCAATTGACTTCTCGTATCAACAAGTCTTCCATTTGACCCAATTCAGCTTCTCGGATCAACAAGTATCCATAACTTGATCCGTTTGTTTTATTATGTCACCAAGTACGCACAATGTGACCTAATACGGCTTCTCGGATCAACAAGCACCTTCTATTTGACTCGATTCGACTTCTCGAATCATTAAGGCTTGTATTTGACCCCAATTGACTTCTCGGATTAACAAGTCTTCCATTTGACCCAATTCGACTTCTCGGATCAACAAGTATCCATAACTTGATCCGTTTGTTTTATCAAGTCACCAAGTACGCAGAATGTGACCTAATACGGCTTCTCGGATCAACAAGCTTCTTCTATTTGACTCGATTCGACTTCTCGGATCATTAAGGCTTATATTTGACCCCAATTGACTTCTCGGATTAACAAGTCTTCCATTTGAGCCAATTCGGCTTCTCGGATCAACAAGTATCCATAACTTGATCCGTTTGTTTTATTAAGTCACCAAGTACGCATAATGTGACCTAATACGGCTTCTCGGATCAACAAGCACCTTCTATTTGACTCGATTCGACTTCTCGGATCATTAAGGCTTGTATTTGACCCCAATTGACTTCTCGGATTAACAAGTCTTCCATTTAACCCAATTCGGCTTCTCGGATCAACAAGTATCCATAACTTGATCCGTTTGTTTTATCAAGTCACCAAGTACGCACAATGTGACCTAATACGGCTTCTCGGATCAACAAGCACCTTCTATTTGACTTGATTCGACTTCTCGAATCATTAAGGCTTGTATTTGATCTCAATTGACTTCTCGTATCAACAAGTCTTCCATTTGAGCCAATTCGGCTTCTCGGATCAACAAGTATCCATAACTTGATCCGTTTGTTTTATTAAGTCACCAAGTACGCATAATGTGACCTAATACGGCTTCTCGGATCAACAAGCACCTTCTATTTGACTCGATTCGACTTCTCGGATCATTAAGGCTTGTATTTGACCCCAATTGACTTCTCGGATTAACAAGTCTTCCATTTAACCCAATTCGGCTTCTCGGATCAACAAGTATCCATAACTTGATCCGTTTGTTTTATCAAGTCACCAAGTACGCACAATGTGACCTAATACGGCTTCTCGGATCAACAAGCACCTTCTATTTGACTCGATTCGACTTCTCGGATCATTAAGGCCTGTATTTGACCCCAATTGACTTCTCGGATTAACAAGTCTTCCGTTTGACCCAATTCGGCTTCTCGGATCAACAAGTATCCATAACTTGATCCGTTTGTTTTATCAAGTCACCAAGTACGCACAATGTGACCTAATACGGCTTCTCGGATCAACAAGAACCTTTTATTTGACTCGATTCGACTTCTCGGATCATTAAGGCTTGTATTTGACCCCAATTGACTTCTCGGATTAACAAGTCTTCCATTTGACCCAATTCTTCTTCTCGGATCAACAAGTATCCATAACTTGATCCGTTTGTTTTATCAAGTCACCAAGTACGCACAATGTGACCTAATACGGCTTCTCGGATCAACAAGCACCTTCTATTTGACTTGATTCGACTTCTCGAATCATTAAGGCTTGTATTTGATCTCAATTGACTTCTCGTATCAACAAGTCTTCCATTTGACCCAATTCAGCTTCTCGGATCAACAAGTATCCATAACTTGATCCGTTTGTTTTATTATGTCACCAAGTACGCACAATGTGACCTAATACGGCTTCTCGGATCAACAAGCACCTTCTATTTGACTCGATTCGACTTCTCGGATCATTAAGGCTTGTATTTGACCCCAATTGACTTCTCGGATTAACAAGTCTTCCATTTAACCCAATTCGGCTTCTCGGATCAACAAGTATCCATAACTTGATCCGTTTGTTTTATCAAGTCACCAAGTACGCACAATGTGACCTAATACGGCTTCTCGGATCAACAAGCACCTTCTATTTGACTCGATTCGACTTCTCGGATCATTAAGGCTTGTATTTGACCCCAATTGACTTCTCGGATTAACAAGTCTTCCATTTAACCCAATTCGGCTTCTCGGATCAACAAGTATCCATAACTTGATCCGTTTGTTTTATCAAGTCACCAAGTACGCACAATGTCACCTAATACGGCTTCTCGGATCAACAAGAACCTTTTATTTGACTCGATTCGACTTCTCGGATCATTAAGGCTTGTATTTGACCCCAATTGACTTCTCGGATTAACAAGTCTTCCATTTGACCCAATTCTTCTTCTCGGATCAACAAGTATCCATAACTTGATCCGTTTGTTTTATCAAGTCACCAAGTACGCACAATGTGACCTAATACGGCTTCTCGGATCAACAAGCACCTTCTATTTGACTTGATTCGACTTCTCGAATCATTAAGGCTTGTATTTGATCTCAATTGACTTCTCGTATCAACAAGTCTTCCATTTGACCCAATTCAGCTTCTCGGATCAACAAGTATCCATAACTTGATCCGTTTGTTTTATTATGTCACCAAGTACGCACAATGTGACCTAATACGGCTTCTCGGATCAACAAGCACCTTCTATTTGACTCGATTCGACTTCTCGAATCATTAAGGCTTGTATTTGACCCCAATTGACTTCTCGGATTAACAAGTCTTCCATTTGACCCAATTCGACTTCTCGGATCAACAAGTATCCATAACTTGATCCGTTTGTTTTATCAAGTCACCAAGTACGCAGAATGTGACCTAATACGGCTTCTCGGATCAACAAGCTTCTTCTATTTGACTCGATTCGACTTCTCGGATCATTAAGGCTTATATTTGACCCCAATTGACTTCTCGGATTAACAAGTCTTCCATTTGAGCCAATTCGGCTTCTCGGATCAACAAGTATCCATAACTTGATCCGTTTGTTTTATTAAGTCACCAAGTACGCATAATGTGACCTAATACGGCTTCTCGGATCAACAAGCACCTTCTATTTGACTCGATTCGACTTCTCGGATCATTAAGGCTTGTATTTGACCCCAATTGACTTCTCGGATTAACAAGTCTTCCATTTAACCCAATTCGGCTTCTCGGATCAACAAGTATCCATAACTTGATCCGTTTGTTTTATCAAGTCACCAAGTACGCACAATGTGACCTAATACGGCTTCTCGGATCAACAAGCACCTTCTATTTGACTTGATTCGACTTCTCGAATCATTAAGGCTTGTATTTGATCTCAATTGACTTCTCGTATCAACAAGTCTTCCATTTGAGCCAATTCGGCTTCTCGGATCAACAAGTATCCATAACTTGATCCGTTTGTTTTATTAAGTCACCAAGTACGCATAATGTGACCTAATACGGCTTCTCGGATCAACAAGCACCTTCTATTTGACTCGATTCGACTTCTCGGATCATTAAGGCTTGTATTTGACCCCAATTGACTTCTCGGATTAACAAGTCTTCCATTTAACCCAATTCGGCTTCTCGGATCAACAAGTATCCATAACTTGATCCGTTTGTTTTATCAAGTCACCAAGTACGCACAATGTGACCTAATACGGCTTCTCGGATCAACAAGCACCTTCTATTTGACTCGATTCGACTTCTCGGATCATTAAGGCCTGTATTTGACCCCAATTGACTTCTCGGATTAACAAGTCTTCCGTTTGACCCAATTCGGCTTCTCGGATCAACAAGTATCCATAACTTGATCCGTTTGTTTTATCAAGTCACCAAGTACGCACAATGTGACCTAATACGGCTTCTCGGATCAACAAGAACCTTTTATTTGACTCGATTCGACTTCTCGGATCATTAAGGCTTGTATTTGACCCCAATTGACTTCTCGGATTAACAAGTCTTCCATTTGACCCAATTCTTCTTCTCGGATCAACAAGTATCCATAACTTGATCCGTTTGTTTTATCAAGTCACCAAGTACGCACAATGTGACCTAATACGGCTTCTCGGATCAACAAGAACCTTTTATTTGACTCGATTCGACTTCTCGGATCATTAAGGCTTGTATTTGACCCCAATTGACTTCTCGGATTAACAAGTCTTCCATTTGACCCAATTCTTCTTCTCGGATCAACAAGTATCCATAACTTGATCCGTTTGTTTTATCAAGTCACCAAGTACGCACAATGTGACCTAATACGGCTTCTCGGATCAACAAGCACCTTCTATTTGACTTGATTCGACTTCTCGAATCATTAAGGCTTGTATTTGATCTCAATTGACTTCTCGTATCAACAAGTCTTCCATTTGACCCAATTCAGCTTCTCGGATCAACAAGTATCCATAACTTGATCCGTTTGTTTTATTATGTCACCAAGTACGCACAATGTGACCTAATACGGCTTCTCGGATCAACAAGCACCTTCTATTTGACTCGATTCGACTTCTCGGATCATTAAGGCTTGTATTTGACCCCAATTGACTTCTCGGATTAACAAGTCTTCCATTTAACCCAATTCGGCTTCTCGGATCAACAAGTATCCATAACTTGATCCGTTTGTTTTATCAAGTCACCAAGTACGCACAATGTGACCTAATACGGCTTCTCGGATCAACAAGCACCTTCTATTTGACTCGATTCGACTTCTCGGATCATTAAGGCTTGTATTTGACCCCAATTGACTTCTCGGATTAACAAGTCTTCCATTTAACCCAATTCGGCTTCTCGGATCAACAAGTATCCATAACTTGATCCGTTTGTTTTATCAAGTCACCAAGTACGCACAATGTCACCTAATACGGCTTCTCGGATCAACAAGAACCTTTTATTTGACTCGATTCGACTTCTCGGATCATTAAGGCTTGTATTTGACCCCAATTGACTTCTCGGATTAACAAGTCTTCCATTTGACCCAATTCTTCTTCTCGGATCAACAAGTATCCATAACTTGATCCGTTTGTTTTATCAAGTCACCAAGTACGCACAATGTGACCTAATACGGCTTCTCGGATCAACAAGCACCTTCTATTTGACTTGATTCGACTTCTCGAATCATTAAGGCTTGTATTTGATCTCAATTGACTTCTCGTATCAACAAGTCTTCCATTTGACCCAATTCAGCTTCTCGGATCAACAAGTATCCATAACTTGATCCGTTTGTTTTATTATGTCACCAAGTACGCACAATGTGACCTAATACGGCTTCTCGGATCAACAAGCACCTTCTATTTGACTCGATTCGACTTCTCGAATCATTAAGGCTTGTATTTGACCCCAATTGACTTCTCGGATTAACAAGTCTTCCATTTGACCCAATTCGACTTCTCGGATCAACAAGTATCCATAACTTGATCCGTTTGTTTTATCAAGTCACCAAGTACGCAGAATGTGACCTAATACGGCTTCTCGGATCAACAAGCTTCTTCTATTTGACTCGATTCGACTTCTCGGATCATTAAGGCTTATATTTGACCCCAATTGACTTCTCGGATTAACAAGTCTTCCATTTGAGCCAATTCGGCTTCTCGGATCAACAAGTATCCATAACTTGATCCGTTTGTTTTATTAAGTCACCAAGTACGCATAATGTGACCTAATACGGCTTCTCGGATCAACAAGCACCTTCTATTTGACTCGATTCGACTTCTCGGATCATTAAGGCTTGTATTTGACCCCAATTGACTTCTCGGATTAACAAGTCTTCCATTTAACCCAATTCGGCTTCTCGGATCAACAAGTATCCATAACTTGATCCGTTTGTTTTATCAAGTCACCAAGTACGCACAATGTGACCTAATACGGCTTCTCGGATCAACAAGCACCTTCTATTTGACTTGATTCGACTTCTCGAATCATTAAGGCTTGTATTTGATCTCAATTGACTTCTCGTATCAACAAGTCTTCCATTTGAGCCAATTCGGCTTCTCGGATCAACAAGTATCCATAACTTGATCCGTTTGTTTTATTAAGTCACCAAGTACGCATAATGTGACCTAATACGGCTTCTCGGATCAACAAGCACCTTCTATTTGACTCGATTCGACTTCTCGGATCATTAAGGCTTGTATTTGACCCCAATTGACTTCTCGGATTAACAAGTCTTCCATTTAACCCAATTCGGCTTCTCGGATCAACAAGTATCCATAACTTGATCCGTTTGTTTTATCAAGTCACCAAGTACGCACAATGTGACCTAATACGGCTTCTCGGATCAACAAGCACCTTCTATTTGACTCGATTCGACTTCTCGGATCATTAAGGCCTGTATTTGACCCCAATTGACTTCTCGGATTAACAAGTCTTCCGTTTGACCCAATTCGGCTTCTCGGATCAACAAGTATCCATAACTTGATCCGTTTGTTTTATCAAGTCACCAAGTACGCACAATGTGACCTAATACGGCTTCTCGGATCAACAAGAACCTTTTATTTGACTCGATTCGACTTCTCGGATCATTAAGGCTTGTATTTGACCCCAATTGACTTCTCGGATTAACAAGTCTTCCATTTGACCCAATTCTTCTTCTCGGATCAACAAGTATCCATAACTTGATCCGTTTGTTTTATCAAGTCACCAAGTACGCACAATGTGACCTAATACGGCTTCTCGGATCAACAAGCACCTTCTATTTGACTTGATTCGACTTCTCGAATCATTAAGGCTTGTATTTGATCTCAATTGACTTCTCGTATCAACAAGTCTTCCATTTGACCCAATTCAGCTTCTCGGATCAACAAGTATCCATAACTTGATCCGTTTGTTTTATTATGTCACCAAGTACGCACAATGTGACCTAATACGGCTTCTCGGATCAACAAGCACCTTCTATTTGACTCGATTCGACTTCTCGGATCATTAAGGCTTGTATTTGACCCCAATTGACTTCTCGGATTAACAAGTCTTCCATTTAACCCAATTCGGCTTCTCGGATCAACAAGTATCCATAACATGATCCGTTTGTTTTATCAAGTCACCAAGTACGCACAATGTGACCTAATACGGCTTCTCGGATCAACAAGCACCTTCTATTTGACTCGATTCGACTTCTCGGATCATTAAGGCTTGTATTTGACCCCAATTGACTTCTCGGATTAACAAGTCTTCCATTTAACCCAATTCGGCTTCTCGGATCAACAAGTATCCATAACTTGATCCGTTTGTTTTATCAAGTCACCAAGTACGCACAATGTCACCTAATACGACTTCTCGGATCAACAAGAACCTTTTATTTGACTCGATTCGACTTCTCGGATCATTAAGGCTTGTATTTGACCCCAATTGACTTCTCGGATTAACAAGTCTTCCATTTGACCCAATTCTTCTTCTCGGATCAACAAGTATCCATAACTTGATCCGTTTGTTTTATCAAGTCACCAAGTACGCACAATGTGACCTAATACGGCTTCTCGGATCAACAAGCACCTTCTATTTGACTTGATTCGACTTCTCGAATCATTAAGGCTTGTATTTGATCTCAATTGACTTCTCGTATCAACAAGTCTTCCATTTGAGCCAATTCGGCTTCTCGGATCAACAAGTATCCATAACTTGATCCGTTTGTTTTATTAAGTCACCAAGTACGCATAATGTGACCTAATACGGCTTCTCGGATCAACAAGCACCTTCTATTTGACTCGATTCGACTTCTCGGATCATTAAGGCTTGTATTTGATCTCAATTGACTTCTCGTATCAACAAGTCTTCCATTTGACCCAATTCAGCTTCTCGGATCAACAAGTATCCATAACTTGATCCGTTTGTTTTATTATGTCACCAAGTACGCACAATGTGACCTAATACGGCTTCTCGGATCAACAAGCACCTTCTATTTGACTCGATTCGACTTCTCGAATCATTAAGGCTTGTATTTGACCCCAATTGACTTCTCGGATTAACAAGTCTTCCATTTGACCCAATTCGACTTCTCGGATCAACAAGTATCCATAACTTGATCCGTTTGTTTTATCAAGTCACCAAGTACGCAGAATGTGACCTAATACGGCTTCTCGGATCAACAAGCTTCTTCTATTTGACTCGATTCGACTTCTCGGATCATTAAGGCTTATATTTGACCCCAATTGACTTCTTGGATTAACAAGTCTTCTATTTGAGCCAATTCGGCTTCTCGGATCAACAAGTATCCATAACTTGATCCGTTTGTTTTATCAAGTCACCAAGTACGCACAATGTGACCTAATACGGCTTCTCGGATCAACAAGCACCTTCTATTTGACTCGATTCGACTTCTCGGATCATTAAGGCCTGTATTTGACCCCAATTGACTTCTCGGATTAACAAGTCTTCCGTTTGACCCAATTCGGCTTCTCGGATCAACAAGTATCCATAACTTGATCCGTTTGTTTTATCAAGTCACCAAGTACGCACAATGTGACCTAATACGGCTTCTCGGATCAACAAGAACCTTTTATTTGACTCGATTCGACTTCTCGGATCATTAAGGCTTGTATATGACCCCAATTGACTTCTCGGATTAACAAGTCTTCCATTTGACCCAATTCTTCTTCTCGGATCAACAAGTATCCATAACTTGATCCGTTTGTTTTATCAAGTCACCAAGTACGCACAATGTGACCTAATACGGCTTCTCGGATCAACAAGCACCTTCTATTTGACTTGATTCGACTTCTCGAATCATTAAGGCTTGTATTTGATCTCAATTGACTTCTCGTATCAACAAGTCTTCCATTTGACCCAATTCAGCTTCTCGGATCAACAAGTATCCATAACTTGATCCGTTTGTTTTATTATGTCACCAAGTACGCACAATGTGACCTAATACGGCTTCTCGGATCAACAAGCACCTTCTATTTGACTCGATTCGACTTCTCGAATCATTAAGGCTTGTATTTGACCCCAATTGACTTCTCGGATTAACAAGTCTTCCATTTGACCCAATTCGACTTCTCGGATCAACAAGTATCCATAACTTGATCCGTTTGTTTTATCAAGTCACCAAGTACGCAGAATGTGACCTAATACGGCTTCTCGGATCAACAAGCTTCTTCTATTTGACTCGATTCGACTTCTCGGATCATTAAGGCTTATATTTGACCCCAATTGACTTCTCGGATTAACAAGTCTTCCATTTGAGCCAATTCGGCTTCTCGGATCAACAAGTATCCATAACTTGATCCGTTTGTTTTATTAAGTCACCAAGTACGCATAATGTGACCTAATACGGCTTCTCGGATCAACAAGCACTTTCTATTTGACTCGATTCGACTTCTCGGATCATTAAGGCTTGTATTTGACCCCAATTGACTTCTCGGATTAACAAGTCTTCCATTTAACCCAATTCGGCTTCTCGGATCAACAAGTATCCATAACTTGATCCGTTGGTTTTATCAAGTCACCAAGTACGCACAATGTGACCTAATACGGCTTCTCGGATCAACAAGCACCTTCTATTTGACTTGATTCGACTTCTCGAATCATTAAGGCTTGTATTTGATCTCAATTGACTTCTCGTATCAACAAGTCTTCCATTTGAGCCAATTCGGCTTCTCGGATCAACAAGTATCCATAACTTGATCCGTTTGTTTTATTAAGTCACCAAGTACGCATAATGTGACCTAATACGGCTTCTCGGATCAACAAGCACCTTCTATTTGACTCGATTCGACTTCTCGGATCATTAAGGCTTGTATTTGACCCCAATTGACTTCTCGGATTAACAAGTCTTCCATTTAACCCAATTCGGCTTCTCGGATCAACAAGTATCCATAACTTGATCCGTTTGTTTTATCAAGTCACCAAGTACGCACAATGTGACCTAATACGGCTTCTCGGATCAACAAGCACCTTCTATTTGACTCGATTCGACTTCTCGGATCATTAAGGCCTGTATTTGACCCCAATTGACTTCTCGGATTAACAAGTCTTCCGTTTGACCCAATTCGGCTTCTCGGATCAACAAGTATCCATAACTTGATCCGTTTGTTTTTATCAAGTCACCAAGTACGCACAATGTGACCTAATACGGCTTCTCGGATCAACAAGAACCTTTTATTTGACTCGATTCGACTTCTCGGATCATTAAGGCTTGTATTTGACCCCAATTGACTTCTCGGATTAACAAGTCTTCCATTTGACCCAATTCTTCTTCTCGGATCAACAAGTATCCATAACTTGATCCGTTTGTTTTATCAAGTCACCAAGTACGCACAATGTGACCTAATACGGCATCTCGGATCAACAAGCACCTTCTATTTGACTTGATTCGACTTCTCGAATCATTAAGGCTTGTATTTGATCTCAATTGACTTCTCGTATCAACAAGTCTTCCATTTGACCCAATTCAGCTTCTCGGATCAACAAGTATCCATAACTTGATCCGTTTGTTTTATTATGTCACCAAGTACGCACAATGTGACCTAATACGGCTTCTCGGATCAACAAGCACCTTCTATTTGACTCGATTCGACTTCTCGGATCATTAAGGCTTGTATTTGACCCCAATTGACTTCTCGGATTAACAAGTCTTCCATTTAACCCAATTCGGCTTCTCGGATCAACAAGTATCCATAACTTGATCCGTTTGTTTTATCAAGTCACCAAGTACGCACAATGTGACCTAATACGGCTTCTCGGATCAACAAGCACCTTCTATTTGACTCGATTCGACTTCTCGGATCATTAAGGCTTGTATTTGACCCCAATTGACTTCTCGGATTAACAAGTCTTCCATTTAACCCAATTCGGCTTCTCGGATCAACAAGTATCCATAACTTGATCCGTTTGTTTTATCAAGTCACCAAGTACGCACAATGTGACCTAATACGGCTTCTCGGATCAACAAGAACCTTTTATTTGACTCGATTCGACTTCTCGGATCATTAAGGCTTGTATTTGACCCCAATTGACTTCTCGGATTAACAAGTCTTCCATTTGACCCAATTCTTCTTCTCGGATCAACAAGTATCCATAACTTGATCCGTTTGTTTTATCAAGTCACCAAGTACGCACAATGTGACCTAATACGGCTTCTCGGATCAACAAGCACCTTCTATTTGACTTGATTCGACTTCTCGAATCATTAAGGCTTGTATTTGATCTCAATTGACTTCTCGTATCAACAAGTCTTCCATTTGACCCAATTCAGCTTCTCGGATCAACAAGTATCCATAACTTGATCCGTTTGTTTTATTATGTCACCAAGTACGCACAATGTGACCTAATACGGCTTCTCGGATCAACAAGCACCTTCTATTTGACTCGATTCGACTTCTCGAATCATTAAGGCTTGTATTTGACCCCAATTGACTTCTCGGATTAACAAGTCTTCCATTTGACCCAATTCGACTTCTCGGATCAACAAGTATCCATAACTTGATCCGTTTGTTTTATCAAGTCACCAAGTACGCAGAATGTGACCTAATACGGCTTCTCGGATCAACAAGCTTCTTCTATTTGACTCGATTCGACTTCTCGGATCATTAAGGCTTATATTTGACCCCAATTGACTTCTCGGATTAACAAGTCTTCCATTTGAGCCAATTCGGCTTCTCGGATCAACAAGTATCCATAACTTGATCCGTTTGTTTTATTAAGTCACCAAGTACGCATAATGTGACCTAATACGGCTTCTCGGATCAACAAGCACCTTCTATTTGACTCGATTCGACTTCTCGGATCATTAAGGCTTGTATTTGACCCCAATTGACTTCTCGGATTAACAAGTCTTCCATTTAACCCAATTCGGCTTCTCGGATCAACAAGTATCCATAACTTGATCCGTTTGTTTTATCAAGTCACCAAGTACGCACAATGTGACCTAATATGGCTTCTCGGATCAACAAGCACCTTCTATTTGACTCGAATCGACTTCTCGGATCATTAAGGCTTGTATTTGACGCCAATTGACTTCTCGGATTAACAAGTCTTCCATTTGACCCAATTCGGCTTCTCGGATCAACAAGTATCCATAACTTGATCCGTTTGTCTTATCAAGTCACCAAGTACGCACAATGTGACCTAATACGGCTTCTCGGATCAACAAGCACCTTCTATTTGACTCGATTCATTTTCCCAACAAATAAACATATATTTACTTTGAACTTCATTATAAATAGAGAAGTAACCATAGAGAAAATTCACAAGAAACTTCCAAAATCAAATCAAACAAATTTCCTATATACTTTACACAAAATATTATATGGCAAGTACGTCTACAACCTTGTTCATTCTGTTTGCCTTGATTGCATCTTCAGGTAACTTTCTTCTTTAATTCTTTGTTTTCTTTTCCGTTTCTTTTTTTTTTAAACAATGGGATCCTTGTATGTATTAAGAATCTTATATGTACATATATTAAAATTATAAAATATTCGATATACTATATGTATTGGGAGAGGGTGAGGATGTTAAAGTTATTGATGATATTATTATTGTTATTAGGAATGATATGTTAATGCCTTAATTGTAGATATGGCAGGGAATTATGTTGGTGTGAAAGCGAAGTCATGCGAAATAGGGCTGGGGATGACGTGCACGAGAGATGCCCCTTGCAACTACAAATGCCAGGTCTGGTATGGCAATCGTGCTCAAGGTTTTTGTCAAAGAATGCCAGATCTTCCACCTGTCTGCCTCTGCTCATATCCCTGTTAATTCAAATGTATCATAAAAAATAATAAACTAATGTTTCAATCTTTTTATTTTTTGTCATTTCAAATTTTATGCAGACTAATAAATTTACTTAGGTTACATTAAAATTTATGTTATCCTTTTATTTAATATGGTAAATTATAGAAATAAAAGATAATTTCCATAAAATTATATTAGGAAACAAACATTTAATGCAATTCTCAAACATTTTTCATTGGGTTAAGGTGGTTCACGTTGTATGTTGCGGCTATGCGGATGTGTATGTACATAAATTATGTCCAATCGACAACCACTATAGGAGATGTCACACCGAGTAAAAATGAACTCAAAATTTTTGCCGATGTAAGACCTAGTTTCCCAAAAAGTATTCAACCTTTTCCGAATCTTACACCTCTCTTATTTGATTTTATGTGAATCTAACAACCCCGTGTTTGATTCCCGTATCCCGAAAGCAAGTATGCAACAATTTACCCGACACACGCACACGATAGTAAAATACAAAGGCATAACAGATTTACGGGTAACACGTACACTATTACCACAATATAGTACAAGGAAACTAGCCAAGGTTGCACATAAAACTCCTCTCTCACTACTTACGCCTTGTGCACTAAAGACGGATAGAAATAAAGCAACAGTTTCGGTGGACAACCCCCACCGATAGGAATAAAATCCAATGGGTAAAAAATGTGCCAAGTAGCATCCACAACTTGCATCTCGCGTGGGGTCGTTTTTAGTAACTTCCCCGCAGCGTTATCCGCAACTTGGCCTCATCCAGAACACGTAACCGCCACCCGAGGCGTGCGCACCAAGCACCGGGCGCTTACACGTTCCCGTGCACGCCAACACCCGACGTTCGCATTTCTCGCATGCGCCAAATTTCTCCCGGCACTCGCACAAGATGCATGCATCGTCACCCGACGCTCAGCAACAGCTTAACCCGACACTCGGCACCAGCCTAACTCGATGCTCTGCACCAGCTTAACCCGATGCTCTGCAATAGCTTCAACGCTTGGTAGCATCCTTGCCCGATGCTCAGCAATAACCTTACACGACGATCGGCCATGGCTTAACTTGATGCTCGGCAGCATCTTCACCCGATGCTCGACACCATCTTCGAACACATGTAAGGAAAGCAACCCACGCATGCAAAGCCCTTGCACACTCGACTACCCATCATACGTCAATCCATCATCCATCAATGCTCCTACTCGTGTACCCGACACTCAAGTACACTTCCCAACATCTGACAACCAATGAAATGTGCCCCCGTACCATAGCCCGCATACCTAAACCCAACGTCCAACACCCTTGGGACTGGTCTAGGCTATGCACATCCCGACGGCCGACTGGGCCTTCAAGTACCCTTACCTCCTTCCAATAGTCTTAAAAATATTTTCCCTATTAACAACACTAGACATTGAAAAGCTGAAGAGACCCTAGTTTTTGAAATTCGTCCACCAAGCCCCAAACTCGAAAGGAAAACCTCATAGCCCTCAAAATCTAGAATTTTACCCAACACTTAGCCATTTTCCCCCAAAATGTCTAAATAAACCTAAAGTTGCCTAACAACCCAAGTTTTTATGCCATATGCCTAAATGACTCATGTTAGGACACCAACACATTCGTCCATAATGCACAAATGTCGCCCATTCCCGACACTTGCCAAGTACTCGGCCCCTATGTACCCAGTGCCCGATACTTGTCTTCCTAAGGGGCTAAGAAATCTCCCACACCAGAAGAATTTGACGCCCTCATCAGACCAACCCCAAACTCACCAACTTTCGCCTTAACACCCTCACTAGTAATAAGTCCTGACCCAGTAGAATTTAGCCCACGAAAAACCCCTTTCTTGTGAACCTGCATAAAATATTGGTTAGTTAAGGGCGGCATCTTGACTGTCTCAACAATCGAATCGATCTCGTTCATCACCTTGTTCCCATGATCTTTGGCACTGAACATAGCAACACGACCTTTGGTCTTAACCATTTTTTCAGCAACTTCCACCCTTGCCTTGGAAAGTGGTGGAAATTAACTAATCTTCCACCCACAAAGAATTCAAAAATTGCACCCCACTGGTCTTCACTTCAGCATCACTTGACTCTGAATCTAATTTAGCCACCAACACGTTCAACTTTTGGCACATAAAACTGTCCCGCATCCTATCCATGCCTCCACAAATGAAGCAACCTTTCTTCATTTTGTCCCCGCTGCCCTGCGATGACTAACCCGACGGTGCATCTTTACCATCGTCGAATTTGTCATTAGGCTTGTTGTGGTACTTCATCGTGCCCTTGTCTTTCCCAGCGTCTTTCTTTCCATCTGGACCCCTTCCGACAACCTGATAGTCCATCAACCTATGAGCTGAGACCATGGCTCCCGACACATCCTTCACTCCCTACCACCGCAATTCGACGTGAGCCCAAGGTTATAATCCCGCCATAAAGTTAAACAGCTTGTTATCTTTAGACATGTCCCGAACATCAAGCAGCAACGAACTTAAATTCTTCACATAATCCTGATTGGTACCCGTTTGCCTCAAATTCCATAAGGACTCCCTTGCAAGCCATGACGTGTTGCAAGGTAGGAATTGCCCCTTCAATTCATGTTTCAACACCTCCCAAGTCGATATTTTCTCCCGACCAGTGCTCACATCATCCAATATTCGGGTACGCCACCACAACTTTTCATCACCCACCAAGTACATGCTTGCGATGGACACCTTCTCCTTATCAGGCACCTGAGTAGCTTAAAAATAAACTTCCATGTCCCAAAGGAAGTTCTTGAGTTCCTTGGGATTTTGTTCCCCACCAAATGGCTTCGGATCCGGCACTGTCACCTTGGACGAGGGCCTATTATCACCCAATCCTACACTTACTGCCTTTTTCAGCAAGCCAAGATAAATTATTATAGCATCGATCTTCAGCTCGACCACATCCATCAAGATTTGGATGTCTTCTTGATGAGAAATGACCCGTCCCTCCACAAACTCCGGCAAATCCTCAAATGATTTCTAAATTTTCTCCAGCACTGGGCACAATTCCTCAACGAAATTCTCAAGTTCCAGAACTTGTTTGAAAATCGTCTCCGTGGCAGGAATTTCTGAGGGTTATCCAAGTAAGGCTTCGAGCCTTAGAATTCGTTCTTCGAAAGTCACCAGCACTCAACTTGCGTCTGCCATCTTCACGAGCTCGCAACTAAGAACCCGTTAATCGGGCTCTGATACCACTTGTCACATCGGAAAAATAAACTCTAATTTTTTGCCAATGTGCGGCGTAATTTCCCATAAACTAGTCAGCCTTTCTGGTAACGGGTCGTTCCACCACCAAATTAATATATATATATATATATATATATACACACACACACACATATCTTCGATCTACTACTCTAAGTAGTAGATTTGTAAATAAGGGTCGATACCATGAGGAACGGTTGACCAATTTTGCTTTATGTGTTAAAATGTTATGATTAAGCAATAGGATATAAATAAGCTAAAAAACAATAAAGATGTGGGCGGGGGGGGGGGGGGGGGGGAGGGGTGGGAGGGGGGGGGGTTTATGTAATCACAACTAACACCTAATTGCAATTAAGCAAACCAAATAACAATTATTCTAAAAGCACTTGACAAGTTAACAATTCAAGTAAACAAAGACAATAAAATAATTTTTAGTTTTATAAATGATAAGAGGATTCAACCCTTGATTGAGTATCCCCTCGGTCCGGATAATCTATGTAATTAATGTTACTACCCGATTGATTAGCCTTAGAATCCCTACTCCAAGATTAATAACAAGCCTTAGAAACCTTGTTGTCTCTTAAGTATAATTAATCAAAACAAGTTGTTCAACGAATACTACTCAACTTATCAATTCCAAGAACAAACTCTCTAAGAATCAATAGCCAAATGCACTAAGAATTAAGACAACGGAGTAGATACGACATAAAACTCACAAGCTCGGTTTTAGCCTCGAACCCAGAATCATGGTTCAGAGTCGTTACTGATACTCTCTATTGCTTAACGAAAGATTTTAGCTGAAGAGTTACAACGGAAGAATAACTTTGATACAAAACGCGAGTTATAAATTTTTCTCCTTTTTCAAAATTACGTACCGTATGGGGAAATTACTCGCGTTCCACCCACATCTCTGAATCAGAAGCTTTCAAAAATAAAAACATATTATAATATTTACTAGAATGCAAAGCAATTCAACTCACATTTATTTATTTACATATTCTGGTCAATTTCAAACATAGCCTGCATGATTTGTGAGTTTCAAAATGAACTTAAACACCCTTAAATATTTACATATGCATCTACTGGGGAAACCTGTCTTCCAGTTAGCTATACATCCTCATCTCCCACCGTACCTGAAATCGTTTACACATATCATCATGAGTTATGTGACTCAGTGGATAATGTTTATTCAAAATTCCATGAAACTGTATATTGACGTGTAAGATTATAATCAGTTGACCCATCGACCAACTAACTACCGACCCGAAGGTCTGTGACCCGAAGGTCCTGTATAACGGAATGACACTGAAGCCAAGCCGGTGACCCAAAGGTCCTATATAACGGAATGACACTGAAGCCAAGCCGGCATACACAAGAATACACAAAATTTGAAGAACATTAAATAAAAGTTACCCACTCTTGTCGTTTGATTGTAGGGGTAAGCTCCAAGAAGATCTTGATCTAGCTCGTACTACACTTGTGACGGTTTTTGCTCTGGTAGTCTTATTTTGTAGTACTCTCACATGTTAAGAATTCAATATTTCACAAAAACTCCTAAGGAATAAATTTATGCAAAACAGGTTTTTCAAGGTCTAAACTATCCAATTTTGGACCTAAAATCAGCCTTAATTTGTTAAATTCGCTAAAAATCATATACTCATCGAAGTATTCTTAAATTTTCACCATAGGTTCCTAACATCATATAGTTAATTGTAGTAAAACTTTTTTGAATAATATTCAGTAGATATTTTTATTTAATTTTCGTAAGTTTCCAAGTTTTGACCTTCAATCAGCTTAACTTGTAAAATTCGCCAAAAATCACAAACTTGACGAAATATTCTCAAATTTTTACCATAGACCCTTAACATCATATAGTTAATCATAGTAAAACAGTTTTGAGTAATATTTAGTAGATATGTTTATTTAATTTTTGTAAGTTACCAAGTTTGGACCTTGAATCAGCTTAACTTGTAAAATTCGTCAAAAATCACAGACTTGACAAAATATTCTCAAATTTTTACCATAGACTCCTAACATCATATATTTAATCATAGTAAAACTGTTTTGAATAATATTTAGTAGATATTTTTTTTAATTTTCATAAGCTTCAACTTGTGAAGCAAAATTGATGAGTGATGATTAATCATATAAGATCTCTAATCATTTACATGATCACTAGCTCAAGGGGTTAGACATTTTACCTTGTATCTTGACAATTAAGGAGTCTATCCTTTGCCTCGTTAGTCCTTCGTAGTGTAGTAGTTCGTCAGGAGGCACCCTTCGTCGGTTTTGAGAGGTTAGTGGCTTTCATTATATTTTTTTTTTCCTTTTCCTAAGTGTGAAGTTGCCTTCCCTTATTTCTCATGTAACATATATATATAGGGCTGCATGCATGTATTTAGTTAGTTCATGAAAACGTGGCATTATGGAAGCATTAGTAGTCTAGCTTAGTCATTTAGTCTAGCTTTGCTTAGTCATTTAGTCTACTTTGCTTAGTCATGCTTTAACTTGATAAACATGTAGGGAGTTTATCCCTTGATAACCATTATCCATTCATTTACACTATTTGTTCATAATTGTGGTGTGGGAAGGTAAGGGTGGTATATTTGATGATTTATAATGTTTAACATGGTGTACCACTTAGGAGGTAATAATTGCAAGGCCTTACATAACTTATCTTATAACATCGTCTTCTTGTGTCGGTCAAGTGAAATACGAGCAAGCTCAGTTTCCTTTGGTAGCTTTTCCTGCATTGTGCAAAGAACTTTGTTTCCCCTTTTAAGATGTTAGCTTATCAAAGTCTAGTGAAAATATATGTGCGTATAATTAAAGAGGTAAAAAAAAAATCAATTTAAACATAATATGCAAGGTTTTACGAAAATCCGGGTGTTACATTATCCCCAATAGACTAAATTCAGTGTTCGCTACACAGGAATCGGATTCATAACAATTACGGATTACAAACCCAATTCTAGTAACACATAAACAAATATTCAAATGGGTGATCAAACCACAATTCAATTCATAAGTGTGAATCAACAATCTCAAATAACATAGAACATTCCAAAACATAATCTAATCGGTTAATAACCGTAAAAATTACATAAACATCTTAAATCCAAGGTTCAAATAATGATCAAGGGCTAAAATTAGAGTGCTAGCCACTCATGTCAACTATTACAAAGATAAAATAAGTGAAAATTAAAGAAGACATTAAAATAAGATAGAATGAACCAAAAGATTGAGTTGATGATCTTGATCTTCAACCCTCTTCCAATTCCTTGCTTCCAATGGTGAATAGTGGCTGAAGGTATGTGTAAAATGGGTGATTGATTAGGTCAAATTCGAATTGGACCTTATCTATTAAGAGGAGAAAGTGTTGGGCTGAAAATGGATAAAAATGTGTTTCAGGATATAAAAAATAGGGTACTAGATCGCGGCCGCAAAGTCGAGTCATGGCCGTGAACCCTTTATTTGGCTAAAGCCAAGTTTTGGTTCGTTGGATTGGTCGTGACAGCAAACGGCGATCGCGGCTGCTAACCATAACTTGAGATTTTCGGCTTTGGGGTTGGTCAGGTTGGTCGCGGGCGCGGCCTCTTTATAAAAATTTCTTCCTTTCTTGATTCATCCATGGCTCTTTCTTCATTTCAGACTTCTTCGAGACTTGTTCTTGGTCCTATATTGCATGTATTGTCCTGAAACGAGCTCAAAGATATTTAATGATCCAATAATAAAAATATAAAAAGTCCATGATCGAATATGCATGCAAATGTCATTAAACCGACACTTAATTCGACCTAAAATGCATGCAAGAACATGTGTACCAAATCTTCCCAAACTTAAACCTATGTTCGTCTCTTACAGATTGAAACAAGGCAACAAAAGAAAAGGGCACGTGTTAGGGATTGTTTAAGTGGCGAATTCAGTTTCAGACAAAGTTTTTAAAAGCAAGGCAATCATTAGAAGATGATTATATACGATATAACAACTTCAACTACTTTTGAGACTTGACACCCTCAACTAAAGATCCTCACCGGGTGACTGTATCTCTCGACTCTCAAGTGTATCAATTAGGTAGTGTTTTCCGCTCACATTGAAATGCATGTAATGACTACCATATGCTTCCCAATCTTCTAAATTCGAATTTGTATTCGACACGTGTGACAGAAAATAAAAAAGATCTTATTTTTTGTTGAAATGTTAGTTTGAGATAAGGTGGGATAGATATGGGCCATAGTGACTAATTATTAGACTAATTGAGTTAGCTACTCTCAATCACCCCTCAAACAACATTCACTCTTTCCTCACTCTCTCACTTCCCTACTATCCTACTACAAACTCACAACCTAAATGTTTTTTTATTTTTCCAATTCTCCCTTGGAAGTATTTTCTTTTGAATTTTCCAACTTCTAGAACATTGGTCAAGAAGCATATATGTTACTTGCCTCTCTCAATCAAAAGCAGTGAACAAAATATATATACATCCGATTTTTCTTCCCTTTTTCGATTTTCGATTTTTTTTTTCGATTTTTTTTTCTAATTGTAAACTATTCACAAACTAGGAGAGACTAGTTTTCCCAATTCTTTGCCTATTGTTTCAATTCTCTTCACCCTTCAATATTCCCAATAGTTTTACCCTTATAATCGCAAATTCTACCCGACTACCTTTCAACCGCCTCCCTCGTACTCACATACTCCAATCAGGGTAAAAAGCTAAATCAAAAGGTATTCGACACGTAGAGTTGGATTATCAAACGAAAAGCTAAAAGCTCAAGGGGCTAACTAGGGGCAATTTTCTAATTTTTGGTGAAAAGGTGTAACATTTTCAAGTTTACAAATAAATTCAAAATCAAGAATTGTCTAAGATCATTTTCTAAGTCATACAATATACCGACTTATTCAAAATAGAGAATTAAAGCAAGTTCTAGAGACACTCACATGCAATCAATGAAATACAAACCGAAAGAAGGTATAAGTAACTCCAAAATTGGGAGTACAATTGAAGTTCAAAAACTCACAAGGCCAAAAGAATTTCTTCGAACAAATGTTTTGTGTACAAGCTCAATTTCACCTTAATTGCCTATCATGCTCTACCAATTGCCATATTTTTCAAACGTTTTGTAAAAATCACCTCATCATTAACCATTTGCCAAATGTCAATCCCAAACACGATCCATCTATAACAAGATCGAGAGCGGCCAATACGTACACCTACCACCCCCTTCCCCAAACATGTTGAAAAACAAAGTTTGTTGGAAAGAAAGGAGTAAGAATTGGTGCTCTACAAGAGGCAATCAATCAATACTACCAATTGGATCGACTTAACATGTAAACTAAACTAGACACTACTAAATACTAAATAAAAAACAACTAAAGTGTGCTAGAGACTAATCACAACCAAAATCATTAGGCTAAGAACATCAAACAAACCAATCAAAACATAATAAGGGCACACAGACCAATGCAACAAGTAAATGGATAATCCAAATCCACCATCCAAATACACAAGGGCACATAGGCCAAACACCCAAGTTAAATCAATTCAAGAAGAATAGAAGCAACATAGTAGCGAATATGGAATGAAAATCGAGCGGCCAAGACGTACACTTACCACCCCTTTTCCCAAACTTGGTTGAAAAACAATGTTTGTGGGAAAGAAAGTGGTACAATTTGGTGCTCCAACTCACAGAGGGCTACTGAGGCGCTGGTGGATGATGAGGATCGCCGAGGCCCCAATGCGAAAACATTTGTGCCATGAAGGTCTCCATTTGGGCCCAACAGTTGTCCTCTATCTCACTCCAAGTGAAAAAAGTGCCAAGAATGCTCCACTGCCCTTTCGAGATTGAAGTGAGACGGTCCTCCACTGAAGTGAATCCGAATCCACATCCGCCTCTTCCTCTGTGGTCTGTATAGGAATTTTGAATTTCCCAAGGCTCTTCTTGGATTATCATAATTCACTATACATTGATTAATCCTAAATTGCATCTATATAATTTAATTACAACACTTTGATGTTTAGAATTAACCTGAGAATTGGGTACACAACGAAATGATGATCAATTCCAGCTTTGATCTTCTAGACTGTATCCCTGCTCAATTTCTAATGCCGGATGGACGACAAACTTTGAGAAATCCCAAGCCTGAGAATTGTCTGCCAGCACCGCCCTCTCTTTTTTTCTCTTTTCTGTGATTTTATGGTAGGTTAATTAAGTCACAGATCAGGAGTTATGTATTTAAACTTAATACATTGAGTCTGGGCCTAGCCTGATAGATTAATTCCCTCTTGGGTTAGGAGCCAGATGGGCTAGCCCAGAACATAATTAATTCACTCCTCTAGAGAATTAATATTGACTTAACTCTTTATTTCCGAATCGAGTCGAGGCTTGAATTTAGACTTAATTAATCCCCTTATTTAAGGTATTGAATATCCATTAATTAATTAAAGCCTTTGACAGCTTAAATTAATTAGTTGTTTATTAATTTCTTAAGTAGTACCACTCAACTTCATTATTGTACCTGAACTTAATCAACCTGCAGGGTTTAGTACAATAAATCTTTTGAGCTCCTTAAGGGGATATCATCATCCCAAACGGATACGGTTACCTTAATATAAATTACCAGTTATCATATGCAAACTGCTGTCACTCAAGATATGGAGTATATTGAGTTATCACTTAACTCTAACTCATGGTAAGTTAAAATGACACACAAACACGCATACACAACTGTAATCTTATTTAGGGTTTATATTATAATAAGACACCGAGATCTCTTGTTCTTCACTAAGATCAAGTAGAAGAACTTATCTCACCGTGATCCTATCAATACGTAAAGACGTACCAGTATAAGTAAATAGTCAAGATAAACTATTTCTACTTAATACTGCAACCTATACCAACAACTCGTCCTCAAGTCGTCTCGGCTGTGATTTATATTTTATATCTCATTAAGGTTAACCAATCATATGATCCTATTTGATAACACACCATATGATCTACTTATAGCAAAAGATATAAGGACATAAATAGTGGTTAGTGTAAACAGAGTCAGATAGGAGATTAATAATGAATTACTGGAAATATTGTATACAACATAAAAGTCTTGCTTTCAGTATACAAACCCAACAATCTCCCACTTATACTAAAGTAAACTTTTAGTATATTGTGTCTCTCTATCTAGCTATTACATTCTTCCACTTATACTAAAAGGTATCTAAGTGGGTGGCATCAATCGCAACCCTAGTCCTTGTTGTTCGTCCCGAACAACATAAAATACAACAAAGACACATGTATATAGGGTGGTTGGATGACGAATTAGTTTCAAATAGATTTTCCAAAAAAACTAAACATCATAGTGTAAGTGAGCATGTGCGATAGAGCAAAAATGAACTACTTTCGAGACTTAAACTTTCGAAATATTTGATCCTCACCAGGTAAGTGTTTCTCTCATCTCTCATGTATTTAGGCTAAAAATATATTCCACTCAAATTGGACTACATGCACAATTTTCCATAGGCTTGCCAATCGTCTAAGCTATAATCAAAATTCGGCATAAGTGACAAAGAATCAAGTAGGTGTTTCATTTGGTTGTAATGTTGGCTTAAGGTAAGGTGGGATAATTTTGGGCAAAAGTGACTATCTATTGGACTAATCAAGTTATTCCTAACCCGACTACCCCTCAATACAATCACTCGATCTCACTCTCCCAATCTCTGGAAATCACCCCTTAAGGTGACTTCTTCACCTCCCCAAAAGTACTTTTCAACCAAGTGCTCTTTATACTAAGTCTTCTGGTACCATATCATGGGACTACCCGATTTTTTTTTTTTTTTAAAATCAACTAAGCACTTATTTCTTCTAACCTATCCTTATGACATTAACGTAGTAATTCAGCTATTTACATCTAACTCTTTCTTTTGCTTTTCACGTTTTTTTTCCGGAAATTAAACTCAACAAATATAACAACTTAGGAGAGGTTATACTTGCTTTGAATTTGCACTTATCACTTCAAATTCCTTCTACCCTTCAGCTTATCCCTTATTTTTGGCCATTTTGTTCCAAAAAATCCAATCTACCTTCCAATCCACCTTCCTCTTTACTCAATTAATCCAATATAGGACCAAAGGCTAAAATGAAAAGATATTTGGCTTATATATGGCTATGAAACAAAAAGGCTTAAAAGCTCAAGTGGGCTAACTAGGGACAATTTTTCTCAAACTTTTTAGTAAAAAGGATAACGTTTAAAAGGCTAAAAAATAGGCTACAATTAAAAAACTGCCTATATCATTTTCTACGTCACATTATGCACTTGACATATTCATAGAAAAGTCTCAAGGCAAGTCCTAGAAATAGATACATATATGCAATCAACATCACACCGAAAGAAAAATAAATTGCTCCAAAGATAGGAGTCACATTAGGCTCAAATGCTCACAAGTGTTATATTTGATCAAATACTCTAGATTCAAGCTCAATTTCATCTCAAACTGCTTATTATGCTATATTACATGTCAATTTTTCAAATATATGCACAAAATTATCTCATCATTAACACATCATCATCCATCAAATCCCTAAAAAAAAAATTCAATGATTTTCAACTCGGGTTTTTTCTTCTTCTTGACTCTAACAAAAGCAAATACTAACTAAAACAAATGCAATAAAATAAAACTACTATGACCAACAAAATAGGGTTCACAAACACACACCTTCAAACAAATACCAAAGCACATCAGACAACACGACATTTAACTCATATGAAACAAAATAGAAAGCATATAAAACCACAAAAAACTACTATGACCAACAAAATTGGGTTCACAGACCCGAACCCTTCAAACAAATACTAAAGCACATCAGACAACACTACATTTGACTCACATGAAATAAAATAGAAAGCATATAAAACCACCAAAAAAAATACGTAAAAGTAAATAAGCGGCCCAAGTCGTCCCACTATCACCCCCTTCCCCAAACTTGGTCGAAGGCCAAGTTTATGGGAAAAGAGCCAGACGACTGGGTGTTAGTACTTACAAAATACTACTAAGGTGGAGGAGGTGGAGGTGGAAACCCGTGCTGAGTCCACACATTTTCCCAATGCTCTCTCCATTCACGGTCAGCACGTGCGTGAGCCAAAAGTCCATCGAGCTTGTCATTAACATTTTTAGCACTTCCTCGAGTCTCTGCTCGATGACGGATGAATTCTGTAGAGAGATCGGCTATTTCCTTATGAAGATTAGCTATCTGCGTATGTATATCATCTTCCTCTTCTTCAACAGGAGCCGATAAAGATTCACCGGCTGTGATCGCCCTCCGTCTCTTCACCGGACGAGGTACTCGAGGCTGGTCGTCAGTAGGATCTCCAAGTCTAAATACAGGATCATTGCTTTCAACATATAGTGCTAGATGGTCTGGTGATGACAAAGCAATGTTGGGATTATCATCAAGGTTTAGCACCATGGTCAAGTCTGGGTTGGGCAGCCGAAGGTACGGTCCCATATTTTCGAAAATAAAAGGAACCCGACCCTCGTTTCCCATCTTCACAACCACCATCTTCTCCAACGATGGCCAAGTGAATACATATTCACCTTGAACAGGTGTCAACTCATTAAACCATGTATCACGAACATCCAAATATGAAGCAATGGGAGTGATGAGACCCCCGATGAAGATGCTGTCGGACTGTTTCGTGGAAACATTCTCAAAATAGCTTGTTACGAGGACCACATTGTCTGGTGTACGTTCATGCATGACCGACCATATGTAGCGCATTTCGCTCTGCCTTAAAGCCCCTGTCTCTCTTCTTGCAAATAATGTATGCACGAGCATCTTTTGAATATATCTAATCACAGTGTTTCGAATCCAGGTTGCCCGAGCAGTCTTGGAACTATACTGTTGAGGTGGCAACAGTGGTGGAGCAGCCGTCAATTGCTCATAAAGTGTCTGAGGAGCAAATTCCCCTTCTTCAGGACGTTCGTTAGAAGGCTTCTTGAAGCTGTACAAGTCATCCAACTCATCGAATGTCAATGTGTGTGAAGAGCCCATCAGCTGGAATGATATACTGTCTGGCCTTCACTGATGTGGTTGGCTGGCTACATTGATGGCCAAAGTGCCCAGAAACTCCATAGTGAGGCATTCATAAGTGAGGGTCGGCTTCACGAACTCTCGTAACCCTGCAATTATCAAGAATGCTTTTATATTATCAACAATGCCCATTGTCTTTGTTATATTGACCGTGAAGAATCGTGTGGGCACAATGTGACGTGTCTGAAGTTGCTGAAACCTCGCAGGATGAGCTGGATTCCTCAAGGTGAACCCATATATGAGACAACTGTCCTGAGGATCTGGTAACACCGTTTTCGGAGGCTCCTGCTGTTTGCCCTTACCTGTGCTCCTGCTGGAACTTGCCTTAGGCATTTTGGTGAACCTGAAAAACACAACACCCAATATCGTCTTCAAACATCACCAATCATTACCACTTTTCAGCAACAATTGTAACATTTACCTCAACATATAACCCCCTAAACCTTGTGCAATGCCCAAACTAATGGAACTTATGCGTAGGAATGCATGAAGGGACTCACCTAAATAATTGGACACTTGGACACTTAAAATGACCATAATTCATCCTCCTATTACACATTCTAATTCCAAAAAGATCATAATCTCAAGGTAAAATTAGATATCATGAATGCACTTAACATGTTTGATGTAATGCTTCAATGAAAATAACATGTTAACATCAATTTGTTGCTTCCTACCCATTGCCAACAATCTCAAACACACAATTTCACAGCAATTATGCACCAATTGGCTCTAAATTCAACACATGTGGTACAAAGTTCATCAACATTGCATACTAGAAATGTTAAACTAGAACTTGAAACAAAAACTCATCATAACCCATATTCAACAAATGCGCACCAATAAATTGCATAACAATCACATATATAAGCGTAAAAGATCGAGTTAGCTTCTCTTACCGGCGAGATTTAGTCGAAGAGGGAAGAAAGAGCTTGTCCCATTTTTGTGCCAAGTGGGTCAAAAAACCCAAATTCAATTGGTGGAAGTGTGTGAATTTGATGTAGGATTGTGGGAGTGTGTGACGATTTGGTGATTTGAGTGAAGAATTTGAGTGGGTATGTGTGAAAGAGTGAGAAATCGCTACTTTGGGGAAGAGAATGAATGAGCCCTAATTTTAAGTTTAAAACCTGGCTGGGCATTCGATGTGGCCTCGTCACTCCTGCGATGCGGCCGCGTCAAGCGACACTGAGTTTACCTGTTCCTAGACGATTTTAACGCGTCCTTGAAAACTATCGACATGGCCGCGTCAAATGATACTGAAATGTGATTTTTCTAGTCCTTTTTTACGCGGTCTTGAAGCCACTCGACGCGGCCGCGTCAGTCCATGTTGCCTAACACTCTTTTTTTTTCTTCAGCTTCACTCGTTTCTTCCCTGTCTTTCACTTTTCCTCTGTAGAGTTGTTGGTTTGATGGTTAAAACACTATAAACGACACAAAGAAACTCAAAGTTACTCTAATTTAAAAATGAAATTAAAAACATAAAACATTTAAAAGTTCGGGTTGCCTTCTGACAAGCGCTTTGTTTTACGTCTCAAGCTTGACGACCTTTTTGGTTCTAGGTGAGTTCTTTAAATCGCACTTCATGCACGGTTTGAATTTAGTCGGACTTGTAATATTTCTTGATCCTTTATCCATTGACGAGAAATGTGCTCCCATCTTGATTTAACAACTCAACTACTCCGGATGCTCTAACGGTTTTAATTGTGAATGGACCCGACCATCTGGATATCAATTTTCCTGGAAAGAGTCTTAGGCGCGAATTGAACAATAGAACTTTCACTAGCTTCAAAAGTGTGATCCTTGATCATTCGGTCATGAAACCTCTTGACCTGCTCCTTGTACAAACTGGACTCAAATGCTTGATTTCTAAATTCCTCCAATTTATTGAGCTTTAAGAGTCGCTCTTTTCCAGCAACCTCGAAGTCGAAATTCAATTTCTTAACTGCCCAGTATGCTCTATGCTCCAACTTAACCGGTAGATGACACACCTTTCCAAAAACCAATTGATTCGGAGAAAGCCCCAAAGGAGTTTTGTATTCCGTCTTATAAGCCCGAAATGCGTCATCCAACTTCATCGCCCAGTCTTTCCGGTTCCCATTCACCGACTTCTCCAATATTTGCTTGATTTCTCGGTTTGCAAGCTTCACTTGTCCATTGGCTTGAGGATGGTACGGAGTAGTCACACGATGTTTTACCCCATATTTAGCCAATAACGCCGCCATACACCTATTGCAAAAATGTGAGCCCCCATCACTAATCAATGCTCTCAGAGTGCCGTACCTTGTCAAGATATTCTTTTGGAGGAATTTAAGCACCACCTTAGCATCATTTGTTTGTGTTGGAATAGCTTCCACCCATCTTGAAACATGCTCCACTGCCACCAAGATGTATTGAAACCCATTCGAGGATGGAAAGGATCCCATGAAATCGATGCCCCATACGTCAAACAGCTCAACCGCAAGAATTGTAGTAAGAGGCATCTTGTGCTTCCTTGTTATCCCCCCTATTCTTTGGCACTTGTCACATTGTAGAATGAATGCATGGCAGTCTTTGTGAATTGTTGGCCAATAGAAGCCACTTTGGAGCACCTTTGTTACTGTCCTTCACTTCAGCTTGAGGGACACATCTTCTGATGATTGTATCTGCACATCTCCTATAGAGATAGGGATCATCCCATATGTAAAACTTCACATCACGGAAGAATTTCTTCTTCTTATGATGAGGGGAGTCCGGAACAATCCCACTCGCTATAAAATTTGCGATGTCACTATACCATGGGCCATTCTCCACAACCATCACGTGCTCGTCTGGAAAGATATCACTGATGGCTGTCTGTTGGCCCTTTGCATCTGCCTCATTCACAATTCGAGAAAAGTGGTGAGCTACCACGTTTTCACAGCCCTTTTTATCTTTGATTTCCAAGTCGAATTCTTATAGAAGCAATATGCATCTGATCAGTCTAGGCTTGGAATCCTGTTTAGCAAACAAATACTTGAGAGCAGCATGGTCAGTATAAACTATTGTTTTAGCCTATACAAGATAAGAATGAAATTTATCACAAGCATAAACAACAGCTAAAAGTTCCTTCTCCGTGGTACTATAATTTGCCTGAGCCGGATCGAGAGTCTTGCTTGCATAATAGATGACTCTAAAGATGTTTTCCCTCTTCTGGCCCATTGCAGCTTCCACTGCCATGTCGCGCGCATCACACATTACCTCGAATGGTTGAGACCAGTCAGGTGTAATTAGTACTGGAGCGGTGATCAATGCCTTCTTTAATGTCTCAAAGGCCTGCATACATGCATCATCGAAAACAAAAGGAGTATCCTTTTCTAACAAGTGACATAAAGGTTTAGCAATTTTAGAAAAATCCTTTATGAACCTTCTATAAAACCCTGTATGTCCTAAAAAACTCCTAACCGCTTTTTCATTCCTAGGAGGTGGTAACTTCTCTATTGCCACTACCTTAGCCCTATCAACTTCTAATCCTTTTGATGAAATCCTATGCCCTAGGTCTATCCCATCTTTTACCATGAAATGCCATTTTTTCCCATTTAAGGATTAGATTGGTGTCTTCACACCTTTTAAGCACCTGAGCTAAGTTATCTAGACAATTATCAAATGAAGAACCAAATACAGATAAATCATCCATAAATACCTCCATATATTCTCTATCAAACCCCCAAAAATTGCCATCATACAACAATTACACAGCCCAAATGGCATTCTACGAAAAGAAAAAACACCATAGGGACATACAAAAGCGGTTTTCTCTTGATCCTCCGGAGCAATCATAATCTGATTGTATCTCGAATAACCATCGAGAAAACAGTAATACACATAACCTGCTAATATGTCAAGTATCTGATCTAAAAGGGAAGGGGGAAATGGTCTTTATGAGTAGCTGCATTAAGTTTCCTATAATCTATGCATACACGCCAACCCGTAATCACCTTAGTGGCTATGACCTCATAAAGATCACCCTTTACTACCGTCATCGCCCCTTTCTTTGGCACTACCTGAATTGGACTTACCCACCTACTATCAGAAATAGGAAAGACTATCCCAACATCTAACCACTTCAGCACTTCTTTCCTAACTACTTCTTGCATCATTGGGTTAAGCATACGTTGGTTTTGGACAGACGGTTTATACTCATCTTCCATCAGAATTTTATGCATGCATATAGTGGGACTAATTCCCTTCAAATCAGCAATCGACCACCCTATAGCAGATTTATAAGTTCTCAATATACGCAACAACTTATCATTTTCAGACTCAGTCAGGGAGGAAGAGATTATTACCGGATATCTGTTTTCATTATCTAAGAATGCATACATCAGGTAACAGCTTCAGCTCTGGGCATCCATCGCCCCCTTTCGGCAATTCCTCTATTGCCTTCTTGTCGATGTTTTCTTTAGTCAAACTTCCCTTAGGAGCTTCCTGCAAAGCATTTAATGCACTAACACTTTCCACAAGATGAAGGTCAGTAGGGTCATGGAAATTTGCATTATATACAGAATTAACAAGGCACGTTTCAAGGGGATTACCATCACTAAGTGAGGTTAACTTCCTACACAATGCAGCATCTACAGAATGAATAAAACTACATGTTTCCAATTGAGCTACACCTCACTATCATGATGTTGAAGAGCCTTATAGATGGAAAAAGTAACTTGCTCTTTATCTACCCTTAATGTCAACTCCCCCTTTTAAACATCTATCAATGCTTTGCCCGTTGCTAGAAACGGGTGACCTAAGATCGAAGGGACATCTTTGTCTTCTAATATGTCTAAGACCACAAAATTAGCAGGTATTTATGAACTTCCCGACTTTCAACAAAACATCCTCTACAATCCCCCTTGGCCAAGTCATAGACCGATCAACCATTTGTAGGGCAATTGTAGTGGGTTTCATTGTGCCTATACCTAATTTCTCATAAATAGACAGTGGCATCAAATTAATACTAGCCCCCAAATCACACAGTGCTTTATCAAATGTAACATTACCTATCTCACATTTAAGAGTAAAACTACCTGGATCTTTTCGCTTGAGCGGTAGTTTCCTCATGATTACAGCACCGCACTCTTCAGTCAAGTTGACTGTCTCGTACTCTTCCCACTTTCTCTTCTTTGAGATCACCTCTTTCAAAAACTTCACGTAGTTTGGCATCTGCTGTAGTGCTTCAACAAAGGGAATATTAATTTGGATCCTCTTCAGCGCATCCAACAACTTCGCGAACTGCTCATCAATCTTCTTCTTTCTCAAGGCCTATGGGAATGGGGCAGCCGGGGCATAAGGTGGGATATCTGCTTTGATTTTGTTTCCTTCGCCTTGTTTCACTATCTTCTTTCTACCCAACTGAGCTTGCTTCTCCTCCACTTGCTCTTCCAATTTCTCCTTTTCCACTACTTTTTCTTTGTCAACTGGAAACTGGGGTCCCTCATACTCAGTACCACTCCTCAGCTGAATGGCTTGACAGTGCTCTCTCGAATTCACCACAGTATCACTCGGATATTGGCCCTGCTTGTGTTGGCCCCCAACAATATTGATTAATTGGCTCATATTAGATGACAACTCACCAATGCTTGCTTGAGTTTGAACCAATGAGTTCTCGAGCCTCTTAATGTCTGCTCCTTGCCCAGTAATATGCTTGTTTATCTCAACAAATTTTCCATCTACTTTCTTCTCCAATTGAGCTAACTTATAATCATACTTTTCAAACTATGACTAGACAACTTCCTCTTGTGTTGGCTTCTTACCGTCATGGATCATACCATATGTAACAGTAAACCCAGGCAGTGGATTGAGTGCATTCTTGGAATTCCCATAAGAAAAATTCTGGTGATTCCGATTATGTGGGTACTGATTGTACCTGGCTGATTATTTTGGAAGTTGTTGAAGTTCCTCTGATTCAGAAAATTAACATCCTCAACTTCTTTGACCCCCTATCTGCGCTAACGTCAGACTAATTAGTAGATTAACCTGGCTTGTCAATGCTGTCAGCCGTGATGTGAGTTTTTCAAGCGGCTCATTGCTGACTGTCTCCACTTCCATCACATTCGCTACCCTCCTTGGGTGGTTTCTCTCATTCGGCCATTGATAGCTCGTTCTAGCAATAGCATCCAAAATCGAGAAAGCTGCCTTTACAGACTTCTCCATCAAACTACCACCTGCAGCTACATCTACCTGATTTCTAGTCGGAGCAAGTAGACCATAGTAAAACTTGCACACCTTCTGCTTCCTCGTAAACCCATGTTGAGGGCAACTCCGGATAAGATCTCGGAATCGCTCCCAAGCTTCTCCGAATGACTCTTGGTCCAATTGCTTGAACTGGTTGATCTGATTCTGCAGGTCAAGCATCTTGCTCAGTGGAAAGTACTTCAACAAAAACGAAGTATTCAAGTCTTCCCATCTTGTAATATCCTCCAACGAATTGAACCATTGTAGGGATCTATCTTTCAGAGAAAATGGAAACAGTCTCAATTTGACCTGCTTTATCAGATGCGGATTCGGGTCCTCTAAAACACTTCCCCCATACTAGTTTTGCTGCACTATGTTTATTAATGTAGGCTTCAGCTCGAAACTGTTGGTATTGAGTGTGGGGGTTGTACTCCACCAGCTTGCTGATTCGGATTAGATTTCAAGCAGTCACTTATGGGAGTGTCATCTTCATCTACTTCCTCGGGTTCCTTGTGAACCTGTTCTGACTGCTGAGGTAGTTGTGGTTGTTGTGGAGGCAACTGCTGCTGAATGTTGGTTACCTTGTCATCCAGGCGTGCCGAAGCTGTCGGTACTCTGTTTAAGGCTTCATCCTGGTTTACTGGCTGTGGTGGATTCTCCATCTCGAAAACTGGATTCTTTCTCGTACAGTATCTACGGGCTGTTGCTTCAATTTCGGGATCAAAAGGAAGAAGATTTCCTTGCCCTTTCGATCTGGTTTGCATGCAAAGTCTGGAAACACCTAAAACAAAAATATCATGTAACACAAAAAAATAAACAAAAATAAAAAATGAAACTTTAATTAAAATAATAAAAGAAAAAGCTAGTCTAGTGTCCTCCTATTTTTCAAGATAAAAACTAAGCGCTAAATCCTATTCCCCGGGAACGGCGCTAAAAAATTGACATGTCAGTTTTCTAACCTAGTGTTTCGCAAGTGTACGATTATAGGTGTAGTAGCGGCAGTCAAGGTCGATCCCACAAGGAATATACTTTTAGGTAGTTCGATACCTCGATACTCTAGGATTGTCCTAACTAGATACTAAGTTTCAAAGGTTGATCTTAGTAAAAACTAAAGAATAACTAATTAACTAATTTACTTAATGAATTATGACTTAACACTTGGCAAACAAAAAGGAATAATAATCAAGAAGAAAAGGTATCCTAGGGTTTCAATTTCAGGATATTACTTCAATAACAAGTATGTTCAACTTATTGATTTTTTAAACCGATCTAGTGTTTATTAAGCGGCTCTTTAATAACCTAACCATTCTCTTGCAGTGATTAAATCGTTGATTAACTAGAACGATTACCCTCTCAAGTTAATTAATCCTAATAACTCCCAAAAGCTCTCGAGCCTATGCTTACACAGTCATAAACAATTGTGCTCTATGTCGTACGTCTGATGACAAACCCCTTCTCTCGAAGCGAATTTGTTAAACGGGATTACTAAACCTAGATGGCCTGTCTAAATTCAGTTATAAAAACAAACATAAAGATAAACACTTTACGAACGAAATCAATAATTCAAAACATAAATCAATACATTGTTGTAAAAATCCCTAATTTCTACCCCTAGGACACAAATAGCTTAGCTACTCATGCTTAGCACAAATTCATTACAAAATTCTAAGTAAAACATTGCAAGAATTTAAAACTAGAAAAGTAAACTAAACCCGGATGAATCGTCTTGCTTGATCTTTGTCTTCTTCGTTCTTCAAGTTTTCTAACTATTTTTCTATCTCTCTCTCAGAATATGGAGTTTCTCCTCTTTAATTCACGAATTTGGGGATCTATTTATAGTTATGGGCTAATATCTACAAAGGATTAGGACAAAAAGCCCAATTTAACCTGGTTTTGCTTTCCAGAAGGCTTTTGACGCGGCCTTGAATGGCTATCGACGCGGCCGCATCAAACAGTACCGACTTCAGTTGTTGCGAGCATATTTTGACGCAGCCTTGAATGGCACTGACGCGGCCGCATCAATACTTGCTCCAAACTCCGATTTTCTATCTTTTGGGCCTAGCTTGGCCCATTTCATCTCTAGTCCGCCATATACTCGATATTTTGGCCTAAAATCAACAAAACTCAAACTCCACAAAATACGTCAAATGGTCCAATATATACAATATAAGCAATTATTGACCATATACATATGCAAATGCTATAAATACGCACTTAAATTCGACCTGAATGCATGCATACACAACGTGTATCAGTCCTTGAATATGCTTGTCGTAGAATTTCTGCGGTAAGCTCTTTGTGAATGGATTAGCCAAATTTTATGTCGTACAAATCTTCTCCATCTGCACATCTCCTCGTTTTATGATTTCTCGCACTACGTGGTACTTTCTCTCTATGTGTTTAGTTGCCTTGTGGGTCCTTGGTTCCTTTGAGCTTGCTACTGCACCTGAGTTAACACAATAGATTTTGATACTCTTAGGCAAACTAGGTACCACATTTAGATCCAGGAGGTAGTTCTGGAGCCATACTGCCTCCTTAGCAGCCTCTTAGGCGGCTACATGTTAGGCTTCTATAGTGGAGTCCGCAATGCATCTCTGCTTTGCACTCCTCCATGAAATAACTCCTCTTCCCAAGGTAAACACATAACCCGAGGTAGATTTCTTCTCATCCTAGTCAACAAGGAAAGCTGAATCTGTATAACCCAAGGGATATGGGATGTCTGACTCGTAAACTAGCCTGTAATCTCTAGTCCTTTTGAGGTACTTGAGTATATGTTTTACCGCAGTCCAATTAGCCTGTCCAAGGTTAGACTGATATCTTGTCACTATGCCAACTGCATAGCAGATATCGGGTCTCGTGCATAGCATTGCATACATAAGACTACCTACTGCAGAAGCATAGGTTATCTGTCTCATTTCCTCTTTCTCCTTAGGTGTCTTAGGACACATCTCCTTAGACAGTGGAACGCCACGTCTGAAAGGTAGCAATCCTTTCTTGGCGGTTTGCATGCTAAAATGAGTGATCACAGTATCAATATAGGCCGCTTGAGATAAGCTTAACATCCTTTTCTTGCGATCTCGTATAAGTTTGATCCCAAGAATGTAGGCTGCCTCTCCCAAGTCCTTCATTTGAAATTGTTCTGATAACCATATCGTTACGTCTGATAATAGCTCCATGTTGTCAAAAAATACTTTATTTCCGTTGCCATCTAGACGGTACATGCAACTCTCGTTTTCACATTGAGTAAATCCATAGAATTTAATCACCTCGCCAAAATGTAAGTTCCATGACCTAGAAGCTTGCTTAAGTCCATAAATGGATTTCTTGACTTCCATATTAGATGCTCTTCCCCTTTCTTCTCATAACCCACTGGTTGCTGCATATAGATACCCCTACCTTCTTCAAGATAACCGTTTAAGAAAGCGGTTTTAACATCCATCTGCCAAACCTCAAGGTTTAAGTGAGCTACATTGGCGAGAAGGATCCGAATGGACTTGAGCATGGCTACAGGCAAAAAAGGTTTCATCGTAATCTTTACCCTCAATCTGGGTATACCTTTTCGCCACTAGCCTAGCCTTATAGGTTGTGACATCTCCATCCCCTCCTCTCTTTCTCTTGTATACCCACTTGCTTCCTATAGCTATATAGCCATCTAGAAGTACAATCTTCTCGTACACATCCATAGCAGTTATGGATTCATATTCAGAATCCATAGCGAAATGCCATTCTTTCGTATTCTCGTCACTCACTGCCTCGGCGTATGTGTAGGGATCTAGATCAGCATGTCTGTCTCCTGGGATCAAATCCGAAGATTCTCCCACAAACATGTACCGATCAATTTGACAAACAAACCTCCCAATATGTCGAAGCTGTGTAGGCATTATATCAACAGATTGTGTAGTAATTGGTAGTATAGCCTCTTGCATACTTGGCCATGGAAATGGAATCACTGTGACATTCCCTTCGGGTTCTTGAAGGGTAACATATGTCCTGGACTTGTGATTAATCATATAATCCTCTTCTAAGAATCGGGCGTTAGTGCTAATAATGACCTTCTTATCCTTAGGACTATAGAAATAACCAACCTTCGTTCCTTATTGATACCTATAAACATCATCGCCTTTGACCTAGATTCAAACTTGTCAGCATCCTTGTTCAGCACATGTGCTGGACTACCTCAAATCCTTTCTTGGTTCAAGCTAGGCTTGCGCCCAGACCACAGCTTGATAGGGGTCTTGGGCACCGACTTGGATGGTACTAGGTTTAACAGATAAGATGTTGTTTCTATGGCGTATCTCCAGAATGAAATGGGAAAAGATGCATAACTCATCATGGATTACACCAACTCCAGTAGAGTTCGATATCTTCTCTCTGCTACACCATTTTGTTGAGCAGTACCCGGTGTTGTCAATTGGGATGTAATCCCAGCCTCTAACAAGTATTGTGTGAACTCGTTGCTGAGGTATTCGCCACCGCGATTAGACCGCAATGACTTGATATTTTTCCTAACTTCTTCTCCACTTCTTCTTGAAATTCTTTGAATTTCTCAAAACATTCAGATTTGCGGTGAAGTAGGTAAATGTATCTGTATCTTGAGTAATCGTCAATAAAAGTGACGAAGTACTCATACACTCCACGAGCTTGAGTGGACATCGGTCCACACAAGTCAGAGTGGATCATCTCTAACACCTCATTGACCCTATTCCCCCTTACCTTAAAAGGCCTTGTGGACATTTTTCCTTCTATACAGGATTCACAGACTCCTTTTTAAACTTGTTGGAATGAATCCAACATCCCATCAGACACGAGTCTTTCGATCCTGTTTAGACTGATCTGACATAATCTTAGGTGCCAATGATGTGTTTGATCCTCTTGAGAAGGTAATTTTCTTTTCTTTAGGTTTGATGATGTAGATGCAACGAAGTTTTGGGTATTATGGAGACAAGTTATAGTATATAGAGAGTTACTCAAAACACCGGTGCAGATAACTACGTCATTTCTTATGATAGAAACATTACTACCCAAAACAACTGAATATCCATCATAATAAAGTTTCGAAACTGAAATCAAGTTCCGCCGAAAATCCGGCCCAAACAAAATATATCTCAAAACTAAAACAGTGTCATCAAAACATAAAGATAAATCTCCAACTGCAACTGCCGCGACACTTGTCGCATTGCCCATGGAGATAGTGATCTCGCCATCCCTAAGCTGCCTTATCGGCTGGAAACCCTGCAAGAGTAACAAACATGATGAGTCGTACCCGTATCTACTACCCATGAATGAGTAGAAATAGAAGCCAAACATGTTTCAGTTACTAATGCTAATGGCGTACCTTGGTCCTTTTCTTTTAGCTTTGGACAATCTTTCTTCCTCTAATGCCTAGTGTTACCGCATTTGAAGCACTTTCCCTTAGGCTTCTTCGCACCACCACTAGGACTCGCTGCTCTACTTCCACTACTTGCCTTGATCTTCTTGCCTTTTCGCCACTTTTTCTTGTTTCCACCTTTCGACGGAACAGTGGGCCCTTTGGAGTGATCAAAGCCTGTGCACCCCTTCTACTGTAACTAGATCATTGAGTAACTCATTAACAATATACTCTTTCTTGGCCATAACAACATTGAGACGGAAGTTCTCAAAGGATTTAGGAAGTGTATTAAAAATGATATCGACCTTGGCTTCACCATCGATACCTCCTCCTATCAAGTTAAGCTTGTCCATGAGTTAATCATTTGCATGACATGAGTGTGCACAAAGCTGCCCTCGGTCATCCGACTATCCATGATTTGCCTCATTAAGTCAAACCGAGCAGCTCAGTTCGACTTGTAGGATTTATATCTATTATAATACTCTTGTAGAAAGTAATATAATTAATCCCTTTCCCTAGGACCCTTCTTGCTTGTCATAATTTGTATCTTTATTAATTAACCCCAGAGATGGATCTATAAATTTATATAAACCCTAACATGCGCCTATAACACATAGGAGTTAAGGGATTCGACCTGATAGTTGTTTACACAAGAGGTCGATTTCTGATTGAATGATTTCTGACTCCAGTCTTAACCTTCTGGACTGTATCCCCTACTCAATCCTCAACGCCGGATGGATGACGAACTTTGAAGAATTCCAAGTGGGAAGGAACACCTTAAACTGCCGCCGCCTACTCTCTCTTTCTCTCTATTCAGTGATCTTTTTTAGTGTTAATTCTTCTTTTTCACAGAATGAGAGACCATGTATTTATAATACATGGTTGAGTGTTGGCCAAGCCTGGTAGTTTAATTCCTTCTATGATTAGGAATTTAATTCCTTATTAGGAATTTAATTCTATATTCCTACTTGGACTAGGAATCTATATGGGCCATTCCAGGGATCAAATACAAGAAATAAAGATGGGCCTAACTATGAATTAATTCTTCCTTGTTCAGCCCAGAACATAATAATTCATAAATATTAATTCATTCCACTAGAGAATTAATACTGACTTACCCCTTTATTCCCGAGTTGAGTCAGGGCTTGAATTAGACTTAATTAATCCCCATATTTAAGATATCGAATATCCATTAATTAATTAAAGCCTCTGACATCTTAAATCAATTAATTTCTTATTTATTCCTTAAGTAGTACCACTCAACCTTATTATTGTACCTGAACTTAATCAACCTGCAAGGTTTAGTACAATAAACCTTTTGAGCTCCTTAAGGGGATATCATCATCCTAAACGGATACGGTTACTTAAATACAAATTACAAATTATTATATGCAAGTTGCTGTCACCTAAAATACATAGTATAAAAGTTATATCTTAACTCTTGCCCATAGTAAATCAAAGTGACACACAAACAAGCATTCATAACTCTGATCTTATTTAGGCTTTAGATTATTACAAGTCACCGATATCTCTAGTTCTTCACTAAGGTCAGGCGGAAGAACATATCTCACTGTGATCCTATCAATACGTAAATACGTACCAGTATAAGTAAATAGTCAAGATAAACTATTTCTACTTAATACTGCAACCTAAACCAACAACTCGTCCTCAAGTTGTCTAAGTTGTGATTTACATTTTATATCTCTTTATGTTTAACCAATCATATGATCTTCTGTGATCTTCAACACACCATAGGATCTACTTATTTGCAAGAGATATGGGGACACATACATAGTGAAAATGCAAATATAATCAGATAGGAGATAAACAGTGAATAACTGGAAACATTGTATATAAAAAGTTTAGCTTTCAGTATACAAATCCAACAATCTCCCACTTATACTAAAGCAAACTTTTAGTATACTCGGTGTCTAACTATCTAGCTGTTAATACTTCAATTTCCAGCAACAATTTGACACGGCCGTGTTGCTTTGTGACACGGCCGTGTTCTATTCCAGAGCCAATTTGAACGTTGCAGACCATTTTTGACACGGCCGTGTTGCTTTGTGACGCGGCCGTGTCGGTTCTTGCCCCGTTTTGCTCCTGGACCGGTTCAGGTCGGTTCGGACCGGTTCTTGGATGGTTCGGACCGGTTCTTGCTGATTTTCACTTCTTTGGGTCGATTTTTACTCTGTTTCAACTTGTTTTCTTGTCTGGTAGTCGTAAATCACAACTTTTTAGCCTGAAAATGCTCAAAATACCTAGCTGAGTACGTTAATTGGTCACTTATATCACATTCCATACAATTTCTAACCATTTATGCACATAATTCCTATAAAATAGTATCATACATTGACCTAATTACATGCATAATTAACGTGCATCAAAATCCCCCAAACTTAAACTGTTGTTCGTCCCGAACACATAAAAATTAATTCATGTATTTAGGGCGATTGGATGATAAATTAGTTTCAGAATGATTTTTTTCAAACGCGTAGACACTGTAGTATAAACGAGCATGTGCGATAGTGCAAAAATCTACTACTTTCGAGACTTAAACTTTCACAACTCTTGATCCTCACCAGGTAAGTGTTTCTCTCATCTCTCAAGTGTTTATGGCTAAAATTTTGAAATTTCACTCAAATTGGACTATACGCTCAGTTTTACCATAGGCTTGCCAATTGTCTACATCGAATTCAGTACATTAGCATACGTGACAAAGAATCAATTAGGACTTATATTTGGTTGTAATGTTGGCTTGATATTGAACGGATATCTACACTTCCGTATAGTAGGTAGAATCTCAATTTCAAGTACATGTTCTATCCACATAGCTAATTATGTCCATAAATCCTTTAGTGTGCATGTAGAGGATATGACATGATTTTGATCCGCTCTTGTGTTGCTGCAAAACGGGACGTGTAAGACTTAATTGCATCTTACTCCATCATTGGTTTATGTATCTATATTTGTCAAAATTGTGGGATACCCATGTGGATTTAATATTTTACTGACTCTTGTTACTATATTTCTCAAACATGGCCAAACAACATTTTTGCACTTCTCAATTGAACCCCTTTTCAAACATGGCCAAACAACACTCTTTGATCTATGAAGTGTTTGGATAAAAGAGTTTATCACCTTGCAATTGAATAGCGTAATTTAGCTATGTATTTTGGGAACTAATTTAGAATCCATTATCAAACATACATTATGATTAGTATGGTACACGTGTTTCGTGCACGCACTTTAGGTACACGTGTTTCGTGCACGCACTTTAGGGCATTTTTAGTGTCATTTAATTGCCATTTATGTGCATAATCACGTGTATTTGGTGCTTTTGTACTCTCATGGGCAAAATAATGCGTTTGTGCTATTCTTGTTTTGAAACAGGTGCAAAAGGATCGAAAAATAAAGTCAAACGATCGCAAAGTCAGTGGATCGATCGAGGTAACAAAAGGAAGCGCTAACTGAAGATCTCGGCCGAGACAGGATGAAAATCACGGCCGAGATGAGTCCCCAGGGTAAACATGAAGATTTGCAAAACTGAAGATCTCGGCCGAGACAAGCAACGTATCTCGGCCGAGATGAGTTTCCAGAGGATTTCAGGATTTTAAAAAGACCACGATCTCGACCGAGATGAAATCTAATCTCGGCCGAGATGAGTCAAACCCTAGCCAGGCTAAATTTCCCCTTTTCACGTCTCGGCCGAGATGAAGTTGAATCACGGATAAGATTAGCCTTCAACCCACCAGCTGAAAAATCTTTTTTTCACGTCCTCGCCGAGACACACTTGCATCTCGGTCGAGATTCCTTACCCTGTTTTAAAATCCTGAATGCGATTTTGTCTATTTTTTACTTACACTTTCTCCCCTTATATATATATCATCCCATTCGAATTTGACCTACCTTTTTTATACTTTTGGAAGCACTATTCAGCCACCATCACATCCAAGGAGGAGAGAAGGGCAAGAAGTAGTCACATCATCTTCCCCATTGATCATCCTTGGGTTTTATCACTCTATCTTTATGAATTCTTGTATTTTCTGTAATTTCTTGATTGTATTAGGTGTAATGGGTGGCCAACACCCTAAATTCTATCCTTGATCATGTTGAACCTTGATTGATGATGAGAATGTGATTATTGACGCTTGATGTTACCTTATTTATGCAATTTAAATGTTCTATAATGCTTGATTGGATTGCTTCATGCCTAGATGCTTGTTTTAGGATTGATCATCCTTTGGGAGGCATTTATTGTATATTGTTATAGATTGAACTTCATTTCCGTGATTGTTGAAGCTTCAATCTCCCTTATTAGCGAACAATGCTTGGTATCATTGGTGGCATTATAGAGGTTGGCCTTTTAACCCGATCGTGTCGAGGTTTATGCTTTATTTATCCCATTGTTCTAGCTCATGACCACCCAATATCAATTAGTGTAAAAAGAGCTTATTTGGATCACTAATTGATTTGGGTAGGGATAAATCGATAAGCGTACCTTTGATTTATCCACAATTAAGGGACAACACAGTCTACATAAGCGGACTTTGTAGATTGTGGGATAATGGTTTAAATCGCATTGAATTTGGGACATCAACGATAATCATTAGGTAGTCGGATTCAAGGGGATACTAGATCGAGGGTAGACCTTTTATCATCTTCTAAACCCGAAAAACATTTGTTATTTGTCTTTCTTTGTTTGATATAAAAAGCCAAAAATATTTATTGCTTATCTAGAATTTTAGTTGATCACTTGTTAGCATTTAGTTGTTAACTCAATCCAAAACCCCCCTCGTTTACTTGTTTAATTTTATTACCCTATCCATCGTAAATCGTTAGTTGCTTGTAATATCCGAACAACACTAATCCACCGTTCTCTGTGGGATCGACCCTTACTTACCACTCTACTCGTTAGAGTCGTAGGCTAGGTATCGCGTATACATATTCTTATATATATACGTTTAATTTGGTGGTAAGAAACGATCACTACCAAATTTTGGCGTCGTTGCCGGGGAACGGCGATAGAATAGTGTTGTTTTACTGATCATGTTGGATTTGTATACTGAAAGCAAAACTTTTTATATACAATGTTTCCAGTTATTCACTGTTTATCTCCTATCTGATTATATTTGCATTTTCACTATGTATGTGTCCCCATATCTCTTGCAAATAAGTAGATCCTATGGTGTATTTAAGATCACAGAAGATCATATGATTGGTTAAACTTAAAGAGATATAAAATGTAAATCACAGCTTAGACAACTTGAGGACGAGTTTTTGGTTTAGGCTGCAGTATTAAGTAGAAATAGTTTATCTTGACTATTTACTTATACTGGTACATATTTACGTATTGATAGGATCACAGTGAGATATGTTCTTCTGCCTGACCTTAGTGAAGAATTAGAGATCTCGGTGACTTGTAATAATCTAAAGCCTAAATAAGATCAGAGTTATGAATGCTTGTTTGTGTGTCACTTTGATTTACTATGGGCAAGAGTTAAGATATAACTTTTATACTATGTATTTTAGGTGACAGCAACTTGCATATAATAATTGGTAATTTGTATTTAAGTAACCGTATTCGTTAAGGATGATGATATCCCCTTAAGGAGCTCAAAAGGCTTATTGTACTAAACCCTGCAGGTTGATTAATTCAGGTACAATAATAAGGTTGAGTGGTACTACTTAAGGAATAAATAAGAAATTAATTGATTTAAGATATCAGAGGCTTTAATTAATTAATGGATATTCCATATCTTAAATACGAGGATTAATTAAGTCTAATTCAAGCCCCGACTCAACTCGGGAATAAAGGGGTAAGTCAGTATTAATTCTCTAGTGGAATGAATTAATATTTATGAATTAATTATGTTCTGGGCTGAACAAGGATGAATTAATTCATAGTTAGGCCCATCTTTATTTCTTGTATTTGATCCCTCGACTGGCCCATATAGACTCCTAGTCGAAGTAGGAATCGAGAATTAAATTCCTAATAAGGAATTAAATTCCTAATCCTAGAAGGAATTAAACTACCAGGCTTCGCCCGCACTCAACCATGTATTATAAATACATGGTCTCTCATTCTGTGAAGAAGAAGAATTAACATTCAAAAAGATCACTAAATAGAGAGAAAGAGAGAGTAGGCGGCGGCGGTTTAAGGTGTTCCTTCCCACTTGGAATTCTTCAAGGTTCGCCGTCCATCCGGCGTTGAGGATTGAGTAGGGGATACAGTCCAGAAGGTTAAGACGGGAGTCAGAAATCATTCAATCAGAAATCGACCTCTTGTGTAAACAACTATCAGGTCAAATCCTTAACTCTTGTGTGTTATAGGCGCATGTTAGGGTTTATATATATTTATAGATCTATCTCTAGGGTTAATTAATAAAGATACAAATTATGACAACCAAGAAGGGTCCTAGGGAAAGGGATTAATTATATTACTTTCTGCAAGAGTATTATAATAGATATAATTCCAACAGATCAAGCATCATGGTTATTTACATAGGTTATTATTTGCTTGTTTAGTTAGTAATCTTAAAAACTTACTTTTGTTCTTTTGATTGTGTTTAGTATAGTGGATGTTCTTGCGTTCACAAGGAGAGAGAGGATTGTTATTTGAATCAGATATTGTGGAACGTGAACGAGAGTTGAGAAGAAGAGCCCGGAATTTGAAACAAGTCCGAGGAGGATTTGGAGATTTGAACTTAGAGAGTGAAGAGACCGTCGGATTGGAAGAAATGGCTGAGGATTAGGGTCAGGAAAGGACCATGAAGGAACTTGCCAACACAAGGGTTGGTCAAGAACCCTTGTGTATTACATTCCCAGCAATAGGAAATGATACTGCTTTTGAGCTTAAATCAGGGCTCATACACCTCCTACCATCGTTCCATGGGCTATCCGGGGAGGACCCACATAAACACCTGAAATAATTCCATGTGGTATGTTCGAGCATGAAGCCATCGAGGGTGACTGAAGAGCAAATTAAGCTTCGAGCATTTCCATTCTCATGAAAAGATCTTGCTAGGGATTGGTTGTACTACTTGCCATCCGGATCAATCACCACTTGGGATCACATGGAAACACAGTTTCTTGAAAAGTATTTCCCAGCTTCTCGAGCCACCAACATCCGGAAAGAAATTAGTGGAGTAAGGCAAATGCAGGGGGAAACATTGTATGAGTACTGGGAACGATTTAAGAAGCTTGTAGGAAGTTGCAGCGACATCAAATCACTCCGCAATTGTTAATCCAGTATTGGTATGAGGGGTTATGTCTAACAGATTGAAACATGATTGATTCGGCGAGCAGAGGGGCTCTTGTTGATAAGACACCTACTAAGGCCCGAGCATTGATCTCCAAGATGGCTGCCAACACTCAACAGTTCGGATGTAGAGAGCCTGTGAGACGAGTCAAGGATGTTATCGATTCAAGTGTTGTAGAGAGGTTGGATCAGCTTACCGACTTGGTGAAGAAAGTGATTTCGGTTGGCACTCCTACTGCAAAACCTTGCAGAATCTGCCAAGTAACCGAGCACTCCACTGACACTTGCCCTATTCTCGAAGAAGAGATGGAAGCCCATGCAAATGCAATTCACAACTTCAATCCTAACTCTACCGGGAGGAAATATAATCCTTATTCGCAATCATATAACCCGGGATGGAGGGATCATCCAAATTTCAAATATGGGAACCAGAATCCAAACATGCATCAACAGGGTGATCAAAGTGGGCACAACCGACCCCCTTACCCTAAGGGGATGTTCCAACAGCGACAACTACCCGAGCAGGTACACTCTGATCCATCACTTTCCGACATAGTGAAAAGCCTAGCCACTAGTACGCTTCAATTGCAGAAGGAATCAAGTTCTAGGTTTCAGAGTATTAAGAATCAAGTCAGTCAAATAGCATTAGCGATATCTCGATTAGAAAATGCACAAGGAGGAAGGTTACCGGCTCAACCGGAAGTCAATCCGAAAAATGTCAGTGCCATTGTTGTTATGAATGAGGAGTTACTTGGAGAGCCTGAAAAGCCCGATATACTTCACAGGGAAAGACTGAGGAATTGGATGATAGTCCGAGGAAAGAAGAGACATCAACTCCCCATGTGGTTGAAGTTAAAATTCGGACACCTAAGTGGAAGATTGCTAAGGAGTTGCGAAAACAAAAGGAGGCATTAGCTGCATGCTTTCCCGATCACCTACTGCCTTTTCCTACCAAGAAATACTCTCCACAAGGCGAAATTAAAAATGTCAGCGTGGGAGTCTTGAGAAGCGGGAAGGTCCTTGAAAATGGGAAGTCGAGAGATGGAGAAAGGAGAGTTGAAAGTGAAAGGGAGTCTGCTGAGAATGAAATCTCGGCCGAGGTACATCAAGATCTCGGCCGAGATGGCCCACCTCGTCCAGAAGAGGAAACCCCCTGCACACTTGTCTCGGCCGAGACACAAGATAATTTCGGGCGAGATTCTCAGAAATCCCAAATAAATCCTGAAATTCCACCACTTCCGTTTCCGAGTCAAATGAAGAGGATTCCAGACAGAAATAGAGACAAGGAGACAATGGAGGTATTCATGAAGGTTGAAATCAGTATCCCCTTGGTGGAGGCCGTAAAACAGATTCCTCGATATGCAAAGTTTCTGAAAGACTTGTGCACTAACAAAAGGCGGCTACAAGGGAATGAGAAAGTCCTGATGAGAGAAAGTGTTTCGGCGGTTTTCCAAAAAAAGATGCCACAGAAGTGCAAGGATCCGGGAATGTTCGCCATTCTGTGCAAAATTGGTAACACTAGAATAGAGAAAGCCATGTTGGATCTAGGGGCATCGATCAATGTGATGCCCTGTTCCATTTTCAATAGCTTAAACTTGGGTCCACTGAAGGATACGAGGGTAGTCATCCAACTAGCCGACCGAAGCACCTCGTTTCCGGACGGGGTGATTGAGGACGTGATAGTTGATATTTCCAGCGGATTTCTAAGTGCTGGATATGCATGGAGATTCGTCAAATTTCACTCTAATCTTGCTTGGGAGACCAATCTTGAACACCTCCCAAACTAAGATTGACGTGCGAGAGGGAACTCTTAGCATGGAATTTGATGGCCAAGTGGTGCGATTCAACATCTTTGAATAGATGAAGTATCGTGAGGATTTGCATAGTGTGTATTCTATTGATGTTATTGATGCTATTGATCCCTTTGTAGAGGAAGTGCTTGAGTATTATTGCAGGGACCAAGAAATAATTGAATTGGCGAATGATCTAGAGAAGACAGAGCCAATGGACACCAAGGAAGAGTTGGTGGGGACAGTGGAACAATCACAATTCTCCAAGCCATTCCGAACCAAGTCCTTTCCCAAGTTCATACCATTGCCGGGATCTCAAGAAAAAGTGCTACCCTCTACCATCAAGGCACCAACCCTTGAGTTCAAAACCCTTTCCCCCAATCTCAAATACGTATATCTTGGGGAGGAAGAAACCTTACCGGTGATTATCTCATCAAAGCTCACACCCACTCAAGAACAAACATTGATCGAGGTCCTCAAGGTGAACAAGGAAGCTATAGGGTGGACCATTGCCGATATCAAAGGCATTAGTCCGGCCCTATGCATGCATCGAATATTGCTTGAGGATGACGCCAAGCCTAGTCGGGAGCCTCAACGACGACTCAACCCGCCAATGATGGAGGTCGTCAAGAAAGAAGTGATCAAACTGTTGGATGTGGGGATCATCTACCCACATCCGACAGTAAGTTCGTGAGCCCGACCCAGGTGGTCCCGAAGAAGTCTGGAGTGACAGTGATAGAAGGGAAGGATGGTGAAATGATGCCTACACACCTACAGACAGGTTGGAGGGTCTGCATAGACTACAGGAAGTTGAACTCAGTAACAAGGAAATATCACTTCCCTCTACCCTTCATCGATCAGATGCTCGAAAGGCTAGCAGGGCATCCTTTCTACTGTTTCTTGGATGGATTCTCGGGGTACTTTCAAGTGCTAATAGCACCTGAAGACCAAGAAAAGACAACTTTCACATGCCCGTTCGATACATTCGCGTGGAGGCGCATACCCTTTGGACTATGCAACGCCCCTGCGACATTTCAAAGATGCATGGTTAGTATCTTTTCCGAGTTTATTGGTCATTTCATAGAAGTTTTCATGGACGACTTTAGCGTCCACGGTACATCATTTGAAAATTGTCTTGATAACTTGGTAAAAATCTTGCAACGATGCATTGAGAAAAATCTTTCGTTAAATTGGGAGAAGTGCCACTTCATGGTGGAACAAGGAATTGTGCTTGGCCATGTAGTTTCTAGTAAGGGAATAGAAGTAGATAATGCGAAAATTGATATTATTTCTTCTCTCCCGTACCCCGCAAATGTGCGGGAAGTGCGTTCTTTTCTGGGCCATGCAGGATTTTACAGGAGGTTTATCAAAGATTTTTCGAAGATCGCTGCTCCATTGTGCCGGTTGCTACAAAAAGATGTGGATTTTGATATGAGCAAGGAATGCAAGTTGGCATTTTATGAGTTGAAGAAGAGATTGGTTACTCCTACGATTATTCAACCGCCAGATTGGGAATTGCCTTTTGAGCTAATGTGCAATGCTAGTGACAAGCCTTGGGGGCAGTTTTGGGACAGAGAAGAGGGAAGGTGGCCCATGTCATCTACTGTGCCTCACGTACTTTGAATCCAGCTCAGATGAACTATACTACCACAGAAAAGGAGCTGCTGGCTGTTGTGTTTGCGTTAGAGAAGTTTCGGTCTTACCTTGTTGGGACAAGGATCATCGTATATAGCGACCACGCAGCATTAAGACACCTCATGGCTAAAAAGGAGGCAAAGCCTAGGCTTATTCACTGGATATTACTTCTCCAAGAATTTGACCTAGAGATCAAGGATAAGAAAGGATCAGAAAATGGTGTTGCAGATCATCTCAGCAGAATAACCCAACAGGAAATGAACTTGCCTCTCCAGGAAAGCTTTCCGGACGAGCAACTATTAGCAATGATAGGCGCGAAGGTTCCTTGGTATGCCAACATGGTGAATTACTTGGTGTCCAAGAGGTTTCCTACTGGGATGAGTAAACCTCAAAGGCACAGGTTGAAGAGTGAGTCGAAGCATTTTGTTTGGGATGATCCATACCTTTAGAAATATGGTTCAAATCAAGTAATCAGGAGATGCATCCCCGAAGATGAAGTGCATTCCGTGCTGAAATTTTGCCACTCATACGCTTGTGGAGGCCACTTCGGGCCGAAGAGGATGGCATACAAAGTTCTTGAGAGTGGACTGTTTTGGCCCACCATATTTAGAGATGCCCTCGCTTTTTGCAAATCATGTGACAACTGTGAAAAGACGTGGAACATCTCACAAAGGAACCAAATGCCCCAACAACCAATAATGGTGTGCGAAATTTTCGACGTTTGGGGCATGGATTTCATGGGCCCATTCCCATCTTCTTATGGGAATCTTTATATCCTATTGGATGTGGACTATGTGTCCAAATGAGTGGAAGCAAGAGCTACTCGTACGAATGATTCAAGGGTTGTTGCGGATTTCATCAAGTCCAACATATTTGCAAGATTTGGAATCCCGAGAGCCATCATAAGTGATAAGGGCTTTTGCAACCGGACCATCGAAGCACTCTTCAAGAAATATTCAGTTTTGCATAAAGTGTCTACTCCATATCATCCACAGACGAATGGGCGAGCCGAGACTTCAAATTGAGAGATTAAATCAGTGCTAGAGAAAACCGTCCAACCAAATCGGAAAGACTGGAGTTTGAGGCTTGATGATGCCTTATGGGCATACCGGACCGCCTACAAGACTCCTATAGGTATGTCCCCATATTGCCTCGTTTGTGGCAAACCGTGCCATCTTCCGGTTGATGTAACATGAGCTTAGATGAGGTGGGTGTGTACCGGAAACTTCAACTCCAAGAGCTGGAAGAGATTCGGAATGAGGCTTTCGAAAACGCTTTGATATATAAGGAGAAAACCAAGGCCTTTCATGACGCAAGAATTTCCCGGAAAAATTTCGTGGTTGGAGAGAGGGTACTTTTGTATCACTCAAGGTTGAAATTGTTTCCCGAAAAGCTTCGATCGAGGTGGATTGGACCGTTCATTGTCAAGAAGATATTTCCACATGGTGCCATTGAGATAGAAAGTGGTCAAACAGGTAAGGTTTTTAAAGTGAATGGACATTTGCTCAAACCATATTTCGAAAGCTGTCAAGAAAGTTCCGGTGAAGAAGAACGAGTAGAGGACCTACCATTGAGCCAAAAGAGCTTCCGTCGAGCCAACGACGTTAAACAAAGGCGCTTGTCGGGAGGCAACCCGACGGTAATCTTTAGATTCTCGCATTTAAATTCGTAGTTAAAAGTAATTAGTATTATCTTATGCTTTTTGATGTTTTTGTTAAGATGTGTGTAGTTATTAAACAATCAAGACAAGATATGGTGTGGAATGGGGGTGAAGAAGACCAAAATGAAGGAAAAATGTAGGAGAGGCCATCTCGGCCGAGACACAGAATCAATCTCGGCCGAGACGTCATGCAGGTGAACAGGGAAACCCCCCCTGGAAACATATCTCGGCCAAGAAACATGAAGCATCTCGGCTGAGATTCAGAAGGACTCAAAATGGAGTAAAGCTACTGGAAGCTTATCTCGGCCGAGACACTACAACATCTCGGCCGAGATGGATTTGTCTGGAATTGGGGCTAATTTGCTGGAAGCTAATCTCGGCCGAGACACACATTCATCTCGGCCGAGATTCAACTTCATCTGCATCCTAGACCATCAAGGAAGAGATCATCAACAGCCGTTCTGTCTCAATCCGAGTTCCAGGAACGGCAAGAGGGACTGATGGCTGCTATGGGGGATGAAATCAAAGGCATATGAGCCGAGTTGGTGGCATGAGGACATCCATTAGGGCTGAATTGAGAGGGATCAAAGAGACGATACAAGAAAATCAGACAAAGCTCCTCGACCTCTTCAAGTCCATAAAGGGATGCTTCACCGGCTCGAGCCCCCGACCTTCTCGTTCTTTGCGAGTAGAGTACCAAAAAGCCTTACCCCTTCGTCCCAAACTTAGTTGAAAAACTTTGTTTGGGGGAAAACAAAGAGGTAAGACAATTTTGGCCGCTCGAACCTCCCAAACCCCCCTTACCCCTCGTTATTTTCCTTTACTATCATTACTATTGGCCTGTGAGCCTACATTTCTGTCCCTTATCACTGTTATTGTTGGTTTGGCCTGTGAGCCATTTGGTATGATGTTTTTGACTGATTCAATTTGATGGCCTGTGTGTCAATATTGATGTGTATTTTAATTGCCTTTTGATAAGTGACTCTGTTTTGCTTGTTGATAATGTTGCCCGGCCTGTGAGCCAATTTCCATCTTCTATTGGTCTTGGTTTAGGTGATATTGTTGAATATACATTTGGATGTTTTGGGTTATTGATAATTTATTGGTGGCCTTTGAGCCAATTTGCTTGACTGTGTTGATAGCTTACACACATTTTTAGGAGTAGGACTCTTAATAGATTAGTTAATTAGTTAATCGCTACGAAAATTGGTGCATAAAATGGTTAACTTCGGCGAGCACCAAATTGTACTCCTCTTTTTTCACAAACTTAGTTTGCAACTAAGTTTGGGGAGGGGTGGGATTCGTACAAATTGGCAGCTCGAGAAAGCAATTGGACTAGTTTAGGAAGGAAAATTGTGGCGTTGATTAATGATGAATAATTTTCGAGCAAATGTTTTTTAAAATAAGCACATGGTAGAGCATGATAGGTTCCTTGAAACCAAATCGAGCATACGCTCAAAACTTTTGATAAAAAATTACAACATAGTGAATCTTTGAGCCTAAGTATACTCCCATTTTTGGAGTAAAAAAACAAATTCAAATTTTCTTTCGGTGCGAAAATTCTTTGAATGTATGCAATTTCCTTTAGAACTTGCCCTAATTCTCTACCTTTGAATAAGTCGGTATGTGTGGTGACAATGGAAATGATTTTAGGCATTTCTTGATTTAAGCCCTTTTCAAAGCTTGGAAAAAAATTCCTTTTGACCAAAAAGATACTAATTGCTCCTAGTTAGCCCTTTGAGCTTAAGCCTTTTTGTTTGATACCCAACCCTACAAGCCAATTTCCCTTTCATTTAGCCTTTGAACCCGAATGGACTATTGAGTATGAGGGAGGCGGTTGGAAGGTAGTAGGTTTGGAAATTGGGATCGAATATGGGTAAACTAGTGGAGGACTGTGGGGAAGTGTTCAATCTCATCAAGTGAGCTATACTTTGAAATAGGATGTGTTGGGAATGTGGAACCGGGATCAGGAGGTGAAGAACCGGATGGATGAACCGGGTTTTAGCATGAAGAAGTGAATCTGTGCAGAATAAACCGGGTTCAGGGTTGTTGGGGATAACCGTCGTTTGTGACGAGTCTGTTTCAGATTTGTGACGGGAAAAACCGTCACATTTGTCCAGTAGCAGATGCCAACTTGATTCAGTTAGAACTTCTTGGTCAGTTACATTCGAGCTGCAATACATATATCATTGGAAAGCTCTCTTCCAGGAGAACAACACTACGTCGAGCAATTTCCTTCTTTCATAGATTACAGAGAGAATTTGAGAGTGATTGTTTTCTGCCCTAATTTTGTTCCAGAATTGGGCGTTTTCATTTCTGGGTGTAATTTCTGTAATTGATTGGATATCTTAGTGAATTGAGGTGTGCCTTGCCTCCGTGGATGTAGTTCATCTTGAACGAACCACGTAAAACGAGTGTGTGATTCATTTATATTTCCAGTTCTGCGCAAGTTCACCTCGGCCACAACTCTGGCCGAACTAGTTGTGTGTTTCTCAAACTGTTATTCTTCGAACTCATTCCAGATTCTTAGTGTTGTGTGTTTAGGAGTTGATTTTACTAACAAGTGGCGCCGTCTGTGGGAATCAGCTCGCACAGTTTGAAGAAGAGAAGGAATGGCTGGTATGAAGATGGATTTTGAGAAGTTTACTGGAAGGAATGATTTCACATTGTGGAAAATCAAGATGAACGCAGTACTGGTTCACAATGGCCTTGATCTTGCATTGATACCTCTGGAGTCATGGGAAGAAACTGAGAAACCTAAGTTTGCATCAGTGGATAAGAAGGCCCTAAGTCTTATCTTCTTGTGCTTGGGTGATAAACCGTTGAGGGAGGTTTCGAGGTGCAAGAGTTCCTCAGAAGCATGGAGGAGATTGGAAGAACTGTATCAATCAAAGTCAGTTTCCAACAAACTGTTCCTGAAGCAGAAGATGTTGGCCTTCAAGATCACTGAAGACAAGGTAATTTCTGATCAACTTGATGAATTCATTAAGATGATTGAAGAATTGGAAGATCTGGATGTGAAATTGGAGGAGGATGACAAGGCATTGATGGTGTTAAACATTCTTCCAAAATCCATGGAAAGCTTTAAGGATGCCTTGATGTATGGGAGAGATGATCAGCTATCCTATGATGGAATAGTGAAGGCTCTGAGATCTAAATGTTTTCAGACTCAAGGTGATAAAGGCATGGTGCAACCTGGAGAAGGACTGAATGTTAAATTCAAGAAACCTTGGCAAGGCAAGAAGGGACAGAATGCTAAGGATCCAAAGTCTGGGGATTCAAATCCTAAGAAGGGGAATGACTGGGTTGAGAAGAGGAAATGCTTCAAGTGTAAACAGCCAGGTCACTTGAAGAAGGATTGTCCTAAGAGGAATAAGAAAGCTGGAAATCAAGGGGCAGAAGCTACTACCATTGATCATCAACAAGACCCTCCAGAAGTGTTAAATATAACTGATTCAAGAATGGTAAAGGAATGGGTCCTGGACACCGGGTGTTCCTTTCACATGTGTCCTCATCAGGCATGGTTTAATGAACTGAAGAAAGAAGATGGTGGAAATGTTCTCCTGGGAAATGACCAATCATGCAAGGTCAAAGGAGTTGGATCAGTGAGCATAAGGATGTTTGATGGTGTGGTCAGAATCATCTCAAATGTTAGGTATGTTCCTGGCCTTAAAAGGAATCTTCTATCTCTTGGTTCTTTGGTAACCAGTGGATGTCAGTTTAGCTCAGTAGATGGATTCTTGCATATCACAAAACATGGAAAAATGGTGATAAAAGGCAGACAGCATAATGGACTATTTATCCTGATTGGTTCACCTGTTGTTGGAAGTGTGGATATGGTCTTGAACAATACTGAGATTGCTAAATGGCACAAGAGACTTGGACACATAGGAGTGAAGGGATTGAAGGAATTGTCAAGGAGTGGAGTAATTGGAAATCTGGGAAATCAAGAACTGGAGTTCTGTGATCAGTGTGCTCTGGGCAAATCTAAGAGGTTGCCCTATGGAAAGGGAGTTCACACAACTCAAGAACCATTAGATTATGTTCACTCTGACATATGGGGTCCTGCAAGAACAGAATCTTATGGTGGTGCAAGGTATTTCATGTCCTTGATTGATGACTACAGCAGAAAGGTGTGGATCATGTTGATGAAGAACAAGAGTGATGCCTTTCATAAGTTCAAAACATGGTTGATCCAACTGGAAAATGTCAAAGGGAAGAAGCTGAAGCATCTTAGGACTGATAATGGACTGGAGTATCTCTCTACAGAGTTTACAAACTTCTGTGAAGAAAGAGGAATCAAAAGACACAGGACAGTACCAATGAATCCTCAACAGAATGGAGTTGCAGAAAGGTTCAACAGGAGTCTTCTTGAAAGAGTGAGGTGTATGCTGTTGGATGTTGGGTTGCCAAAGGTGTTTTGGGGAGAAACCATTGCTACAGCATGCTATCTCATCAATAGGTCACCTTCATCAGTAATTGGGTTCAAAACACCTGAAGAGGTGTGGTGTGGACAGAAACCAAGTTATGAGGGGTTAAGGGTGTTTGGGTGTCTTGCTTTTGCCCATGTCAAGCAAGACAAGCTAGATGCAAGGGCTCTCAGATGTGTGTTTCTTGGTTATCCGGATGGAATGAAGGGTTACAGATTGTGGTGCTTAGAAATAGAAAATCAGAAGATAATCACAAGTAGAGATGTGAAGTTTAATGAGAATGTGATGGCTTACACTTCTACAGGCTCTAAGGAAGAATTTGATGGTGCTAAAGAGACAGAGGAGATTTCAATTCAGGTGGAGCACCCTGCAGAAGATGATCACACACCTCAACCACAAGAAGATTTACAAGAAAGTGAATCATCATCTGAAGAAGAGGCACAAACTGGACCTTCACAAAACATCAAGGAATACAGCATTGGAAGAGATAGGCCTAGAAGAACAATCAACAGACCTGATTTCTATGGCCAAGCAGGGAGTGTCTATTATGCCTTAAGTGTTGCTGAAGACTTGGAATCACAAGAGCCTAGTAGTTTTCAAGAAGCACTAGACTGTGAGGAAGGTGAACAGTGGATACAGGCAATGACAGAAGAGATGGAGTCTCTGGAAAAGAATAAAACTTGGATATTGGTGGAAAAACCAAAAGGTCAGAAGCTGGTAAGTTCCAAATGGATATACAAGAAGAAACTAGAGACAGCAGGATCCAAACAGGTGAGGTTTAAAGCAAGATTGGTGGCTAGGGGCTTTACACAAAGAGAAGGAATTGATTTCAATGAGGTTTTCTCTCCAGTAGTAAAGCACTGCTCAATCAGGCTGCTTTTATCAAAGGTCACACAGGAGGACATGGAACTACAACAACTGGATGTAAAGACAGCATTCTTACATGGAGAACTCAATGAGGAGATATATATGAAACAGCCAGAAGGCTTTGTTGTTCCTGGGAAAGAAGACAAAGTATGTTTACTGAAGAAGTCACTATATGGACTTAAACAAAGTCCAAGACAGTGGAACAAGAGGTTCAATGACTTCATGATCAGTGTTAGCTTTGTAAGAAGTCTTTATGACAGTTGTGTTTACTTCAACAAAGGTTCAAAGCAAGATAAAGTTTTTCTTCTATTGTATGTGGATGACATGCTAATTGCCAGCAGGAACAAGAACAGAATACAATGATTGAAGGATAGACTTAATGCTGAATTTGACATGAAAGATCTGGGAGAAGCCAAGAAGATATTGGGCATGAACATTCTAAGAAACAGAGAAGCTGGAGTACTTTGGTTATCTCAGAGATAATACCTACAGAAAGTACTGGAGAGGTTTCACATGCATGAAGCCAAACCTCTCTCTACTCCAGTTAATCTACAGAAGAAACTTTCCAAAGAACAATGCCCAAAGACTGAAGAGGAAATCATACAGATGAGCAATATCCCTTATGCAAGTGGAGTTGGAAGTCTTATGTATGGAATGATCTGTAGCAGGCCTGACTTGGCATATGCTGTATCTTTGGTAAGCAGGTTCATGTCAAATCCCAGAGTTGAACATTGGGAAGCTTTGAAACATGTGATGAGGTATTTAAAAGGATCAGTGAACATGTCACTGAGATTTGAGAAGAAAGTAGATGGAAGTACTGTTGCATTGGAGGGGTTTGCTGATTCTGATTTTGCAGCAAACGTGGACACAAGGAAGTCTATTTCTGGGTTTGTGTTTACCTTATATGGGACAGCCATCAGCTGGAGGAGTGCACAACAATCTGTTGTGGCACTATCAACTACAGAAGCAGAATATATCTCTTTAACTGAAGCTATCAAAGAGTCAATCTGGTTGAAAGGGGTGTTGAGAGATTTGGATATCAAGCAGAAGTGTGTAGTAATCTACTGTGATAACCAAAGTGCTTTACATCTTGTGAAACACCAAGCATTTCATGAAAGATCAAAACACATTGATGTTAGGTTACACTTTGCTAGAGATATCATAGATTCTGGGACTGTGGAGGTGAAGAAGGTCACACATTGCATAATCCTGCTGATTTCCTTACAAAGGGTGTACCTGGAAACAAGGTGGATCATTGCTCGAGCTTGCTGCAGCTGGAGCAATGTCAGGAAGAGCATTAACAGAAAGGCAGTGATGAGGCAGGAAGAGGTACACTTGATTCATTGAGGTGGAGATTTGTGAGGAAGTGTTCAATCTCATCAAGTGAGCTATACTTTGAAATAGGATGTGTTGGGAATGTGGAACCGGGATCAGGAGGTGAAGAACCGGATGGATGAACCGGGTTTTAGCATGAAGAAGTGAATCTGTGCAGAATAAACCGGGTTCAGGGTTGTTGGGGATAACCGTCGTTTGTGACGAGTCTGTTTCAGATTTGTGACGGGAAAAACCGTCACATTTGTCCGGTAGCAGATGCCAACTTGATTCAGTTAGAACTTCTTGGTCAGTTACATTCGAGCTGCAATACCTATATCATTGGAAAGCTCTCTTCCAGGAGAACAACACTACGTCGAGCAATTTCCTTCTTTCATAGATTACAGAGAGAATTTGAGAGTGATTGTTTTCTGCCCTAATTTTGTTCCAGAATTGGGCGTTTTCATTTCTGGGTGTAATTTCTGTAATTGATTGGATATCTTAGTGAATTGAGGTATGCCTTGCCTCCGTGGATGTAGTTCATCTTGAACGAACCACGTAAAACGAGTGTGTTATTCATTTATATTTCCAGTTCTGCGCAAGTTCACCTCGGCCACAACTCTAGCCGAACTAGTTGTGTGTTTCTCAAACTATTATTCTTCGAACTCATTCCAGATTCTTAGTGTTGTGTGTTTAGGAGTTGATTTTACTAACAAGGACAAAGAAGGGTGAAAGGAAACACGTGAAATAAGCTAGAATCGAGAACATTAACCTCTCCATAATTTGTAATTAGTAAAAAAAAACGAGAAAAACAAAAGAAAGAGGAATTGTATATACCATTTTAGTATTTTCTTGTAGAATCAGACAGGTTAGTGAAAATCACATCATTTTTGTGATCACAATCCCTTGGTTAGAAAAGTCTTAACAAACACAATTCATGTAGGGATTGATAAATATGGGACACGTAGGCAGGATTAAGTTGAAAAGGTTGAATCTTAAGGTCGACTTGATTGGGAGTTGAAAGAGTGAGGTTGAGTGACCATTGTTTGAGGGGTAGATGGGTAGTGCACGACTCACTTAGTCCGTTTTATAGTCACTCGTATCTAAATTCTGCCCCACCTTACCCCAAGCCAACATTATAACCCATATAAAGACCTAATTGATTCATTGTCATGCATATCAAGTACAATTTCGGGTTTAGATGATTGGCAAGAGAAAGAGATACACTCACCCGGTGAGGATCTTAAGTTAAGAGTGTTAGGTCTTGAGAGTAGTGGATCTCGTCTATCACATATGCTCACTATTATCATGCTTGCTTCTTTTTTTTTTTATGGAAATTTTCTGAAATCAAATGCCACTAAAATCTGCCCTAACCAAGTGTCCTTATGTCTTTCTCTTTATTGTTCGGGACGAACAAGTTTTAAGTTTCGGGAGATTTGGTACATGTGTTTCGTGCACGCACTTTAGGGCATTTTTAGTGTCATTTTACTGCCATTTATGTGCATAATCACGTGTATTTGGTGCTTTTCTACTATCATGGGCAAAATAATGCGTTTTTGCTATTCTTGTGTTGAAACAGGTGCAAAAGGATCGAAAAAGAAAGTCAAACTATCGGAAAGTCGGTGGATCAATCGAGGCAACAAAAGGAAGGGCTAACTGAAGATTTCGGGCGAGACCAGATGAAAATCTCGGCCGAGATGAGTATCCTGGGTAAACATGAAGATTTGCAGAACATAAGATCTCGGCCGAGACAAGCAACGCATCTCGGCCGAGATTAGTTTCCAGAGGATTTCAGGATTTTCAAAAGACCAAGATCTCGGCCGAGATTGGGTTTCATCTCGGCCGAGATGAGTCAAACCCTAGCTAGCCCCAATTTCCCCTTTTCACGTCTCCGCCGAGATGAAGTTGAATCTCGGCCGACATCAGCCTTCAACCCACCAGCTGAAAAATCTTTTTTTCAAGTCTCGGCTGAGACACACTTGCATCTCGGCCGAGATTCCTTACCCTGTTTTAAAATCCTGAATACGATTTTGGCTATTTTTTACTAGCACTTTCTCCCCTTATATATATATAATTCCATTCGAATTTGACCTACCTTATTGATTCTTTTGGAAGCACTATTCAGCCACCATCACATCCAAGGAGGAGAGAAGGGCAAGAAGAAGTCACATCATCTTCCCCATTGATCATCCTTGGGTTTTATCACTCTATCTTTATGAATTCTTGTATTTTCTGTAATTTCTTGATTGTATTAGGTGTAATGGGTGGCTAGCACCCTAAATTCTATCCGTGATCATGTTGAACCTTGATTGATGATGAGAATGTGATTATTGACTCTTGATGTTACCTTATTTATGCAATTTAAATGTTCTATATTGCTTGATTGGATTGTCTCATGCCTAGATGCTTATTTTAGGATTGATCACCCTTTGGGAGGCATTTATTCTATGTTGCTAGAGATTGAACTTCACTTTTCGTGATTGTTGAAGTTTCAATCTCCCTTAGCAGCGAACAATGCTTGATATCATTGGTGGCATTATAGAGTTTGGCCTCTAAACCCGATCGTGTCGAGGTTTATTGTTTATTTATCCCATTGTTCTGGATCGTGACCACTCAATATCAATTAGTATGAAGAGAGCTTGTTTGGATCACTAATTGTTTTGGGTAGGGATAAATCGATAAGCGTACCTTCGATTTATCCACAATTAAGGGACAACACGGTCTACATAAGCGGACCTTGTAGATTGTGGGATAAAGGTTTAAATTGCATTGAATTTGGGACATCAACAATAATCATTAGGTAATCGGATTCAAGGGTATACTAGATCGAGGGTAGACCTTTTAAAATATTCTAAACCCGAAAAACATTTGTTATTTGTCTTTCTTTGTTTGATATAAAATACCAAAAATATTTATTGCTTATCTAGAATTTTAGTTGATCACTTGTTAGCATTTAGTTGTTAACTCAATCCAAAACCCCTCTCGTTTACTTGTTTAAGTTTATTACCCTATCCGTCGTAAATCATTAGTTGCTTGTAATATCCGAACACCACTAATCCACCGTTCTCTGTGGGATCGACCCTTACTTACCACTCTACTCGTTAGAGTCGTAGGCTAGGTATCGCGTATACATATTCTTATATATATACGTTTAATTTGGTGGTAAGAAACAACCACTACCAACAGATTCCATATAAGTGGCCTTAGTTTATGTTATAAAATATGTAAGAGAAGTGTATCATACCAACAACATAGGTAACCATGTGAGAGTCTTTCTGGTGTAAGGTCTCAAGAACTTCATTGCCCTCTTTTGGTCATTGTTGGTGTAGTGCTCTGTGAAAATATGCTCCACTTCATCCATTAGTCTTACCACCTTAATTACTTACCACAGTAAACATAAAATTACATACTCATAAAAACAGATTTTTTATTGAATAAAATGCAAGTGAATATTGTATGCTTCTTTTGCTCTTATTACACTTACCTTATCTGAACTAATGAAATTGGATCTTGTTTTACCGAATTGCGGTAACTTGTTGATGCCTGCCGATGAGATACCTGAGTAAAAGTGCTCAATTTTAGTGGACCAATTTTTACTTACTACTTTTATTCTGCCTGTTGTAATTATGTGAATATTTTTCATTTATTTTACAAAAAGCCATATATTAATTATAATATGACAGTATGAATGACACTGAAGAAATATTATTTCAGATTTAGATAGAGAGATCCTGTATGCACACCACTCATCTCAACTGAAATAAAGTAACACGATAGAGAAATGGAGTAACAAGTAGCAGTAACATGTGAAATCCACATGGATCCTGGAATTTGAATCTGCCTCCACTTTTTTTTTCTGTCATTATTTATTCTTCTTACTCTGATTCTGTGATTAACATTTTTTTATGATTTGGCAGCTTATCTGCAGAAGTAATTTGGTGTGCAAGTGCAGACCACCTTTGACGGACTAAAACTGAATAGGTACTTGAAATCTTATATTTGAAAAAATATTTTTAATTAAAGTATAGACTTTTCCTATTATATGTTCATATCTATTTGATTGAAGAAAACTTGTCAACTAAAAATTGAAAAAGCATCTACTATCAGACAATGTTTAAGTTCCATTATTTGACTTGTATTCTTTATTTAATTTATAATTAATTTATGCAAGTACAAATCGAGTATCTACTGTTAGAATCTGAAACTAAAATCTGAAATTGACTTTAGCATTGTAACATTGATTTTAGCTTTTCTAATCTGAAATTGACTTTTGCATTGTAACATTGATTTTAATTTTTCTAATATGAAATTAACTTTAGCATTGTAACATTGAGTTTAGCTTTCTAATGTCAAATTAAAATCTGATTTTCATATTTTTAGGGTTGTATCCTTGTTCTAAATGGTCTGTTAGATATCTAGGATGGCGCCCGACAAGAAATGGATGAGTCTTGTCAATGACCGTTTGAATGAATAATATAAAGCCGGTATTGATGAATTCTTAGAATATGCTTTTTCAAAAACAGGTGACGTTCATGAAATACGGTGTCCATGTGTGAAATGTAAAAACACTAATAAAGGGTCTCGAGAGGTGGTTAAAACTCATCTAGATGTAAATGGAATAATGCCAAATTATAGATTTTGATATCACCATGGTGAAAGACGTGGTGAGCCTCAATCTGATGATGAGGAATTAGAAGAAAGTGAAGGTAAAGAGGAAATTCATGAAATATTACAAGATTTCTATCCTGATTATTAAGGCTTTGACAAGAGTGAAAAAGGCATTGGTTCTTCAAGTCAGACTCAAAATAGGGAGGATCCAAATGATGAAGCAAATGGCATTTTTAGGTTGTTGACGGATGTGGAGCAGCTGGCTTACCCAGGTTGTGAGACCTCTAAACTATCTTAAGTTATTTATTTATTACACATAAAGAGTGTCGGTCGGTGGAGTAATGAATCATTTGATCTGTTACTAAAGATATTGAGAGACATACTTCCAGTCGATTCAACCTTGCCGGAAACCTATTATGATGCAAAGAAGATCATCAAAGACCTAGGGCTTTCTTATAAAAAAAATTGATGCATGTGTTAATAATTATTTGTTGTATTGGAAAGAAGAAGAAAGGACAGACACGTGTAGAATTTGTGGTGTTTCAAGATGGAAAGAAGATTATAGGAGCGGGGAAATTAAAATTTAAACAAATGGTAAAAAATCACCATTGAAAACTATGCATTATTTTCCTTTAAAGCCTAGGCTTAAAGGTTATTTATGTCTAGAAAGACCACTTCCGACATGAGATGGCATCATGATTTAAGGGTGGATGACAGAGTGATGAGGCATTCTGCTGATTCGTTAGCATGGATATCTTTTGATGACCTTCATAAAGATTTTTCATTAGAACCCCAGAATGTAAGGCTTGGCCTTGCTAGTGATGGTTTCCAACCTTTTAATCAATCCAAAACATCATATAGCATTTGGCCAGTGATACTCATTCCATATAATTTACCCCCCTGGCTTTGCATGAAAGAGCCCAATTATATTCTTTCAACCCTCGTAACGGGTCCTTATGGTCCTAGAGATGCTATAGATGTTTATCTTAGACCTCTAATAGAAGAGCTAAAGGAATTATTAGAAGTTGGCGTCGACAAATTTGATGCTTCAACTCATCAGAATTTTAAATTGCATGCATCGTTGTTGTGGACTATCAATGATTTTCTAGCATACGCAAATCTATTCGGATGGAGTACGAAGGGTAATTTTGCATGTCCTTGTTGTAATAAGGACACTTGTTCGATCAGGTTAACCAATGGAAAGAAACAATATAATATGGGTAATCAGCGTTATCATCCTAGCAATCACAAACGGAGAAATGATAGAGGTCATTCGATGGGACTAAAGAGTTGAGGGCATCACCAAAAATACTTTCCGGAAGTGATATACTTGACCAAGTGAAAGATCTCGAGGGAATTGTGTTAACTAAAGATAGTAGGAAAAAGGTGAAAATATCAAATGATAAAAGAGGGGATAATTGGAATAAGAAGAGCATATTTTTTTAACTTCCATACTGGAGTACCAATTTACTCCGGCATAATTTAGATGTGATGCACATTGATAAGAACATCTGCGATAACATTCTTGGGACAATTATGAATGTGAAGGGAAAAAACAAGGATAATGTTCTAGCACACCTTGATTTAGAATCCATGAAGACTAGGCCAGAGTTGCATCCAACTCGCAATGGAGATAAGCTCGAGTAACCTATTGTAACATATACATTGTTGAAAAAGGAAAAAGAATTATTCTATTTTTTTTCTAAAGCTTCCAGACGAATTTTCTTTTAATATTTCTCAATGTGTAAACATGAAAGAACATAAACTTTCAGGATTAAAAAGTCATTATTGTCATGTTATTCTTGAACATCTACTTCCCTTAGGGATACGCGGATTCCTCCCCAAATCAGTGTGTGAGCCTCTTCTTGAGTTGTCATTGTTTTTTTATAGTCTATGCGCAAAGACATTGAGGGTAGATGAGCTGAAGCAACTACAATCTCAAATTCGTATAACTTTGTGCAAGTTAGAACAAGTATTCCCCCCCCCCCCCCCCCTTCATTTTTTGATGTGATGGTGCATTTGGCTAGTGAGGCTCAAATCGGTGGATCCGTCTATTTTAGATGGATGTACCCTATTGAGCAAATGTTGTCTTTGTGGTCTGCGTGGAGGTCAAGATTGTATACAGAGAATGTGAAACCTTGAAAAACTAGGATTGAGGCTTTGAAAAAAATTCTGAAAGGGATGAACAAAGAAGATTGGGAGTGGCTTGTCAATGACAAATATTTGAGTGAAAAGTTTCTAGTATGATTATGTTATATTTAAGTGTGTTAAATTTTGTTACTAACAATTTTTTATGTTAAATAATATATTAAATGTGTAATTATGTAGGATATGAGCAAGCAAAACTCCAAAAATCGGACGAAAACAACAACTACAATGCCACATCTTATTGGTAGCATTCTACATAGAGAAATCATTTATGAAAAGGTGTTAATTTTCTAACATTACTGTTGGAATTTGGGTCGAGTACCTTTGATTGCAGCGGATTTGAACCCAGATCGTATACGGATCGAACCACAGCCTCACCTCGATCATTTGTACTCTCCGGTTGGGGTGGAAATCACGAATGGAAATCCACCACGATCCACAATCCATTAGCAACTCCGGTGGCTTTTGGAAAAGTGCTTTTGGGTGTGTGGAAGAAATTACTTTTGATTTCTCCCTTTCTGTTTCTCATGTAAGTGAGAAACGATTCTCACTATTCTCCATCAAGTGTACCTAGTACACTTGATAGGGTTTATATAGGCCACTTCCTATAATTGGGCCGGCCCAACTTCCTATAATTGGGCCACCCCACTTGGGCGGCCTTCGACTGAGCCCAATAGTCTGGGTGAACCGGGCCCATGGCCCGGGTAAAACCAACATCCCCCATTCGTCCATTAGGGCTGAGACCTAACCCTTCGTGATCTTTCCAACTCACCGAGATCATACTAGCAAATGGATCGTGTGACCCACGAGTATCTCAAGAGCATGTAGTTATAAACTGGTTAAGGTGTATAACAGCTCGACATCAAGAATTTGAGGACAACGAACTCGCTATATCCCAGACTCGTTACCCAGTGCCAAGAATCAGCATGTCTCCTTGTCCCTTTAATTTTGAAGGAGCATACCAGATTCATCACTTCGTTTTACATTCACTATTATGTTCCTTGAACATAATTGGTGCCAGTGAATCTTTAAACTGTGATGGCAGTAACGGTCTTCCTTTTTTTCTTATACCTCCTAGTCTTTCATCTAGCTGCTTTCCTAGACATGTCCCGCATAGCCGAATAATTTCGTGGTTATTGGGAGCATGCTAAAGTATTTGATCACATGTTACCGAACATCGACCTCATCTTAGCGTACTAAGGCGACACTCATAGAATCAACTGAATGAATTCTATACTGGTCTCATCTCCTATGTCATCCGACATTGGAGGTGATTGCTCGTGTGAGAGAGCCAATCAATTTCAACTTGTCCAACATACTTTTGAATATACCGTCAATTCATAAGTGTACATAAGTATCATGATCACCTCGCATTATGTGACAATATCCTAGATAAAGTCAAGTTGTGATGTACTTGGTCAGTGTTTGGAGTCTCTCATAAGGTATGCCCCATTTATGGGTTGTGGGTTGCCAATGCCCCCACTGAACTGCTTATCACTCCAAAATCACTCAATCAAAAAAAACTTCGCATTGTATAGGCAGAAGCTCCAAGCTTTGCTCTGATTTTAGAAATCTATACATTTATCCAATACTCTCATCTCCTCGAGATGATCCTGCCACTTTGCAAGAGTAACTACTTAGATGCAGTCTCTGATCTGCATCACCGTACTGAGTACCAGTTATGTATTATTCCAACTAGATCATAGTTCCTCCACTAAGGAGAATGATACAATGCATCCTAAACATCACAAAACCCCTTTCAAGTGTACTCCTACACTTTTACAAGGATTTTATTAATGCTCAATTACTAGACCCATGGCAAAGCCTACACTAAGGCACACACATCTCAAAGTTATTTGCAGCTCTTAGTAGTTCTCGAATATTGTACGATGGGCACTGTCAACTTCTCTATAGAAGTTATTGGACACATTAAGTAGCTTCAAAACTTTGTCTATAGCCAATAAGAGTATTAGTGGATACATGGGCGTCCACATGGAATCACTTTAAGATTTTTACAAGTGATGCTCATATAGTCACAAGTAGTCATCTAGGTGATCTCTTGGAATCTTCACTTATCCTATAAGTAACCTATCCATATCCTTCAACTCCGAGTTGTAAGACAGCCTATGTTAGTAAAATCAACTCCTAATCACACAACACTAAGAATCTGGATTGAGTTCGAAGAATATCAGTTTGAAAACACACAACTAGTTCGGCCAGAGTTGTGGCCGAGGTGAACTTGCGCAGAACTGGAAATATAAATGAATCACACACTCGTTTTACGTGGTTCGTTCAAGATGAACTACATCCACGGAGGCAAGGCACACCTCAATTCACTAAGATATCCAATCAATTACAGAAATTACACTCAGAAATGAAAACGCCCAATTCTGGAACAAATTAGGGCAGAAAATAATCACTCTCAAATTCTCTCTGTAATCTATGAAAGAAGGAAATTGCTCGATGTAGTGTTGTTCTCCTGGAAGAGAGCTTTCCAATGATATAGGTATTGCAGCTCGAATGTAACCAACCAAGAAGTTCTAACTGAAAGAAGTTGGCACCTGCAACCGGACAAATGTGACGGTTTTTCCCGTCACAAATCTGAAACAGACTCGTCACAAATGACGGTTATCCCCAACAACCCTGAACCCGGTTTATTCTGCACAGATTCACTTCTTCATGCTAAAACCCGGTTCACCCATCCGGTTCTTCACCTCCTGATCCCGGTTCCACATTCCCAACACATCCTACTTCAAAGTATAGCTCACTTGATGAGATTGAACACCTCCTCACAAATCTCCACCTCAATGAATCAAGTGTACCTCTTCCTGCCTCATCACTGCCTCTGTTAATGTTCTTCATGACATTGCTCCAGCTGCAGCAAGCTCGAGCAATGATCCACCTTGTTTCCAGGTACACCCTTTGTAAGAAAATCAGCAGGATTGTGCAATGTGTGTACCTTCTTCACCTCCACAGTCCCAGAATCTATGATATCTCTAGCAAAGTGTAACCTAACATCAATGTGTTTTGATCTTTCATGAAATGCTTGATGTTTCACAAGATGTAAAGCACTTTGATTATCACAGTAGATTACCACACACTTCTGCTTGATATCCAAATCTCTTAACACCCCTTTCAACCAGATTGACTCTTTGATAGCTTCAGTTAAAGAGATATATTCTGCTTCTGTAGTTGATAGTGCCACAACAGATTGTTGTGCACTCCTCCAGCTGATGGCTGTCCCATATAAGGTAAACACAAATCCAGAAATTGACTTCCTTGTGTCCACGTTTGCTGCAAAATCAGAATCAGCAAACCCCTCCAATGCAACAGTACTTCCATCTACTTTCTTCTCAAATTTCAGTGACATGTTCACTGATCCTTTTAAATACCTCATCACATGTTTCAGAGCTTCCCAATGTTCAACTCCTGGATTTGACATGAACCTGCTTACCAAAGATACAGCATATGCCAAGTCAGGCCTGCTACAGATCATTCCATACATAAGACTTTCAACTCCACTTGCATAAGGGATCTTGCTCATCTGTATGATTTCCTCTTCAGTCTTTGGGCAATGTTCTTTGGAAATTTTCTTCTGTAGATTAACTGGAGTAGAGAGAGGTTTGGCTTCATGCATATGAAACCTCTCCAGTACTTTCTGTAGGTATTGTCTCTGAGATAACCAAAGTACTCCAGCTTCTCTGTTTCTGAGAATATTCATGCCCAATATCTTCTTGGCTTCTCCCAGATCCTTCATGTCAAACTCATCATTAAGTCTATCCTTCAACCATTGTATTCTGTTCTTGTTCCTGCTAGCAATTAGCATGTCATCCACATACAATAGAAGGAAAACTTTATCTTGCTTTGAACCTTTGTTGAAGTAAACACAACTGTCATAAAGACTTCTTACAAAGCCAACACTGATCATGAAGTCATTGAACCTCTTGTTCCACTGTCTTGGCCTTTGTTTAAGTCCATATAGTGACTTCTTCAGTAAACATACTTTGTCTTCTTTCCCAGGAACAACAAAACCTTCTGGCTGTTTCATATATATCTCCTCATTGAGTTCTCCATGTAAGAATGCTGTCTTTACATCCAGTTGTTGTAGTTCCATGTCCTCCTGTGTGACCTTTGATAAAAGCAGCCTGATTGAGCAGTGCTTTACTACTGGAGAGAAAACCTCATTGAAATCAATTCCTTCTCTTTGTGTAAAGCCCCTAGCCACCAATCTTGCTTTAAACCTCACCTGTTTGGATCCTGCTGTCTCTAGTTTCTTCTTGTATATCCATTTGGAACTTACCAGCTTCTGACCTTTTGGTTTTTCCACCAATATCCAGGTTTTATTCTTTTCCAGAGACTCCATCTCTTCTGTCATTGCCTGTATCCAGTGTTCACCTTCCTCACAGTCTAGTGCTTCTTGAAAACTACTAGGCTCTTGTGATTCCAAGTCTTCAGCAACACTTAAGGCATAATAGACACTCCCTGCTTGGCCATAGAAATCAGGTCTGTTGATTGTTCTTCTAGGCCTATCTCTTCCAATGCTGTATTCCCTGATGTTTTGTGAAGGTCCAGTTTGTGCCTCTTCTTCAGATGATGAATCACTTTCTTGTAAATCTTCTTGTGGTTGAGGTGTGTGATCATCTTCTGCAGGGTGCTCCACCTGAATTGATATCTCCTCTGTGTCTTTAGCACCATCAAATTCTTCCTTAGAGCCTGTAGAAGTGTAAGCCATCACATTCTCATTAAACTTCACATCTCTACTTGTGATTATCTTCTGATTTCCTTTTTCTAAGCACCACAATCTGTAACCCTTCATTCCATCCGGATATCCAAGAAACACACATCTGAGAGCCCTTGCATCTAGCTTGTCTTGCTTGACATGGGCAAAAGCAAGACACCCAAACACCCTTAGCCCCTCATAGCTTGGTTTCTGTCCACTCCACACCTCTTCAGGTGTTTTGAACCCAATTACTGATGAAGGTGACCTATTGATGAGATAGCATGCTGTAGCAATGGTTTCTCCCCAAAACACCTTTGGTAACCCAGCATCCAACAGCATACACCTCACTCTTTCAAGAAGAGTCCTGTTGAACCTTTCTGCAACTCCATTCTGTTGAGGATTCATTGGTACTGTCCTGTGTCTTTTGATTCCTCTTTCTTCACAGAAGTTTGTAAACTCTGTAGAGAGATACTCCAGTCCATTATCAGTCCTAAGATGCTTCAGCTTCTTCCCTTTGACATTTTCCAGTTGGATCAACCATGTTTTGAAATTATGAAAGGCATCACTCTTGTTCTTCATCAACATGATCCACACCTTTCTGCTGTAGTCATCAATCAAGGACATGAAATACCTTGCACCACCATGAGATTCTGTTCTTGCAGGACCCCATATGTCAGAGTGAACATAATCTAATGGTTCTTGAGTTGTGTGAACTCCCTTTCCATAGGGCAACTTCTTGGATTTGCCCAGAGCACACTGATCACAGAACTCCAATTCTTGATTTCCCAGATTTCCAATTACTCCACTCCTTGACAATTCCTTCAATCCCTTCACTCCTATGTGTCCAAGTCTCTTATGCCATTTAACCATATCAGAGCTGTTCAAGACCATATCCACACTCCCAACAATAGGTGAACCAATCAAGATAAATAGTCCATTGTGCTGTCTACCTTTTATCACCATTTTTCCATGTTTTGTGATATGCAAGAATCCATCTACTGAGATAAACTGGCATCCACTGGTTACCAAAGAACCAAGAGATAGAAGATTCCTTTTGAGGCCAGGAACATACCTAACATTTGAGATGACTCTGACCACACCATCAAACATCCTTATGCTCACTGATCCAACTCCTTTGACCTTGCATGATTGGTCATTTCCCAGGAGGACATTTCCACCATCTTCTTTCTTCAGTTCATTAAACCATGACTGATGAGGACACATGTGAAAGGAACACCCTGTGTCCAGGACCCATTCCTTTACCATTCTTGAATCAGTTACATTTAACACTTCTGGAGGGTCTTGTTGATGATCAATGGCAGCAGCTTCTGCCCCTTGATTTCCAGCCTTCTTATTCCTCTTAGGACAATCCTTCTTCAAGTGACCTGGCTTTTTACACTTGAAGCATTTCCTCTTCTCAACCCAGTCATTCCCCTTCTTAGGATTTGAATCCCCAGACTTTGGATCCTTAGCATTCTGTCCCTTCTTGCCTTGCCAAGGTTTCTTGAATTTAACATTCAGTCCTTCTCCAGGTTGCACCATGCCTTTATCACCTTGAGTCTGAAAACATTTAGATCTCAGAGCCTTCACTATTCCATCATAGGATAGCTGATCATCTCTCCCATACATCAAGGCATCCTTAAAGCTTTCCATGGATTTTGGAAGAATGTTTAACACCATCAATGCCTTGTCATCCTCCTCCAATTTCACATCCAGATCTTCCAATTCTTCAATCATCTTAATGAATTCATCAAGTTGATCAGAAATTACCTTGTCTTCAGTGATCTTGAAGGCCAACATCTTCTGCTTCAGGAACAGTTTGTTGGAAACTGACTTTGATTGATACAGTTCTTCCAATCTCCTCCATGCTTCTGAGGAACTCTTGCACCTCGAAACCTCCCTCAACGGTTTATCACCCAAGCACAAGAAGATAAGACTTAGGGCCTTCTTATCCACTGATGCAAACTTAGGTTTCTCAGTTTCTTCCCATGACTCCAGAGGTATCAATGCAAGATCAAGGCCATTGTGAACCAATACTGCGTTCATCTTGATATTCCACAATGTGAAATCATTCCTTCCAGTAAACTTCTCAAAATCCATCTTCATACCAGCCATTCCTTCTCTTCTTCAAACTGTGCGAGCTGATTCCCACAGACGGCGCCACTTGTTAGTAAAATCAACTCCTAATCACACAACACTAAGAATCTGGAATGAGTTCGAAGAATATCAGTTTGAAAACACACAACTAGTTCGGCCAGAGTTGTGGCCGAGGTGAACTTGCGCAGAACTGGAAATATAAATTAATCACACACTCGTTTTACGTGGTTCGTTCAAGATGAACTACATCCACGGAGGCAAGGCACACCTCAATTCACTAAGATATCCAATTAATTACAGAAATTACACTCAGAAATGAAAACGCCCAATTCTGGAACAAATTAGGGCAGAAAACAATCACTCTCAAATTCTCTCTGTAATCTATGAAAGAAGGAAATTGCTCGACGTAGTGTTGTTCTCCTGGAAGAGAGCTTTCCAATGATATATGAATTGCAGCTCGAATGTAACCAACCAAGAAGTTCTAACTGAAAGAAGTTGGAACCTGCAACCGGATAAATGTGACGGTTTTTCCCGTCACAAATGACGGTTATCCCCAACAACCCTGAACCCGGTTTATTCTGCACAGATTCACTTCTTCATGCTAAAACCCGGTTCATCCATCCGGTTCTTCACCTCCTGATCCCGGTTCCACATTCCCAACACATCCTACTTCAAAGTATAGCTCACTTGATGAGATTGAACACCTCCTCACAGCCTATTAATCAATGGTCATAATACTCAATATCTTTGCTCATTGGCAAAATAAGATTGCAAGTTTCCTTGTGGTGTTACATGAGATTAATACTTTCGTAAAATCTCATATACCACTGACTTGAGTACAGTACCAGGCCATGAAATTGATCTCTTGACCTCTGACTATAAACTTTCTTGGTAAACCAAGTTGTTTATCGGTCAAGTTCTCCACTATGAAATACAGTCACTCAACCATTTCAAAAATTTGCAAATCAAATTCTAAGTTGGCTAGCTAAGAATGAATCGTGGTAAAATTCAACATTGGTAGGAAATGTCCCTCTGGACAAGCCTTACACTCAAAGTGTAACTTTCCAACCAATTTGAGATTTTTACCTTTAGTAGTTCTAACAACCTTTTGAGAGCCGTTAGTTCACAATCTCTCTGTGTCCAATAGCTATCAACCAGTTCCCGGACTTGGTTTCAACTACACCAATTAGATAATTATCCCTTTGCTTTCATCCATTCATCCATCCAAGGATGAATCAGAGTCCAACTCTTTCTCAAATTCTGGAGATTCCTAGTTAAAACATGTCTTGCAATCTCATAGATTCAAGCATGCACTTTCCAGGTCTCATTCCCATGAAAGATTCAAACAGATTCTAGTTTCACTGAACGTTGACCCCCACTGGAATCTTATTTCAGGATATCCTTTTGAACTACTCATAGTTCAGTTGGATGCAGATCTTCATTTGAACATTTCATAGAAATATCTCCAAAATACTAGGTTTTGTGATTCTACTTCAGTAACAAGCTTATCAATTGTTCATCTTTGAACATATAACCTTTGGACTGACAGAGTATCCCTTAAGAATACATTTCCTCAACTGATGTTTTCAGCTTTCCAAACTTAATTGGAAAATGTCACTCGCCTAAGCAATTGATCCCTAGGATCCCCATTGACCCTAATCTTCCTTTTCTCAGGTCTGACTATCTATAAGTCCAAGAGATTACTAGATATTTAAGTTATTGATTCAATGAATACCTTGATTCAAGGTATTCATCGCAATCATGGTTCTATTCCAATGAAATAAACTACTTGACTTGCATCCTCATGGACCTCAATATTTATCTAGCAACATTTCTTTCCCCGCCTCCCCCCCCCCCCCCCTTCACCACACAATTTTATTGAAAAATATGTGTGAAGCATGGATGTTTGCTTGATAATATCTCTATTACATTGATCATAAGATGATCGTGAGACTTTTCACACCTGTAATTAGTCTAAAAGCACTTATGCCTTGTTCATTTCGTCATTGTGTCAAACACACCAGTGTCTAGACTTTCAGTGAATCAAATGAATTTGACTAATTCGTGTGAGTATTCCTCATATGTATCGCGAGATTCGGCTCCATGATCAACTATTACATCGTTGAATTCACAGAACATCTCAGTCAATTAATCGCAATGGAAAAATTATCCTAATTTTCTTAAAACTGTTTCAAGTGTTAATAATAAAGTGAAACAAAAATCCCCCCTGAGATTAACAATTCCGGGAAAATTACTCCTCGAGTGCATTTTCAGTTAATTGAAGCATCATGTTATGCCTAACGTAAACTAGTCTAATGCACATTTGCACTAATCAATCCACTTTCAAGGCATACACATATGTTTACTTCATCCAACAACACGAAACATTCTCGTCATATCCATCTACAATTTGTCTTAATGTTTATCAACCAATCAATCTATTAATTTTTCAAGTCGAGTCCAGATCTTTAGAATAACTCAAACCGAAACTAAAATTCATCCTATTTCAAGATTCTTGAGTATAATAGACAGAAAAACTTTAGATCATCATGCAATTCCGAATTGCAAGGGATCAAGCCTAATCATTAACTTCAGCATGCTGCAAATCCAATTTGCAGTGATAAATGCCTAAGTTATCAATTATGACATAAATTCTCGTGTTCATCCTCATAATCCTATTGAAATAGACAAAAAAAGATGTCCACGAAATTTTCAGTTCTGACATTCACTGCCTTAAGTCCTTTTACCCGAAGTAAAGGAATTAATTGACAAGTCTGACAATGTCTAGCATTCGCAATCATTCAAGTTGAGCGTGCACTATCAAGTGCTTCTCAAGAAGTGTTCAGGTATCTACTACCACACTTAATGAATAATGCTATGTGCTTAACTCTTATTGTCAACTCATATGACAAGTGTGTCAAGAACTAACAAATTTACTCTAGATTAGCACGATTAAGTGCCTTTCCAATTGGTTTCAGTACACGTGTTGAGCCAAACACACTGTACTGCATTTGCTCAGAATTTTGTGTTTCCCGAAAAGACCCATTTTTCTTTACTGGGAGACCTTCTTCTGAAAAAATCACTGTCAGTATCTTCCGTCTTTACCATGTTCCTCTTATGTTTAGAATCCAATTCTTAACTGGGAACTTGTAACTGACTAATTAGTAGCCTCTAGCCACTTATAATCACTATTATGAGCAGCATCCCTAAAAATCTGAGTTGTCCCAGTGGGCATGATCAGTTTTTAGATGCCCCCACTCAACAGGAAGATACTAGACTCTAACTTAAGTCATAATCTATTGTTCACAGAGAAGACTTGGAGTAACAACCTCTGACAGGTGGCAGTAGAGATACCAAACTTTTACTCTAATATACCCTGATATCTTGAGTTAAAGTATTTTCTCATTAAATGAGAATTACTACTAAGTCTAGAGTCTGTTGATTATCCAAGGTTTCGTCAGTAGAAGAATCGCCTTCAATTCCATACTACTAGAACCGTTTCTGGTTTCTTCTCTGTTCCAACACTAACACCCTCCTAGGGTTCATATGATCCGGTTAAAACCATTCAAGACTATCTCTAAGTCTAGTACATATCTAATTGTAATGACCTCCTAGTCATAATCTACGTATCACTAAAGACAAGATTAACTAAGAAGCAACTAACTAATTGTGTTCAACGCCATGGTCTAGATGTAAGTTAGGTGAATGCACACGTATGTGCTTACTAAAACTAAATGTACTTAAGATTTTGTTCTTAGAATTGACATTGTGGTAACTTGACGGAAGGCATGACCTCGAAAGTTCACTATGTTTTCAATCATCACCCATATCCAACCATCGTATTACCACAACTCAATCCTGAAGGAAAACAAAACCTACAATTGTTATAGGTGAGAATGTAAGGATTCTTCCAACCCATAACCCCCACTCAAATAACCAATTATGTTCTCAACACGATGTCACTATGTTGATAATACTCAATTTGTACAGACAAGAAGTTGATCACACATAACATTGGGTTCAACACACAGTTGAATGTCAAGATCATGACATATACACCGTCTTTATGGTTAGGAATTAAGTTTGAAAGCAAGTTAATGCTCTTAACTATATCTCATTTATGACAGATGACTTTCCCATTACATGTTTACGAAGCATCTGTAAAGACGCTCATATCAGCATCGTAATAAAGTTCATCTTCATTAATCGGTAGATGTAGCATCTATTCGAGTGTTAGAGGAAGTCAACCCGCTCGAAAAGATCGAACGATAAGGGTAGGATTAGATTAGACATATCCAATCAAAAGTCATTGTAAACTTATTCAGAACACTCACTAAGGAACATGACCAATAATCCTATGTGATCCATTGCTCATTAGTTTCATCTGAATGTACTAACAAGTTTAAGGTCATGGAGACACTTCAACAATTTCTCCCGAAAAAATACTGTATCATTTTCACATCCCAACCCAGTTTCTAGAACTTGATTAAACTCTTAAATGGATTTAAAATTTCCAAAATTTGAAATCCATGGAGGATAATTGGAATCACAGAAAATAGGTGTGAAAACGTTACAGAAGTTTTCGGATAAAAATTGAACATGGCCCCTGACGCATGTTCATAACCAGTACACGCTCCCGTCACACATCACCACGCTTCCGTTGCGTCCATCACACGCTCTCATGCACGTATACGCATCCGTACACGTGCATAAATGTATGCCTAAGCACAAAACATGTGCCCCATGCGCTCGTACACGTCAAAACACGAACATACGCAGAAATACACTGTCCAGAGGAGCCCCACGCGCCGGCAGGATGCCGGTGGTGGTCGGCGACGGCGTTGCAGCGGCGGTCTGGTGGTCCGGTTCACGGTTCACGGTTGCAAGCCGGCTTAAATCGGTCGCAGACCGATTCGACTTAACTCGGATCGGCTGCTGAACCGCATCGAATCGGTTGGTCGACGTGGCCTCTGTGCCACGTGTCAGCACGCTATTAGAGCTCTCTGGATGACATGTCGCCACGTGGCTGCTGATGCGGGTACGTCTTGAACACGTGGTGCGACGTGATTCGTCCACGTGTGCTGACGTGTCTCTTACGTGGTTGGTGACGGTGATGCTGAATGTGCGGTGATGTGGCACACGCGGCACGATTTTATTCGTCCACGTGTGCTGACTAGGCACTGGTGTGTCACACCTTTGACCAAGCGAGGCCCACTCTCACTGACTGGAGAGTGGCCCACACGCACCGCCTTCCCGGTATTTCCGGCAGGCCGCGCTCCGGCTACCTCCCCCTCCCCCCTCCCCCTCCCTTTTGTTCTCGGTCATTCCGAGTCCAACGGTGCAATTGGTTTCTCGATCCGACAATCCTAACTATGTATTTGGATTAGTAAATGTGTTCTTGGAGAGTGAAGAACATTTTTCTTCATGTTCTTCATCAAGAACAATTGAAGAAAACATTAGATCCGTTTTTCATTTTCAGAGCACATTATCTAACAATATACAGATCCGATTAACACAAATAATATATCAAATCGAAGCACATTTGATGAACTATGCATACATACCACATACATGCGTAAAATTGAACAATAACATGTTGAAATTGGGTTTTTACAGAAACAAGAACATCTTCAAGTTTTTCGGAAAATTTTCAGATTCATATGATTTTCGTCCAATCTTTAAAAGCCTATATCTCATTCGTTTCTCAACGAAAAATTGTGTATAATACGTCTATAGAAATTTCATTCAACATAGAATATGAACATATCAATTATACATAAACATCAGAATAATAATCGGACGAAAATCGCACCCGAATAGACTGAAAAAATCATTTTCGCAACAGTTTTTTCAGATTCACATATCCAACTTCAAAAAAACATATAAAATCCGTTTCTCAACGGAATCGAGTGATTCAAGCTGGAGAACGTAGCTATTAACGAGTACTATAACATCAAATCAATAGCACATAAATAATTAAAAAAAATTCTGACTAAAATTGACAGATTGTACAACATATTTTTTTAATCATAAATAATTGAATTAAAAAATCATTGAGAGCTGGATTCTAACCTTTTGGCTCTGATACCAATGTTGGAATTTGGGTCGGGTACCTTTGATTGCAGCGAATTTGAATCCGGATCATATACGGGTCGAACCACGGCCTCACCTCGATGATTTGTACTCTCCGGTCGGGGTGGAAATCACAAATGGAAATACACCATGATCCACAATCCATTAGCAACTCCGATGACTTTTGGAAAAGTGCTTTTGGGTGTGTGGGAGAAATCACTTTTGATTTTTCCCTTTCTATTTCTCACGTAAGTGAGAAACTATTCTCACTATTCTCCATCAAGTGTACCCAATACACTTGATAGGGTTTATATAGGAGCCCACACATCCTCCTAATTTGGGTGTAATTTTCTTTGAGACAAGGAAGAAAAATGGACGGTTAATTGGGACTAAAGTAAACAATAAATACGTAAGTATTTCCAATTTGCTATCCTTTGTAGGAAGAAATTGTGAAGATTGTCAAATCTAATCCATCACTTTCAAATCTGGAAATTGCTGAAAAATATTTTGGACCACAACGCCACGGTCAAGTATATGGCTACGGAGGTTGTATGAAAAGAAAACACTTCGATGATTCGAAATCAGCCTACATCAAAGAACTACAGGATAGGCTGTAGGAGAAGGAACAAGAAAATTATAATATTAAAAGACATATGGATGGGGTTGAAGGCAGGTTGGATCGAATGGAGAAAGGCCATAATGAACCAACTTGAGTTACGACTATGACTACGACTACCAATCACATTCAAGAGGTACAACTAACATTTGGTTTGAATTATTTTATCTTATATAACTTAGAACCTAAGGCGACACTAACATTTAAATATTATGTTATAGAGAGATCTTAATAAGGATCGAATGTGACAAGATGAGGAGACCTACAATTTCGAAGGTGTATTTTCTTATGCAAGAGGTATGCATTCTCTCCGAATACAAGTTTTGTTCTATTCCGATGGTGTGTAGTTAAAATATATATTGTAAATAGGTAAATGTTGGTAAAATTGTATATGTTAGTTAATATAAATTTGAACCAAAGCTGCCAATAATGTGCTTAATTTCTTTTTTAGGTACAACTATACTAGTTGGGTTCTCTTTGTACCTATTTTGGCTTTGTTATGCAATTTGATTACCTAGATCATGTTAGTGGTCCTTGTTGGATCCGATTCAGCGTTAAGTGACTTCTTGTTCAAATGATTGTCCGTTGCAGCTTCAAAATGATGAATTGAATTCATTTATTACTCATTACCAGCATTGTGTATTAGTTGGCGGGTGGTGTCAGTGATTAGGTAACATATATTTGAACAGATACATGTAATTGTCAACAATAACACTATGTATTAGCTTCCACCACTCACACTCATTTGAACAAATCATGTTATTACTCAAAATTAAGTCAGCAATTTCAGCACTATATATATTAGTTTCCATCACTATGTATTTAGTGGAATCTAATACATGTTTGACATTTGGTAATTCATGTATTACTTAGTAGTAGCAAGGTTAACTCTAAAAATATAAGGATCAATGTGCACTGATCTGATTCTTTATCCAAGAATAAATTGGACAATTTCATCTTTCTCGGTGCTTTTTTGTAACCTTATCTCCTCCGGATTTGTTTCTTCTCTCGTTTCTTTTCTTTTTTCTAATTCTTAGAAGATTTTACTTTGAAAAATTACTGTTGAATGTTGGTGAAACTATACCCAAGTTTTTTTTTTTTTAGTAATGTATTAATTTTTTGGTTGTTGTTATGTTGTTAGGTGGAAGCTATTTGATGGAAAAAGTAAGAATCTGAAGCAAAACTAAAACAATTCGACATTGAAAACTTTTTGTCAAACAGTTTAAATACTTACTCTTTTGGACTTATCTGCTTAAGACTTATAATTTATTTTTATATTTTCTTTTTCCTTCAAGTAGCATGAAGTGCTTTTGTTAAACATTGTATCTCTTCGTAACATTTCTTCTGTTACCAGTTGCACTTTTGTTAATTAATATTAGCTTTATTGATTATATATGTTTTTATACATTTGAATTACCATAGTCATTCATTGTGACAGGGATCCAAACAAATAAAATAATAATAATAATAATAATAATAATAATAATAATAATAATGATAATAATAATAATAATAATAATAATAATAATAATAATAATAATAACAATAACAATAATAATAATAATAATAATAATAATGTGTAGCTTTTTTTACATAACGAGGGAGAACTTATTAAAATATTACAACATTTAGTGATGGGAGTGATATATATATAGTGAGAGAAATAATTAGTTAATAGCTACCTTATAATTAGGTGAATTAATTGTACTAGTGACAATATTTTTCGTCATTAAAAGTATAATTAGTGATAATAGAATTTCTCTCACTATTTGTTTTTTAGTGACGAGACCGTGTCCTGTCACTATATACCAGTGATAGCCAGTGGCCGTGACTGGAGATCTCCCGTCACTAAAAGTCTTTTGTGACGGTATTTGGACTTTTACCCACATTTTTTTCTGTCACTAAAACTAACTTTTCTTTTAGTGGTAATGGAAGTTGAAATGGGATATATGGATTACTGTAAAGTGTGGGAGCTTATTGAACCACCCAAAGGTGTAAAGCCTATGGGATGCAAGCGGGTTTACAAGAGAAAGTGAAGATCTGATGGGAAGGTTGAACCTTCCAGGCTAGGCTTGTTGCAAGATGGTATACTCAGAGAGAGGGAATCAATTATGAGGAAATCTTTTCACCTGTAGCTATGCTTAAGTCAATCTGCATTCTCTTGTCGATAGTTGCGCACCTGGACTTCGAGGTTTGGCATATGGATGTCAAGACAACATTCTTAAATGGAAGTCTTGAAGGAGACATCTATATGTGTCAACCTGAAGGCGTTGTTGAAAAAGGCCAAGAGAAACTTGTAGGCAAGCTTAAGGAGGTAATCTATGGCCTTAAGCAAGCATCGCGAGCTTGGAACCAATGTTTTGATCAAGTGATACAATCCTATGGATTTGATCAAAATGAGTTTGAGAGTTCTGTGTATAGAAAGTGTGTCAGAAATGCCATGGTATTCTTAGTGCTATACGTAGATGATATTCTACTTATTGGAAACAATAAAAATTTATTATCAGACGTAAGGGTATGGTTATCAAAGCAGTTCGATATGAAGGACTTAGTAGAGCCTAGTCATATCCTTGGAATCAAGATTATTCGAGATCGCCAGAAAAAGGATGATATGCTTATCTCAAGCATTGTCTATAGATATTGTGCTAAAACGATTCAGCATGCAAGATGCCAAGAAGGGTTTTGTACATTTCAGGCATTGGATTCATCTATCAAAAGACATGTGTCCAAAGAACAAAGCGAGACAGAAGAGATGAGGAAGGTTCCATATGCTTCGGCAGTGGGAAGCCTCATGTATGCAATGTTGTGCATCAAACCGGATATAAGCTATGCAGTAGGCATGGTGGCAATATATCGAAGTAAGTCGGGCAAGGGACATTGGACTGCGGTTAAGAACATTCTAAAGTATCTGAAAAGAACTCGAGATAGAATTTTAGTCTTTCAATCAGACAGATTATGTCATGTAGGTTACACGGATTCAGATTTCCAATCAGATATAGACTCTAGAAAATCTACCTTAGGAAGTGTGTTTGTCCTAGGAGTTGGAGCCATCACATGGAGGAGTGTGAAGAAGAAATGCATTGCTGACTCCACCATGGAAACAGAGTACGTCGCTGCTTGTGAAGCAGCGAAAGAGGCGGTTTGGCTAAAAAACTTCTGAGTGGACTTAGATGTGCTTCTGAATTTTCCCAAAAGCATCACAATTTTTATTTTGATAATGCAGGTGTGGTTGCAAATTCGAAGGAACCACAAGCCCAAAAGGCGAGCAAATCGTAAAGAGAGGAGACATAGTGGTGGCAAAGAAAGTATCGGAGGACAACCTGGCAGATCCTTTCACAAAGAGTCTGCCTCAAAATACATTTGAGAACCATGTGGAAGGAATGGGAGTCAAGTGCGTTTCCATGCTGCTTTGAGTATAAGTTGGAGATTATTAGGACATGTTGTAACATAATTAAAAGAAGACTTTGAGTACAAATGAGAGATTGTTAGGGTTATATGGTAAAGCATGCTTTTAAGTGTTGCTTTGTATATATATTGTTTCTTGTACTTTAATGAATGAGAATAAATTATCATTGTTTGTCTTAAATATTATGAATGTTAGATATATTTATTACATATTGTTTGAATATTTTACATTGTAGACAATGTGGCATGAGGTAGATCATAGAACATCACATTATCGGTTCCTTGTAATAAGTATAATGATTCACAACTTAGATGGAATTGAACAATCCATTTGTAGAAGTTGATGTGTAAGGCTCAGATTGATTTGTCTTGACCAAGAGATTACACTAGTGCATTTATTGCACTGAATTGGACAAACAGCGAGATAGTTTTTCTAGTCTGACTTGATAGAAAAACTAGATCTCAGTGGTTATTAATTTTTTAATTTCTGTCACGTGATTGGGATTGTATATAATTAATTAATGCTGCTATGATTTATTTTGGGCAAAGAGTCAATTGGACTCAGTGCTCTACTTTAGGCAATATTATTAATTATATGATAGATTGCAAAATTAATACAAAAAATAGTGTCTTGGTAAAATAAGTTGATTATGTCCCCTTGATGGGGTCAGATTGTTTATCATATCAAAACTGTATGGTGGATTAACATCCGATATGATAATACTGTTGAGTTGTTTATTCTCAAGGAATAAGAGATATTAATTGATTAAGGCATTCAGTAGCTTAAATTAATTAATGGGCATTGAATCTTAAACATGAGAAATCATAACCGGGAGCCATATTCCATAATATGGATTAGGATGGGTAGTTCAATATTAATTCTTTAGTGGAATGAATTAATATTAATGGGCTAGAATAATATTGATGGCTCAATATGGATATCTAGACCCATTGGGAAGCTCAATAATATTGCTCCTAAAGGCCCCTTGAGTAGCCCAATAGAAGTCCACTAACTAAGAGGATAAGGATTAACTAGAAGTAGGAGATAGGAAATAAAAGATATGGATAAATCTAATTCCGGAATAGGATTTTATCCATATTTTCCTCTCCCAAGTGGGAGACGATTTTGATCCAATCCCCTTACTTGGAGGCCAAGATTTCGGCCTCTACCCCTATAAATGGGGGACCAATTTTGGTCCCCATATGCACTATTTTTCTTCGTGAAAAAAAATAAAAATTAATCCTTTCTTGAGAATTGAAAGTTCGTTTAATTTTCTACCGACTTGGTGAGCTTGGACTTATGGAATAATCAAGAAGATCTTTGGGTTGAATAATTAATTCTTCGTAACGGTGTCTTTCTGATTCAAAGTTAAACATAATAATCCCTTAGTTCTGCATGTTTAGGGCTTATTGTATGGTTTATCATTATTCAATACATGAATTATGTGATTTGAATGTTTCAAATTATGGTTATTTGATTTATGAAAATAGTATTCAAATTAAATCCCAAATAGATCTCTGGCACAATCCTCAATTCCCCAACAGATACAAATCAGAGGATATCTATGTCTAATTAGCCATTCTTGCAAATTGGCAATATCATCTCAGGGAGACGAGAGTATTGGGTAAATGCATAGATTTCCCCAATCAGAACAAAATCTTGGAGCTTCTGCCTATACAGTGCGAAGATATTTTAGTTGAGTTATTTTGGAGTGCTAAGCAGTTTAGTGGGGGCATTGGCAACTCACAATCTATAGATGGAACATAGCTTATGAGACTCTCCAATCACTAACCCAGTACATCACAACTTAACTTTGTCTAGGATATTATCACATAGTACGAGGTGATTATGATACTTATGTACACTTATAAATTGATGGTTCATTCAAAAGTATGTCGGACAAGTTAAGAATTGATTGGCTCTCTCACACGAGCAATCATCTGTCGATTTACATGGGAGATGAGACTAGTATACAATTCATTTAGTTTATTCTATTACTGTCACCTTAGGTCGATATTTGGTAACATATGATCAAATTGGATAATTGGTTATCCAATTATAACTTGTCCTATAGCCAGATGTGAGTTTCCTCGAGTTAGATGTTAACTTGAGGATATCTAGGGAGAAACTCAGGTTAGGTGTTGGAAAACAATTAGACCAAGATTTGTACAATATGTTCAGAGAACAAAATACATTTTCTCTGGGAAAATGACACATTGTAACATGCGTTTCATTATGTTTGTGATAAAAAATGGATAAGGAGAAATGAGTCCCTATCTCTCATTGTTTGAGATCCTGAGGTTTGGATTACCTTAAGTATGTCCTTAAGACTTTCTGTCTCTTTAGTCTTCACCTCAATGTTTCTACTTTAACATGTTCCCAATAACCATGATATTATTCGGCTATGCACGACGTGTCTAGGAAAGCGGCTAGATGAAGGACTATGAGGTATAAGGAGAAAGGAAGACCATTACTGCTGTCACAATTTAGAGATTCACTGGAGCCAATTATGTTCAAGGAAACGAATAGTGAAATAAAAAAAATGATGAATCTGGTATGCTCCTCCAAAGTTGAAGGGACAAGGAGGCATATTGATTCTTGGCATTGGGCAATGTGTTTGGGATGTAGCGAGTTGGTTGTCCTCAAATGTTTGATGTCGAGTTGTTGTGCACCTTAACCAGTGTATAGCTCTATGCTCTTTAGATACTTGCGGGTCGCACGATCCATTTGCCAGTATGATCTCGGTGAGTTGAAAAGATCACAAAGAATTAGGTCTAAGCCCTAATGGGCGAGCAGGGAATATTGTTTTGGCCTGGGCCAATGGGCATGGTCCAAGGTCGCCGATACAATCCAATGATCCATTACACTGTAAGATCAAGGTACCTCGACTAAGTCCAACATATCTGTTATATGAAATTTACTTGAGCTATTTATTATTAGTTGTACCTATAACATAAACAAGTTTGATTCTATTTGCTAGTGCTGGCGGTGTAATATTTACTTGATTTGTTTATATGATTTAGTTAGTCAAATTACATTGCATTCTATTTAGGTTATATATGTATAAATATGTTTGAAGTTTATATAAGAATTATGTACGAGATTTTAGTCAGCTTGTCTAATGAAAAGTTAAGTTCTACGAAAGTACAACAGTATTATGTAGTTTCAACATTTTCTTATATTTAAGACTGATACCAGGGCACGAGACCGTCCACCAAGAAATTCTTTTGTATGAGACCACCCAACTATGAGTAAGGGCACGACTGAGATTACCTTATCAGTTTTAGTAGCTCCATTAGGATTTTGTGGCTAGCTACTTTGGGTCTAAATAGAGTTGCGCACATTCGTGCCATTTTCGGGCCCCTAGTAGTTTTGTATTGTATATGAGTTTTGATTTATAAGATGATTCCATAGTATATCAGTTGAGTTTTATAGTAAAAGTGTATTTGTTTGTAAAATGATGTTTTAAGTACTTGAGTTTTAAATAAAATATTTTGTGAGATAGGTGATGCACTTACTAAGCATTAGCTGATAGTGCTGCAACTCCTTGTTTCTTTTGTGTCTGTCTCTTCTCTTCATACTTGGACTGAGGCTAAATTTCCAGTTTAGAGTTTTATATTAGTAATCTTGGTTTTATTATACAAGCCTCTTCCATCAAAAAAATACACACCACCTCTATAATCATGAGATAAATATATTGATCTATACACTATTTTTTACACTTGATGTTTTTTATTTTTTATTTTGTAGGAATCACAAATTAGACGATCCATTATACTTCCTCCATCCCGGCTTAACTTTCATACTTTGATCGGGCACAGAGGTTAAGAAAAAATAAATTTTGTGGAATCTTTCACTTTTTTAAAAGTGAAAATTGAAGGTGAAGATTTTGAGGGTGAAAATTGTGAGAGAAATTGGCCATTTATGGGCTGACAAGTTAAATTGGAATAAATCGAAAAGGAAAGTAGGAAAGTTAGAGCGGGACGGAGACAGTATCAATTAAAAAAAATAAATAAAAATAATGATCAATAGGTAGTATTATAAATAAAGAAAAGAAAACAAAGGGAACGAAAAATGTGGAGACCACAGGATGGTCACTCACAAAAGTCAAGCAAAAAACCTTTTCATGCCACAAGCCGGCAGATAAAGGTATCCATAATAAACTAAATATGGCTAATGAAAATAATGCAATTACAAGATAAAGCCAATTTAGTGCAAATAAAACTGGAACTGGCGGTTCGATTGGAGAGAGGAAAAGGTTTAGAACTATCGTCGAACAAACTACAAAAGTCGAGCTCCAATCATTTTGCTCTATGTCACGAAACCCGAGCGTGGGGGATTAGCAACGCTCCTCACATCCGCGTGAGTCCAAAAGTCCCTCTGAGGATTTCAATGCCTTAGCTTAGAACTGTCAAATCTGTAATTACGACCCAACGACAAATCCCAAAACATGTACAAATCTCAAACATAAACGCAGTAGAGTCCAGCTTAATAAATCAGAATCCCGAAGGAGCAGTACAACATCAAAACAAGGACGTCATAATATCATGGAAAATGTCAGATCAACGCCACTATCAAATGGGGATGTGTCCTTCGGCTTCGGTCATATGGAGACAGGTCACATTATCTAGTATGATGACCAAGTGCAGCAACCATATTAATATACTAGGTGAAAGGCTCACCGACTGGCTCGGCTAAAGCTGTTCACCTCAAACCATGGCCATGAGCAAAAATCATAGCAGCTCCATGGTCAATGAAGTCATTCCAAAATCGAGAGAGGTCAAAATAGAAAATAACAGCCCCATGTTCTTTCTCAAGATCAAGGAAGATGAGATACGCAACAACAGAAAATAGGCGAAAAAATGCAGAATCGCCAAGACACAAAAATCCGAAAAAAACTACAGAAACGGCGAAAGGCTGAAAGTGCTTGTTCAAAAGCACATATAGAAAGATGCTCAGAAAGGAAAGCTGAATCTGAAAATTTGGAAAGCAAAAATGAACAGGCCGTAAACAACTCGCCTGTGGAGTCTTGTCCTTATCTGCCATTAATAGCCTAAGGCTGACCTCTTGTCGAGTGTGTAGAGAAACCCAGGTCCCTGATGCTAAGAGGCAGAGAGTAGACGACTCGACTCAGAAGACACCTAGTAGACGAGGGCGCATCGACTCAGTGAGTCAAAAGAGGCGCTCCCCATTAGACGTCGCGAAGAAGGAGACCTGGAGGTCATCGTGCGAGTGAAGCAGTGAGGAAGCGAATCGGGTCGATCCGATTCGTAGAACTCAGGAACCGGTTCAGGAAGGGCAGAAACCCTAAATATGTGCCACGATAGGGAACGCGGCGAATGGTGGAGGGCGGCGGGCTCAAGGGAGCCGCCATGGAAGAAGGTGCTACACCAATATCTGCAGGTGCTTGTGAAGAAGAAAGGCTTGAAAAATCCTTAAGGTGCTTCAATGGCAGCAGACGTGCCTTGAGTCAACCAGCTCCTTCGTGGATCTGCAATGGATTCCTCAAGAACAGACGAGAAATCGCCCAGAATTCTTCGAACCCAGAAGGCAGAGGTATGAAGCGCGAAAGGCTTCGAGCTTCTTGATACCAGAAGAAGGACGCCATCAATGGCGGGGCTTCGAGCTTATTGATACCAGAAGAAGGACGCCATCAATGGCGGCTGCTTTGGGCGTAAATCCAGAGCTGAACAGAACCGGTTCAAAAACAATGGAGCTCTGGTCAAAGACGGGCCTTTTGAGCAGATCCACCTCTAAAAATGAAGGGCCTCCTCGAAAAAACAGATTATAACGAGGAGACATGAACTAGAAAACCAAATAATCCGGATGAAGAAAAACTGGGTAGTAACAGTTCTTCGAAAAGAAGAATAAAAACGAAGAAAAGAACAGAAAAACAAGATAAAAACTAACAGAAAAAGAAAACGAGAAATAAGAAAAGTGAAATAAAAGTAAACAAAGGTTGGCCGGCGACTGCCGGCAGCCGCCGGCCAAGGAGGAGGAAGACAAGTTTGTGCTTTAGTGTTTAGAGAGAGGAGAGAGCGTTTTTTATCAAAGATGTTTGATAGTCAAGTTTATGAAGTGAAAAAATAAATAAAAATAAGAATAAATTAAGAATAGCCAGTTATTTTTTGGCAAAGTATATCTCATATTTCTAACTTAAACTACTAAAATATAGATATTGGATCTTGGACTGACATGTAATACTTTGACAAGACTTTACCACGTCTATGGGCCTACTACAGTCGTTGCGTTGGTCCGGGCCCACGTAGTAGAGATCTTGTACATGGGCTGGATAGAACAAATTCCAAATCTCATTGAATGTGAAATTTACTACATTATTTTATGAAACAACATTCCGTTGTTTCGAAAAATACAAAATAATAATCACTTCGTTTCACATTACTTGACACTTTCGAATTGAGAGATCGAATTAAGAATCTTATAAATTAAGAAATATATCGTCAGTTAATTTCATTTCTCTCACCTATTAATTAATCTCTAAAATCAGATTTCAATAATTATCATTTCCTTATTCCCTCTCACATATACGGCAATCTATATCTATATATATATATATAAATAAAATGGAAGATATTAATGTAATTTAGCTTTCCCTCCAAAACTTTTAGACCATAATTGATAACTTCTTGTTATTTTTGGTAAGTTCATAACTTTCTTTTATTTTTTAAAATACAAATAACGTTTTCATTTTTAATATATTTTTTATGCATAATATACCAAATTATTCATCTTTTCACGATCTTCGATTTGACATCAATATCACATATATAATAATGAGATATTTGATTTGAATAAACAGATTGTTTGTTGGTTAATTATTTGTGCTATAATTCATGTTTATTGTAAGTTGGACTATAATATTTGGTTTTAGTAACAACTAAAATTAGTAAAATAGTTTCTTTATGAAAAATATGAGTATTTTTTTATAAGATTACAACTAATCAATTTATTTTATTTTACATGAATTTTCAAATATATATATATATATTTGTGTTTAAGTCATGTAGGGAGAGAACTCATTATTTAAATAATGAATGTTCTGCTTTATTAAATCAAATGCAAAAAAATCAATATCTATTTTGTAATCAACTTATTAAATTATCCAATATGCTAAAATATCTTGTTTTATCACGTAAGTACAGAAGCTTTAAGCATATATACATTATGTATTACAATATTTATTAAAGTTATTTTTAATTACCTATTTATATTTTTAATAATGTATATTTTGTTAAAATTACTCTTTTAAGGAAATTTATTCTTTGCAACCTAAATTATGTTTGTTACATTTGGCAATATTTTTTATGTTTTACTTTTACTAAAACTTCAGTTACATGTTTTTACACTTTCTAAGCTAAATAATACTTTGACGCACTAATCAACATCAACTGTCATTTTTACTCTTAACAATCTAAATTACTTTGTTCGCATTAATCAATTTTTTCTTCAAATAAATAAGATATTTATAAGAAAAATATATCATTATATTAATAATTTACAAAATATCAAATAAAATATAGAAATGTTCAAATATTTTGAAGAATTCACAGACGATAATTTGAATCATTACATAAATTTTGAATTTTATTTTGTTAAAATAAGATTTTATTAAACAAAAATTATTTAAGAATATTTAAATCACCAAATAAAATGTTAAAAGTTGCAAATGAAAATTCAACTTTATAAAGAGAAAATTAAATATTTATAATTAGAACTTGAAATTTTATTTAGATAAATTAAAAAATAAATATAAAGTAAAAGCAATGAAATAGAGTGAAAAATATTAAACTTTACATTATATATGAAATATCCAAATAAAATATCATTGTTCCTTTTATTATATATTTTATGGTGATTTTTAATTAGTTATAGTTATAATTTAAAAATTGTTTTATGAATTAAAAAATCTATATCTATATATATATATATATATATACATATATTAACACACACACACACACACATATATACATAGATAAACCACAATAGTGATAATTCTGTAAGTAATATCTTTCAACCTAAAATTTTAGACTGTGATGATAAGTGGTTGTCACATTTGGTAAAAATCAAATTTCATTTGCTTTATAAAGTTGCAAATATATTTTTTCATTTATAATATATTTATTATGCATACTATATCAAATTAATCATCTTTTGACGATGTTTGATTTGACATCCATATGATATATAATAATAAGATATTATATTTTAAATGTTATATTATTTGTTTGTTGATTATTTGAGTAAGATTTCGGTGTTTATTGTGGGATGTATAACAATATAGTATTGGTTTGGAATGCAATCAAAAATCATTAAAATAATTTGTAAATAAATAATTATCTTTTACAAATTATTTTACTTGATTATTTCATTAAAACTATAACTAATCAGTTTGTTTTATCTACCATGAATTGTTCGAAGTTTTCTTCATTTATTATATTGAGAAAAAAAATCAATGTACATATATTTGAACACATATTTTATCGAATTAAAATCGATAGTTAATATTTGATTTATAATCAGCTTATTAAATTATTTGATAGTTAATAGTTGATAACTCACAAAACTATGACTTTCACTCATATATATAATTTCATATATGATAATTAATCTTAGAAATTTTTTTATTACTTTTTTATATTTTACATATATTAATGTTATTTTTCTATAAATAAGTGCACTTTGCAACCTATACTATGATATTATACAAATAGCAACTAAACTTCTTTTAAATAAGCAAAATTAACCAACTTGAACTATATATTTTTTAGACTGAATAGGTAGTATTATAAAAAAAGAAAAGAAAACAAAGGGAACAAGAAATGTGGAGACCACAAGTTGGTCACTCACAGGGGTCAAATGAAAATCCTTTCCATGCCACAAGCCGGCAGATAAAGGTATCTAGAGTAAACTAAAAATGGCTAATTAAAATAAAGCAATTACAAGACAAAGCCAATTTAGTGTAAATAAAACTGGAAATGACCGGTTCGGCTGGAGAGAAGAACCAATATAGAACTGTCGCCGAGCAAACTACAACGGTCGAGCTCCCAATCATTTTGCTCTATATCACGAAACCCGAGCGTGGGGGATTAGCAACGCTCCTCACATCGGTGTGAGTCTAAAAGTCCCTCTGAGGATTTCAATGCCTTAGCTTAGAGCCGTAAAATCTGTAATTGTGACCCAACAACAAATCCCAAGACGTGTACAAATCTCCAAAACTAACCCAATAGAGTCCAGCTACTTGTGAGGCCCCCGCCCGAGACCATGGAGCGGGGGCTGATAAATTCCACCAGGTCCGTCCCATGGTCAAATCATAATCAATATATTTTTTAGACTGCAACCCAAACAATACTTGGTCAATTTAACCAATCTCAATTATGTCTTTTTTTTTTTTTTTCACATTTTGCAACCTAAGCAATTTTTTTGTACATTGGCCAATGTATATCTTTATATGAATCTACTATTTATAATATAAATATATAATTTAATTGAAACTTTTCAATATATATATATATATGAAAGTATTAAGGAATATTGGAGCACTCATCTTTTTTATTTTGTTATTCCAACTATTGAAAAAAAACAAAAGATGCTTTATTTTGTTATTCCAACTATTGAATAATATTTTAATTTTATTTTTTTTAATTTGTTATTCATTGTATATCGAAAATACCAAGTAAAGTACAAAATTTGCAAATAAGATTTTTCAAAAGTAAATAGTTATAGTTAGAATTTAAAACTTTATTTAGATAAATTTAAATATTTAAAGTAAAATGAAAAAAAATTAAAGAAAAAAAAAATTCTTATAACATTATCCAGTTTATTTTATTTAATAATATGAGTTGATAGTTAGATATTTATGTTTGTTTTAACCTTCATAAATAATAGAGCTATTAAGCATATATATGTAGGTGAAGAATGATGTAGGCACACTAAATGTGTGTTTGGATTTCAAAGCTAAGAATGATAATTTTGAAAAATATTTTCTTTATATTTAATATTTATCTTAATGTTAATATATATATATATATATATATATATTTATATATATAAAGAGTAAGTTATATTAAATTTATATATGACGTGTGAGAATCTTATATTTACATTATTTATAATTTTATTTATGTTTTATCCTACATAATTTAACAAAATATTTTATTAGGATAAAACGATCACATATTTAAATATTAGATTATATCATATTTAGTTTTATTAAAATCATTACTTTTTAATAAACTTCCGTGCATCGCACGGGAATAGTACTAGTATATATAATAACAAAATGTATTGTTACCACTTTTGGAAAAAGTTAATTTTCCCGCCCAAACTGCTTACTATATTTAGTGATAAAAAAATATTTTTTTAATTAAAAAATAGAACGCAATATATGCCTAAAATATCTCCGAATCTGGTACATATATATGTAATGGTAATGTTTTCGCAAAATTAGGGAAGTTGTTGCTGAATTTATTGGAATGAGTTTTTTGTCCCTAAATATAAGTAATAATTAGTTGTATCCAGATTTACTTTACAAAATTATCAAATCGTAAGATACAAATCAATCTTTAACCATATTTTTTTACCAATATTATTTATGTCACAATACCCAAATAAATCAGTTTTTTTTTTTTTTTTTTTTTAAATCAAAATTACTATGTAGACGAATCTAGAAATTTATTTTATTGCAGAAAATTAGGGTAAAAAATACTAATTACAAACCCTATATTCCAACTATCTAAAAAATGTATTATTTTTGTATCTAGAAATAAAGTATTTCATCCCGCTCCCCACCCCCACCCTCCCCAATTTATATATTTCTTTGGGAAATAAAAATTATTTTATTTTATTATTTGGCTGTAAATTTTAATTTATGGCTGACTCACTAACCTACCATTTTTTACTCCGATAAATTAGGAAAAGAGTTTCCTTAACTAACTAATTTGGTAAAAAAAAATAAAATCGAATCACAATTTTTTTGGAAGTTATCATATCCCTCCCTAAAAATAAAGAATAAATAAGCATATAGATTTAATTTACAAAATAAAATCCTTTAACTTTAGCAACTGACAGTATTTGACTGAACACATAATCCATTTTAATTAATTGATGAATCTGTTAATATATTCACTTTGTTTCAAAAACAAAAATATATCAATCTTATCTTATCTTACTTAATAATAAGACATCCACCATTACTAAAATTATTTATAAATTATTCAAATTAAAAAAAAAAAAAATTGATCCTTAATTTGTGGTGATAAAAATCGACAGATTTTAAAACTCCTATATTTTAGATTATTATGTTATGGGATTTTTGACCTAACAAGATATTATAAATATCACATCTTCACACTGCATTTCATAAAAAAATCACCATTCAAAAAAAACACCCTCTCACTTATTTTCCAAGGTATATTCATAATCCTCTTGAATTTATCATTCTCATTATCCAAGGTTTACTTGACAGCCTTACATCAATGACAATCTTGAGGAATGGCTCCATGGAGCTATGGCGCATCTCGGGCACCTCTTGTGGGAGGGACGTATGAAGATTTTGTTTGGCACTGCCAAGGGGTAAGTCTTTGTTGTCGGTATTTCGACTCGCTTGAGGGCATTTGTTCCTGTATTAACTGTTCAACTCTGAATATGTTTTTATGTCTTTGCTTTATTTTATTTGGCATATGATTAATTAAATCAGTGTGATTCTTGATAAATAACTTACAAGTAGCGAAATAGATGTTGTTACTATTGGTTATTTTAGGGCATTTGTTTCTGATTCGGTAGGTTCTCTTCTTAGAATGACATCAATGTGTTATTAAAGCTAATGCTGCAGGTTGGGATGTGCTCGAAATACGGTTTGTATGAGACAAACTGAGAATAGTTGCAAATTGTAAGATTAGGTATCAGATTTAATACTTACAGGTTTTCAAACTCTTCGTCAAGTAAATTTCTTCTACTAGATCAATCAACTCCAATATTTTCAAATAAATTATTACTCATAAGTGATAATTAGAATATTAAAGTTACAGGACAATTATTTGATTTGCCCGACCAAAATTTTATCGTTGATCCAAATTTTATCATTTCTTATCAGGTTGATCCTATAACGACCCAGGTCCGATAGACATCCACCCGAACTCAAAAATATTATACGAGTTTGTGTCTTGGTAATGGGTTGTGACGAATTTTTCCACCTATAATTTCTTAACATAAACAAAATGACATTATTGTATATAAAATAGAATTATTTAAGGTCTTTCCCGTGCATCACATGGTGGGACATACTAGTATATATAGAATGAAATAGAGATATTTTGGGATTGTGAGAGGGACAAATTGAGAGAAATCGTTGAAAATATCTAAAATTTTAATTAATTTGAAATATCATTAACAATCTAAAACATCAACTAATTTGAAGCGAAGAGTAATAAATATTGTTATATTTAAATGTGTTAGTATTCTCTCTTTAATTTGACAAGAACTCTTTGACATGAACAATTAATTGTGATTATCTGTTATTGAGTTTAGTCAATAAATAAACCATAATTGTAATTAACGTTAAGTTGTGAAAATTTAAAAAATTCTTGTATATAATCCCAATAATTTATTAGATGTTGCTATACTGCGAAGTATCATGATTTAATTAAAATGTAGTAAGCTCTTGTATTTTGTAAGTTGTATATAAAATGAAAAGACAGTAAATTGAGGCAATGACAATAATAATCCTCAAAAAATAAGAATCCTGGATACAATTCTTTTGTGGGGGGTTTTATTGGAAAACAATTAATTAACAGTCAAATTCGCAATAGCAGAGTCGCTGTGAAGCGATAAAGGCACAATAGGACTTTGGATTTAAGTATTCAAACTTGACAGCACATCTTCGATCGCAACATGCATCATCACACACCCTCTCCCCGCACGCACCTATTCCGTTTGTGCATCGTTTAGCCATTCCAAATTCTATTCCTGCACAATTTTACATACATATTTTATACCAATTCATAAAGTATAATATATGGAATAAGCATCCATATTAGATTATAACCAAAAAATATTACGTGCTACATATTAGGGGAAAAATGGTAATCAGCTCAAAAAATAAATCTCTGAACTTAAATGATGCGGATCTGGTTATTTATTTGACAAATTCATAGATAGAAGAGATGGTTAAGATGGAAAATAAAATTTACTTTTACTAGACTAATTAGGTTAAAGTTTTCTACAAAAATGTAATGCTCTTTGCATATACATACAAATGCTCTCCTACCTACCATATGCACATGTTATTATGTCAATCACTGATGTGTAAATCTCTGTAAATACTTTTTTGAGAGAGATTTTTGACATATTCAGTAGACAGGGGAGTGAGAACGTATACACATATTTACAATACAATAAATAATACCTCAAATTTGAAGGAAATCACTATCATAATTGGCAATTAGTCGATAAGCTCACTAACAATATTTTAAAACTTCAAAAGAGGGAATGGAGGATTAGCTTACCCAAGGCAAAAGTAAAGAGAAGGAGAATGCAAAAGTATTGTTTGATTGCAACCATTTTTCCTATTTTTCTAGAGAATTCTTTGATATATCTAGTGATCGTACGTCATGTATTTATAGAACGGAAACACTCACCTACCTACCACAATGTTTTGTCAGTTACTAATTTTATAATTACACCTACATATTTTAGATAAGCAAATTAAATATTGTTTTCAAGGTTTTTATTTTGGTGGATACATGCTATAAATGCCTGTTAGGTGAAGGTTACCAATATATAGAAATGGATACTACTAGCACATACCAAAATAACCACAGTCCTTCGATTTTCAATTTCCGCAGCCAAAATTTGAAAGTGATTTGAAATAATAATATTACAAAAAAAATTATGTGCATATGGGTTGATCATCAAAAGATTCAAATAACATAATTTGATTTGCATCTTTTCAATGTACTTAGAGGATATTGCTTGGACAAGGTGAGGAATTTGCCCATGCAAAAGTTACATTGTATTGATGGATGATGATTTATATATAATAAGACGTGATAAATAATGATTAAAAGTTTTGTTGGCATTGATGAATTTATATTATTATATATTTTAAAAAATAATATAGATAATGATTGCTTGATTAAATCATAATTAAAAAAGAAGCTGAGATTTATGGAGAAGTGTTGATTATTTTATGTAGATATGTCACATCCGGATAGATGCATCCTTGTAACTACCTAGCTGATAGTATAGAGCAATCAAATGACATTTTCCCTTTGTTGGCCAGGTTTCACATGATCATCCAAATATTTTATACTATTTGGTGCAACATCTCATATATTTACAGAGCTGGCCCGCTAGCGGTTAAGACGATGCACCTTACCCCAGTCAGTGAGGGGCCCCAATTTCTTTCTAAATATCACTGACCAACGATAAAAATATATATAATTAAGATTGTTGGATATGATGATAAATAGCAGCAAGTGTAGTAACAAACAAGAAACTAGAAATTAAAAACTGAAAACACACGAATCAATCAAGATAGGATTTATGTGGTTCAACTTCAACCTACATCCAAGGGAGGTTGTGCTAAGATCCACTATCACCAAGAAAAGAGTACAGAAAAGGAAAGATTACAAAACACTCCCAGGAATCTAAGTTCTATATGTTTCCCTCACCTTCCACTCTCTTGCTTCTTCTACAGTGTGTGTGTCTTGTGTTGTATCCACTAGAATATACAGGATATTTACAAGCCTTTTCTAGCCAAAAGTTAACTACGATTAGAATGAATAACACAAAAGCTACATAACCTCTGTTAATCTTCTAACTTTCAGCTCAACAACTTGAAGAACGGTTATAACCATTTTACCTGCCAATCATGCAACCTCATGAAAGTTGGCACACTAATCCTTAACCAACTTTTTCTCCCACTTGTGCAGCTGAATAAGCAGTGTAATAGCTAAGTTGTATAGCCATCTCATATACATCAACAATCTCCACCTTGGCTATCAATGAAGCCAAGTAATCATGATAGTGAACGAACACTCCCTCCACCTTGCCCCATTACAGTGCATCATCAAACTCTTCACACTGATACAACTAATACTAACTCAAGACAATGTTTGAACTTGTCTACAATTAGTGCTTTGGTCAACATATCAGTAGCATTATCTGCTGTCCTAACCTTAACCAGCTCCACAGATCCTTTCTCAACTATATCCCTCACAAAATGATGCCTCACATCAATGTGCTTACTTCTCTCATGAAACACCTGATGCATGGTGAAATGTAATACACTTTGTGAGCCACAACACACTCTAACAGTATCCTAAACAACTTCAAACTCCCAAAGGATTATTTTTAACCAAATTATCCCCTTCACTGCCTCTATCAATGCCATGCATTCTGCCTTAGTTGTTGATAATGCGACTACTGATTGCAGCATGCATCTCTAGCTTATAGCTGAGCCAAACAAGATAAAAACATATCTAGATTGAGATTTCCTTTTGTCCAAGTTTGTTGCATAGTTTGAATCTAAAAGACCTTGCAAAACATATTCATTTAGAGCTTCTCTTCTTTGGAACATAATGCCATAGTTTGCAACACCATTTAGATATCTTAAAGCCCATTTTAGTGCTTCCCAATGACCTTTTCCATGGTTGGCTATGAACCTGCTTACCACACTAATTGCATGAGACACATCAGACCTTGTGCAAATCATAGTATACATTATGCTACCAAAAACATTAGCATAAGGTATCATTTTCATCTCTCCCTCTTCAGCATCAGTTTTGGGCTTCTGTAACTCTAATAACTTGAAATGTTGTCCTAAGGGAACTGAAAGTAATCTTCCACCATGCATATTGAACCTTTTCAGCACTTTCTTGAAGTAATCCTGCAGATGCAGCCACAAAGTATCTCTACTCCTATCACTCAATATATCCAAGCTTAGAATTCTCTTAGCATTTCCCAAAACCTACAATGCAAACACTGACTGCAACTCTCTCTGTTTGGAAATAAACGATCAAAGCAAATAATAAGCGTAAAGAAATAAAAGATAAAAAACACCAAGAATTAACGTGGTTCGCTAACAACTTGTTAGCTACGTCAACGACCAAATGGGAGGATCCCAATTCAAATTTAAAAGAGAGTTCAAACAAAATAGGACTAGAGTATCCTATCAAACAAAGACCAAAATCGAGTATCAATCAATTGATACTCGACCCAAACTATCCCTCGCAGAAGCCAAACAAAGCCAAACAAAGCCAAACAATTCTAAACTCTCTTTCTCAAAGGACTCCAATAGGACTTATTAATAAGCCCCCAAAACCTAATCCTATACAGAAAAGGAATCAAACTAGGCCTAAATTGCGTAACCCAAAATCTGCCGCCCATCGTGTTGCAGGCGCGACACACCAAACAGAACAATACTTCAACCAATTGGTCGCAGCCGAGAAACCTGCAAATGCCTGTTTCTCGCCGTGGCCGCGACCATCCGTCACGGCCGCGTCCTCCGACGCGATCCATTCCAACAGAATTCAAATCCAAGCCTCCACCTCGATATGAACGTCGATTCAAACCCGACCAGATTCAAGGCGCAAATCCTAACAATCTCCACCTTGCCTTGAATCCACAAACGATGCAATTTCTTCTGTCAAAGCTCCACCTCAAATCAAATCTTCTCATAAATTCAAACAAATCAAACTCAAACAAACCTAATTCAATTTGCGCCAGTTGTACCCAATGTACCAGATGCGCCTTAAGTACCCAAATTGTCCCAAACAATAGAACACTAACAACTTCGAATAGCAGCAGACTGAACCAAAGTAGAACCTTGCATCGAATATAAAGTTCCCCTTTTGATGCCCTTCAAAATTACATTCGAACCTTTGCAGACGTTCAAAACTCCACCTCCACCTTTGAAATTAAAACCCTTGTTGTCTAGTTGACTCAGTGAAATCAAATTTCTCGTCATGGATGGAACATGTCTGACATCGTTCAATGGACACAGCCTACCATCATGTGTCCTCAGCTTAACTGAGCCTATTCCAACTGCCTTGCATTTGGAACCACTGGTCAATGAGATATTGCCACCTTCCTCCTGATTATACGTTGTGAACCACTCCCTACGCGGACATATGTGGTACGACGCCCCAGAGTCGAGAACCTATGCTTCAGATTACCCGTCTGTTTCTCAGCAACTAGGACAAAATCTTCATCAGAGTCTGCTTCAACTTCTACAACAGAATCAGCAGTGCCTTCCTACTTCTCCTTTAACCTCGGACAGGCATATTTCCAATGCCCTTTCTCCTTACGGTAGTTCCGAGCATCACCTGGTTTAGAACCTTTGGGGCTTGAATTCTTCTTGAACCCCCTTCTCCCCGAATATCCCGAACCTTGATTATTTCCAACTGCTAAAGATTCACCCGATTCCCCCGACAAACCATTCATCTAATAGCGCAACTCCCTAGAGTGCAGCGATGATCTCACTTCTTCTGGAGACACAAAATCTTTTCCAACAACAAAAGACTGCACAAAATTCTCATACGAAGGTGGTAGAGAAACCAACAAGATCAAAGCAACATCCTCATCTTCTAATTTTACACCAATGTTACGCAGTTCTAATAGGATTTTGTTAAGTTGATCTAAGTGATCGCGAAGAGATTGACCTTCACGCATACGCAGCCCGAACAGACGTTGCTTCAAAAGCAACTTATTGGTGAGCGACTTCGCCATGTACAAACTCTCCAATTTCGACCATAACCATGTGCAGTTTCTTCATCTGCTACCTCGGTGATGATGTCGTCATCGAGGCACAACATGATTGTTGAGTGCGCTCTCTCGTCCAAAGTGGCCATCTCGGCAGACACCGAGACATCGGCATCTTCCTTTTTCAGCATCAGCGGCGGCTACAATCCTTGTTTCTTCAACAAGGCTTTCATTTTAATCTGCCATAGACTAAAACTATCCCTCCTAGTGAATTTTTCAATCTGCACGCTCATCCTAGACATATTTCCCATGAAAACCAGTGCAAACTCGAACCAAGCTCTGATACCACTTGTTGAAAAATAAACGATCAAAGCAAATAATAAGCGTAAAGAAACAAAAGATAAAAAACACCAAGAATTAACGTGGTTCGCTAACAACTTGTTAGCTACATCCACGACCAAACGGGAAGATCCCAATTCAAATTCAAAAGACAGTTCAAACAAAATAGGACTAGAGTATCCTATCAAACAAAGACCAAAATCGAGTATCAATCAATTGATACTCGACCCAACTGGTCGCGCCCGGAAAACCTCTACAAATGCCCCTTTTTCGCTGCGATCGCGACGGACGCGACCCATTCCAATAGCATTCAAATCCAAGCCTCCATCTTGATACGAACGTCGATTCAAACCCGATTAGATTCAAGGCACAAATCCTAACACTCTCTTGAGGTTTTGGATGTCTTCATGACTTCTATTGGCCGCTAACATGTCATCCAAATACAACAGAAGGAAAGTGACTATCTCCTTTCTATATTTCTTCAAATAAACACAACCATCATACCTTCATCTCACATATCCTATAAATCTCATGTGGTTATCAAACTTGATGTACCATTATCTTGAACTTGTTTTCAGTCCATAAAGGAATTTCTGTAGAAGAAAAACATTCCTCTCATTTCCTAGAACAAAAACCTCAGGATGTGTCATGTATATTGTTTACTTCAAATCTCCAGGAAGGAAGGTAGTATTTACATCCAACTGCTCTAACTCCATGCCTAAATGTGTTACTAATGCCAGCAAAGTTCTGATGGGGTAATGTTTCACTAACTGTTTCACCACTCCTTCTGGTGGATCAATGTTTTAGTAATAAAATCTTCAGAAATAAACGAGGATAGCTAATATATTCACGGAATCCCAACCTTGTCTATGTATTAACAATCTCAAGTTAAGTAGGCTCCCAATTCTACATAATTGGTTCACAGTTCGGTGAAATCAGATTTAGATCTGTCGTCCTCCTACCTACTTGACTACTAAGTCACCATGATTTATACTTCACAATCCCTTGGGGCTGGGTGTGTGGAGCTCTCGGGGGGAGAGATTTCCCCTTTTGCCCTAAAGATTTAGATCCGTTGTATACCTATTGCAGACCTCATTGATTAGCGTGCCCACTTTTATGCACATCAAAGATATTGTAGTCTATTTGATGAACGCTGCACAAAAAATCTTCTACGGATTTATTATAGGTAATCAAAAAAGAAATCAATTTATATATTATTGTACAATGGTTATAGCCCATGCTAGCCTATATGTTGTACCTTACTAAAGGCAAGTATTACCCCTAGCTTAGGTAATAAAAGTCTAATTGTTTCTTTCCTTTCCAAGCTAGTGAGAGGTGACGTGAGTTCACCGTTCTACTGTATCAAAACCTTTTTTGTTTTAAGAAGCCAATGAGCAACAACGAGTGTTCTAGGATCAATGGTGATAAGTCATTTTTCGATGCATACATTGGGAAAAGACACTGGATGAGCTGCAACCCTTTGACTCAGGCTATTTGCTGGTCAAACACTGTTGAGTTTTGACAGTACCTCAGTGCATGTGCTTAGTTATCATTTCGGTAGCTGGTAATAGTGTCCAATAGGTTAATACTATTTTACGGCGCATGACATGTCTTACTATTATCCCTCTAGTTCAGTTGGCTATAAAAAGCATGCTCCCGTAGAAGCTTAGTCTTATAATTCAAGCCCCATTTATCTGTACTCTTCAAACACTACATTACGAACATATTCGTATAACACACTTTCATAGTAGCTCCATCCCACAAACCCCCGAGCCTCTAACTATTCAAAACATATATTTCTACAAGGGTACTGACTAGATGAAGGAAATGAAGAATGTTATCCTTCACGGTCTACACCATGAAAGAGAGTTGGGGTACTAAGATGCAGACCCTAGTCAAGCCAGCTATAGCATGATTGCGACCCGATCTCTTCTACGGGAGAATTTCATCGGTCAAAGACACTTCACCACCGAAGAGGTGACAATGTGCATTTCATGGTTGCGCAGGAGGTACACAACTTTCCGGAAGATGATAAATAGAACGGTCGTCATTTAGGATGAAACCACGACTTTGGGCGTCGGGAACATAGTGGAAAACATGGTTCAACGAGGAAGGTGATTTTACTAGAGCATACTTGGACGAGGGTGAATACAAGTTTTTGCAATGGAGTTTGTTTTCTGCGAGACCAATGTGCCAAAAAGCAGGATGTCGTGGGCGCTGGTAATATAAACGTTAGTGGTAGTACATTTGTAGAGACGCATGGGTAGGGTAGCCCTCTTTATTGTATGTAGCGTGAACTTTGATTTTGAATTTGATTTTTTTATGTTTTTAATGTGGGGACTGTATGTATTGTTTATGTTGTTTAAAACAAGATTGTTTGTGCTGCTTGTGTTGTTTTTGTGTAGAGACGCAATAATGTTCTTTTTATTAAAATAATTAAAGTCATTCAAATCCACTGAGTTGTAGTGATTCTAACGAGTATTAAGAGTAGGTTACTAGTAAGAAACCACATCCCGGTTATAAAATACCTCCAAATGGATAGAAATTTAAATCTTAAAAACGAGGGTAGTACAACACTAGTCAGAAAGTGAGTGAGGATGTCCACACACATTTATCGACGACTCAATTACACACTTGAAGCTAGATGAAGTAGATCAGCCAAATAGGATGACATAGGGCAATAACAAAGCAAATGAAAACTAGGTATTGTGGAGAGTTCTAGTCGATGTAAACAAGATCTGAAGAGGAAGACCCACTAGCACCACCTTTTTTCTTGCCCAGATTGGTAATAAATGCAAGTAGGACAGGGTCTGAAGCATGCAACTCCTGCACCTTGAAGATTTTGGATTTGTCGTCCATATGTTCAATGGAGAATACAAGTGTGTCACAGTCTCCAAAATGTTCTCCTCCATAAATTTTCTACATTCAGTGTTGCTAAACTTTGGGGTTATGTAATCACCATTGTAATACAATTCCAAGTTTTCTTGCAGAACTTTAGGGTTACCTCAATAGCGGAACTTGGAAGACGAGGGACAACCTCCTTTGGTAGTTTCTATTCTTGGAAAGAAATGGGAAAAAAAGATACAATCAATATTACAAATGATGTTGACAACATGTAAAATGTAAATAAAACATAACTTTATACACACACCATCAAATAATATGGGGACACCTCGCTCTTTCCTAGCAGACTCCAGAAAAGCTACCATCGATCCATGGACTTTCATCGTCACTTAGTGACTACGAATTAAAAGGAATAACAAGCCTTGCATTTTATGTTTAGGGATAATCGTTATCTTAAATAGATCAAAATTCAAGGGTACTCATGGAATAGTTTCGGTATACAGTAACATATACAATAATTGTGTTCTCACAGTGACAAAGGTAGCTAGCGTGCAAATACTTTGATTAAAGCTGCAGGACTCCACTCTATAGGGAAAAATCATTACTTATGGTTCAGGGTTGCCTACAACAAATCTAGAGTAGATATCTTGTGCAGTGTGGTCATTATTGAACACAGTAACTCTAACACGTGCTTTAAGATTGTGCACACATTTAAATGCACTATGCTAACGCTTACCAAACGTAGGTTTTTTAGATAGACTAGATAGCATGACTGTCAACACGAACATGAAAACCAATTGTTAATAGATGATACAAGTGCAAAGATAGGGTCTGAAATTGGGTGACGTCTACTATCATCGGCTAGCTACGCGATTACATTATTATCATAGCAAAACAATTACCCAAACATCAATCAAGACACCATCTAAGGGCCTTTTTATTTCTAAACATAATGTTAAGAGAACGTGCTATTGGCACCCCCATTCTCTTTCCTAATTTAATAAGAATTGCAAGGTAATCTGGGTCAACATCGTGCATTTCCTCCACCTTTAAGATAATGCAATTGTCATCCATATGTTAAGTGCAAAAGCTGAGGTTGTCACCAATCTCCAGTGCATTTTCCTACATAAATTTTCTCCATCCAGTATTCCCAAACTTTGGGGTCATGTGATCCTCCTGGTAGTCCAAGTGCCTGGTCTTTGACCTAAACTTGATCGTTCCTTCGACAGTAGTCCTCAGAAGATGCAGGGCGATCCCGTTTGGTATTTTCTGGTTTATTATTTATAAAGGATTAAAAGTAACAACTTATTTGATCTTTGATCTTGTATGTGTGTAATATGTAAAAAAACTAGTAAACGACTTACATATCCCATCGGGTAGTGGGGGGACACCTCCCTCTCTCCTAGTGAGAAAATGAAAAAGCGGCTTGTACCAAATGGATCTCGGGTCGTCACTAATTTTCCTACAAATGGAAGAAGAAAGACGACTTAGTTTAGCTGTAAATGGAAATAATTGCCTTTTATGTAGAACTCATAGGTAATCATGAGTTTTATGGGCTCTGAGTAATAGGTACATTGATTTCACACTGATATGGGATCATCAGCAATAAAAAAGTGGGATTACATAAAGTTGGCGCGAAAACACGGTTAGGATTAAAGCTGCAGGTACAAATATCATATAAAAGTTAATATTGAAGGTTTATGATTTTCCAGCAACAACACTTTAGGAGATATATGATAAAGTTTAATTAACTAGTTTACGGTATGACTTTTAATTCGAAAAACTTGAACACACTTATCCACTCTGACAAAATATGAAGTAACACTAAACACTAATATAGCCAAACAATTGCATAAAACCACACACGGATATCACTGAACATTGCAACAGCCCGGTAATAGATAATACGTTAGATAATTACCTTACATAGTTTTAGATCAATAATACATCAATGTATCCTATTTTTATTTGACATGTCTAGAGGGCTATTTACACTTCAATCATTTCCAAAGTGGACGACAACTCAATCATTTTCAAAGTGGTTGAGCTTAAACCCCCAGACACCGACTTAATTGCGTACATGACTTATGTGGGCTATAAGCAGAGCGGTCTAGATGGTAGCTCGTCAGGAGATCCTGTGTAGATCGACTAGTCTCTACTAGGAAACCTATGCTTGATTTGGTTTTTCTTCACCCCTGTCAGAGGGATTAAGCATACCTTATAAGTAATGCTATTCTAAAAAAATTGAAGTTTTATGCAATTTCATCTCATTGTACCTAGCTATATCTTAGTGTGAAATCATGACAATCATCTATTAAGGATATGTTAAGGTGTTTGCTAATGATTATTAAAGTCTTATTAAGACACATACATAAGCCAACAATATTTCAAATTATAATATTTATTAAAACAGACCAACCAATATTAGCCTCCTTAAAAAAATGAAGACAAGTAAGTGAATGACACACCTCAGGCTGTAATATGCCGCTACCTCATTGTGCATATTTTGCACTGATACACATTTTTGCACTGATACATATTATCTCAATATTTGAGCCTACTGAATAAGTGTTTTGTTAAACCAAGTCTTGTAGCTACTCAATCATCGATATTAATATGAAGATTAAAAACTTTGTCAAATCCAGTGTCCAGTCTAGTCAAATTATACTTTGTTTGTCTTGGTTTCTTCAATAATATGCTTTAGTATAGAGGGGTCAGTCAGGCTAGCATATCATGTCAAGTCGTATCATCAGATCACACAATATTTTTTTGCATTATCACATCTGTTCATATTTGATCAACAGACATCAGCTTTATTCAAATGTGCATTGTTTTGTTGCATGGGCCCATCCACAAATGACCACACACAGGGGTGACAATTCTTGTTACTCTAAAATAGCTAATCAAGGACCCCCTTGTTAGGTTTAATCACTTATTCAATTTGTCTTTCTATTTGAAACCACCACACCATTGTCTCCTGAAAATCTTCCATAAATACAGGTTGCTTTCACCTTCTATTTGCACACAACAATCAGTAATATAAAATATACATTTGCAAGTTATCTTCGGTCAAATAGCAACATGTCTAAAGGAACCACTCGACCCCAACCTATTCAATTGGTTCCCGTTACCCGCTCCATCATCCGACACCTGAAGTGGTTCTGAGAAGTACTAAGACTATGCACTTTATGAGAAGACTGGTGGATGGACTAGGCGAATGGAGAAGGCACTGGTTGATACCCTACTTAACGAATTCAATGCTTGAAATTGGAAAAATGGGGAAGTGACCAGTGATTGTTTGCTAGTTGCAAGGAATGTCTTGAAGGGTTGTTCAAGGAACACAAGTTCAGTTATTTGGATGTGGAAAAATGATACACATTGTATATGCATGCATTTAGGTCGATTTAAGTGTGTATTTTGTAACATTTGCATGCATAATTGGTCGAGAATCGTTCATACTTGATATATTAGACAATTTGATGTGTATTGGCTTGTTTGTAGATTTTTAATGATTTTTAGGCTAAAAAGAAGATTTTACGAGGTTACATGAAGAAACAAGTCGAAGAAGGGACAAAATGGGCCATATTGGGCCAAGAGTAAAAACGGAGCTAAAACGTGCAAAGCTGACGTGACCGCGCCGAAAGGCAACACTGTCGCGCCAAAAGAAGGCTGGATAAAGAGTTTGAAACGGGCCAGCCCAACGTGACCTCATCACTTCTTGCGGGGTCGCGCCAAATTGTGTCCCTAAATGAATCTTGATTTTTATGAGAGTTTTATCCTAATCTCTTGAGCATTTCAACCCAAACTTATAAATAGAGGCTAAGCTTGAGTTTTGAAGAATCACATCATATTTTCTCATACTTTTACGTACTTGGAGTAGAAAGTGTGAGAGCAAGAATTGACGAGCATGACGAGACGATGATCGAAGAGTCGACTACTCGGGATTAATTATTTCATTACAATGTTTCTGTTGAATTTTTGTATTAAATTAACTACTAGGCATAAGTAGCTAAACTACTCATGTCCTAAGATTAGAGAGTAGGGTTATACAACAATGTTGATTTAATCTTTTAATTTATAGAATCCCGTTTTTGGTTATCTATCTATGTGTTTGTTCTTATTTTATAACTGAGGATAATTTGATCAATTAGGCTTAGTTTAATCATTTAAAAATTCCGCTTCGAGAGAAGGGAGTTGTTAATAGACGTACGACGTATAGTGTAGTTTTCTATAACCGCATAGGCAGTTAGGAGTTGTTAGGATCAATTGACCCGAGAGAGCAATTATTCTAATTAATCTATGACTTAGACGCTTCGAGAGAAGGGTTAAGTTAATTAAGCGCCGACTAATATATAGTAAAACCGATTTAAATGTTTATAAGTTAGAGATTAATCATCATTAGCGTAATTCCTGAAATTGAAATCCTATGATATACTCTCTTTGATTAAATCCCTTTTTTTTTTAACTAATTCGATTATTAGTTTATATGCAATATTAGTTTAATAATTAATCAATTATCCACAACTTTCCAGTGTCTAGTTAGGATAGTCCTAGATAATTAGGGTATCGAACTACGTTAACTTATTCTCTTTGGATTGACCTTGACTTTCACTATATACTCTATATACACCTACACCCGTACACTTGCGATAATTAAGGGTTAGGATTAGAGCCTATCAAGTTTTTTAGCGTCGTTGCCGGGGAATAGGTTTAGCGTCTTAGTTTTATCCTAAGTAATAGGAGGATACTAGACTAGTTTTTATTTTTTTGTAATTTAAATTTTGTTATTTAATTTGTTTTATTTATTTTACTGTTACGTGGTATTCTTGTTGTTGGTGTTTTTAGGTTTCACATGCAAACTAGGTCAAAAGGGAAAGAACAACTTATTCCTTTTTATCTTGAAATTGAGGCAACTGCCCGAAGATACCGTAGAAAAAGAAATCTAACATTCGAGATGGAGAACGCTCCACAGAATCCGAACCAAGAGGACGTACTGAATCGGATATTAGGGGCTCTGGCCCACCTGGATGATAGAGTTACTAATCTACAGCAACAATAGCCACCACAACAGCGGAGACAAGCTCAGATTGTACCAGATGATACAGACGAGGACATCAAACCCATAAGTGAGTGTCTTTGTCCCATGCCAAATCAGCCGCTTAGAGGAGTGCAACCACCACCATTGAATGCTAATAGCTTTGAGTTGAAGCCAACACTGATAAATAATGTGCAGCAGAACCAGTTTGGTGGTAGCATGCTAGAACACCCGAATGTTCATCTGAATAAATTCTGCTAGTTGGCTGAAACGATCAAGATAAATCATGTGCCACACGCGCAAGTAAAGATGAGGTTGTTCCCGTTCTCACTGAAGGACAAAACATTGCAGTGGTATAATTCGCTAGATGATGTCACAAAATGGCAAGATTTAAGCAGAGGATTTCTTCTGAAGTACTTTTCACCGAGCAAGATGCTAGATTTACAGAATAAGATAAATCTATTCAAGCAGATGGATCAAGAACTGTTCGGTGAGGCTTGGGAACGATTCTGGAATCTTATACAGAGTTGTCCCTAACATGGGTTTTCAAAGAAGCAGCAGGTGTGCAAGTTTTATAATGGTTTGCTTGCTCCAGCATGAGATAATGTGGATGCTTCCGGGGGTATTCTAATGGAGAAGAACGTGAGTATTGCATTCTCAATTTTGGATGCAATGGCCAAAACTAGCTCTCAATGGCTTAATGAGAGAAATTGGCCAAGAAGAGTGGCTAGCGTTGTAGAAGCAGGGCCGAATGATACTCTTATATCTCAGTTGACCGCTCTGATGAATCAAGTAAGTTTGCTATCTAGTCTAACGTTAGCACAACACGCAGATATTTCACCACAGCAGTTGGCAGGCCAAGAAGGTTGAAGATGTTAACTCTATAAACCAGAGAAACTTCAATAACTTCCAGAATAATCAGCCGAGGTACAATCAGTACCCACCTAACCGGAATCACCAAAACTTCTCCTATGGCAACATAATGAATTCACTTAATCTGCCACCAGGATTCACTGTCACGAATGGTATGATCCATGATGGCAAGAAACCAACACAAGAGGAGATAGTGCAGTCACAGTTCGCCAAGTATGATGAAAAATAGCTCAACAAGAGAGAAAGATTGACGGCAAATCCATTGAGCTAAACAAGAGCATGACTGGTCAAGAAGCAGACATCCAACGACTTAAGAGTACTATTACTGAAATTTCTACCAACATGAGTCAGGTGATAAAGATTGCTGGAGCTCAGCATAAGTAGGGGCAATTCTTGAGTGATACAATGGTGAATCCGAGAGAGCAGTGTCAAGTGATTTAATTGAGAAGTGACAATTAGTATGAGGGTCCGAAGCTGCCAGTGATAAAGAGAAGGTAGTGAAGAAAGAGCAGTTGGAGGAAGAAAGAGGGATGCAAGGAAAAGAAAAGAAGCAAAAAGATACCTTGAAACTGAGTAAGGGGCGAGACATCAAAGTTGATATACCAGAGTATGTCCCTCCTATTCCATTTCTATAAGTCCTAAAGAAGAAGATGATAGACGAGCAGTTCGCAAAATTTTTGGATGTGCTGAAGAGAATCCAAATCAACATTCCTTTTGTTGAGGCACTACAAACAAATGCCTAATTATGCGAAGTTCTAGAAGGAGGTAATTGCAAAGAAGAGAAAGTGGGAAGAACATGAGACAGTGAATCCGACAGAAGAGTGCAGTGGAGTGATCCAAAGGAAGCTACCATTAAAGCGCTACGATCTAGTTAGTTTTACTCTTGAATGCAAAATAGGTCAATTTAACTTTTGATAAAGCACTGTGCGATTTAGGAGCTAGTATCAACTTAATGCCTTTGTCTATATTTGAAAAATTAGTAATAGGCACAATGAAACCCACTACAATTGCCCTACAAATGGTTGATCGCTCTATGAGTTGGCCACGGGGTATTGTAGAGGATGTTTTATTAAAAGTTGGTAAATTCATAATCCCTGCTGATTTTGTAGTCTTAGACATGATAGATTACAAGGAAGTCTCCTAGATCTTAGGTCGCCCGTTTCTAGCAAGGGGTAAGGCTCTAATAAATGTCCAAAAAGGGGAACTAACTTTAAGGGTAGATGAGGATAAGGTCACTTTTTCCATATATAAAGATCTACAACAACACGATAGTGAGGAAGTGAATCAAATTGAAACATGTAGCTTTATACAGTCTTTAGATGCCACATTGTATAAGCATTTAACCTCACCTAGTGATTGTGATTCCTTTGAAGTTTGCCTTGTTGATTCTATATTTAATATTGATCACCATGACTCTACTAAGCTTGATCTTGTGGAAAGTGTTAGTGCTCTTGATTCTTTGTAGGAAGCTCCAAAAGGAAGCTCAACTCATGAGGACATAAGTAAGAAAGTTGCTAAGGAAGTACTAAAAGGGGGTGATGGATGCCCATACCTTAAGCCATTACCAGATCATCTAAGATATGAGTTCCTTAATCATGAAAGAAGATATCCGGTAATAATCTTTTCCTCTTTAATTGGGTCTACTATTGAAAAGTTGTTGCGAGTTTTGAGAAGGTATAAATTTGTGATAGGTTGGTCAATTACTAATTTAAAGGGAATTAGTCCCACGATATGCATGCACAAAATCCTAATGGAGGATGAGTATAAACCCTCAGTTCAGAATCAACGTAGGCTTAACCCCATAATGTAGGAAGTTGTTATGAAAGAAGTCCTTGAATGGTTAGAAAGGGGGGATGACAATAGTAAAGAGTGATTTCGATGAGGTCACTGCTACTAGGTTAATTACGGGATGGCGAGTATGTATAGACTATACAAAACTGAATGTAGCAACTCGTAAAGACCATTTTCCCTTCCCCTTCTTGGATCAAATGTTTGATAGGTTAGCAGGGTATGAGTACTACTGTTTCCTTGATGGCTATTTAGCTTACAATCAGATCATGATTCCCCTGGAGGACCAGGGGAAGACATCATTTGTGTCTCCTTATGATATCATTACATTTCGTAGAATGCCGTTTGGGCTTTGTAATGCACCTGCAACTTTTCATCGTTGTATGATGGCAATATTTGGGGGTTTGATAGAGAACATCATGGAGGTCTTTATGGATAATTTTCCTATCTTTGGGTCGTCTTTGATCATTGCTTAGACAACTTAGCTCAGGTTTTGCAAAGGTGTGAAGACACCAATCTAGTCTTAAATTGGGAAAAGTGTCATTTCATGGTTAGGGATGGTATAGTTCTTGGTCATAAGATTTCATCTACAGGGCTAGAAGTAGATAGAGCTAAGCTAGTGGCCATAGAGAAATTGCGACCTCCAAAGAATGAAAGAGGGGTTAGTAGTTTTCTAGGACATGCGGGATTCTATAGAAGGTTCATAAAAGATTTTTCTAAAATTTCTGAACCTTTATCTCATTTACTAGAAAAAGATACCGCTTTTATGTTCGACGATTCTTGTGTGCATGCATTTGAGACCTTGAAGAAAGCATTGGTGACATCCAGTATTGATTACACCGGATTGGTCTCAACCATTTGAGATAATGTGTGATGCGAGCGACATGGCTGTAGGGGCAGCTGGGAAAGAGTGAATTCTTAAGCTCAACGAATTGGATGAATTTAGAAATCAAGCATTCGAGAACTCCAGTTTGTACAAAGAGTGCGTCAAACGGTTTCACGATCGTATGATAAAGAATCAAAGATTTGAAGCCGGTGAACAAGTTTTATTGTTCAATTCTCAACTGAGATGAGAAAGCTGAAGTCAAGATGATCGGGCCCATTCACTATCAAGAATGTTCTAGTATCCGGCGAAGTATAGTTGATGAACATAGACAAGAGCACTTTTCTCGTCAATGGACAAAGAATCAAGAAATACTACAGGCCGGACCAACTGCACACCGTGCATGAAGTGCGATTGAAAGAGCTCAAGTGAACCAAAAAGGTCTTCCAGCTTGAGACATAAAAAGAAGCGCTTATCGGGAGGCAACCTGATGTTTATTATTTTTTTCATTCAATTTATTTTTTTATTTATTTCTATGAGTTTACTTGTATTTCTAGTGTTTTTGTGATTTTTAGGACCAACACTAACGAACCAAGAGTGAAAGAACATGATAGCAAGAAGTAGGGGCCGAAAAGATGGAAAAATGGCCTAGCTCACGAAGGAAAGCAACACGACTGCACCACAAAGGGACGCAGCCACGTCAAAAAGCAGCTAGGAAAGTAATTTGACTTTGGACAGGGCAACGCGGTCGCGCTACAACACAACGAGGTTGCGTTCAAAATCAACCTAGAAACTTCAAACCAAGATGGCTCGACGCGGTCACGTCTGTTCGAAAAAGAAGATTAAAATGGCCGCGTCATGTTCAAACATTTCACTCTTCTTCTCCTCACTCTCCTGCGCGAAACACACACAAGAGAAATTTTTCTTCACATTACAACATAATCACACACCACCACCACAAACACATTCCCACACATATATCTCACATTCCACTGATTCAATTTGGGTTAGACGAACCTAATTCGGGCGAAATAGGGCACATCCATAAACTTCAACTTTCGACTAAATCTCTCCTGTAAGAATTGCTTACCCAAAATTTTATGCTTCATAATTCATATCTATGCTTGATTATTGTTGAGTTTTGTTGTTTTTGAAATTGTGGTTTGTTCTAGTTAGGAGTTCATAAATTTGGGTACTTATAGTGTCATATTTTATGAATTCTTGCTCCTGTTGTTTGATTTAGATGAAATTGGTGTGAATTGAGCGTGAATTTAGGTAATTGGTGATGTTGGGAATGGGTGGATAGCAACATTATTGTGATTAACATATTTTTTTATTGAGGAATTCCATCGGAACATGTTATGTGCATAGGTTGAATATAGCTTTAACTTGATTTTATTATCCTCTTAGGCCTTATGTGTGTAATAAGATGATGAATTGCTTACATATTATTTGTTAGACGTTCATAGGAGTCGAATTACGCAAGAGTTTGATCTAATTAGACTATATGCATATTCTAGGGAGTAAAAGTTGAGATAATATCACTAGTTGTTGCTTAAATGATGCTTATGTTATATAAAGATTATTGAACTAGTCTTCAAAAGGAAAATTCGTTTTCGAGCAAAACCTTAAATTGAGCTTTGATTGTAAATTGTGTTCAAGGAACGAAAGTTAATTGTTTAATTTAGTTTATGATTTATTGATCATCATTGGTTGTTGAAGTTGAGTTGTGTTTTATGTATGTAGGTTCATTAAGATGGCTTCACGAAAGGATATCATTAGTAAGGGCAAGGGGAAGCGAAAGGTGGTTGAAGAAGCTCATATTCCGGATCCAGAAAGGGTGGTGCTAGAACCAAATGATAGCCGACTCCTATTCAGGTTTGGATTAGAGAGAGTCGAGCATCGACAAAGATTTAAACTACTTCGTCGGTGCATAATTGTGCCCACTCGATTATTAAGTAATGAGCTGACGAGGGCTATGGAGATACATGAGAATGTACGAGCATTATATCTGGTTGCAGGATTTGAGGAGTTCATGAAAGCTGAGCAAACATACGAAAGGCTTACAATTGAATTTTTAAGCACTTTTGAAATCATAGTAGCCAGCCATCCCGAGAAGAAGCGACCAGACAATATCACTTTTCAGTTGATGGGTGAGCAGCAGGAAGATTGATGAGATCTTCGATTTCCCAGCATCGATTGAAAGTGATCTGCCAGAGGTGCTTAACCCCAAATGATTTTTGGGGATGGTTGACAACAGCCCCTCCGACAGTGCCTCCTCTGGCTTATGTCTAGAATAATGCAAAGGCTTTATGGATTCGGAACCCAGAGATAAGGTACTTCCAGAAGATGTTGGCACATACACTTTTTACCAGAAAGGAGACGAGTGCAATAAGACAGAAGGAACTCCACATGCTCCATAACCGCAAACTTAATAATGGGGTACTTTGCGCAGAACAATTTGTAAATGTCATCAAAGAGTAGAAGGACAACATCATAATCAGAGGTATTATCACATCGATTGTTAAACACTATGGCGTTCCACTTGTAGATCTGGTACCAGTAAAGGGAGAAATTCGTTTCACGTGGGAGCTACTAAAGAGTATGTAGTTGGTTGTTCTAGGAGAGGATCGAAAGATCCCATACGTGTTCCAAAATATGGGGCCCTATTTCTTACTCTCCGATCCTGAGGCTACCGCAGTTATGAGCCTTGACGATACTGACAACCTTACCATGTCTTTCAAAGAGCATATGGCGAATTCCCAAAGGCCGGATGCCCCGGTATTTCATTCGAGCCAAACAGCTGAAGGAAGAAGTCATGTTCCTTGTCCATCAAGGAAAAAGAGAGTTGCCACTGGCTTTGCATCATCTTCGGAGAGAAATGAAGATATTAAGGGGATGATCACTTTCCTTGAAGCTGAAGTTGTTTCCCTTAATACTCATTTTGAGAGGCATCGAATAGAGAGTCAAGGAGCGATGCAAAAAATTAATCTCTTGTTGAACACACTCATAGCACAAGGAAATGAAGCCCGAGCTTGGAGACAACAGCAAGATGTCCGTTGGGATGCACGAACTTAATTTTAGAACTAATAAGGGTTCCAACCGCCACCACCGTTGCAATGATTTATGAGTTGAGCACCAAGATGTACCACTTTTTTCCCACAAACTTGACCTTTGACCAAGTTTGGGGAAGGGGGTGAATAGTGGAACGACTTGGCAGTTATTTACATTTTTTTGCACGTTGTTTGTTGTGTCTCTTTTACTTGTTTATTTACTTGATTTGTGCTTTGATGAGCCTGTGAGCTCGCTGCGTGTTGGTATTTCTATAGTGGAGTCATTGGGTCTGTGAACCCATTTTTATTCTTTGAGTTGGTGGTCATGTTGGTCGTAGTAGTTTTTATGCTTTATTCGCTTATTTTTGTTGTTGGAGTCTAGAAGCAATGAACCTGATTACTAGTCATTTGAGTTGTGGAAATGAAGAGGAATTTAGGGTATCGAACTACGTTAACTTATTCTCTGTTGATCGAACTTGACTTCCGCTATATACACCTACACCCGTAAACTTGCGATATTTTAGGATTAGGATCAGAGCCTGTGAAAAAAACGGTTGAGGCGCCCTAGGATCGCTACGGCATGTTCACACCAATGCTTGCTGCAGGTGGAACATGGGACCCAAAACTGAAGATGGTCGTCGTTGACGACACCACATGAACTAAATGGATGATCATCAGTTAAATGAAATTACATATGTGTTAAGATTTCAATCACTTACAACACACACACACGAATTCAATCCAAAAAAGAATGAAAAGTGAACTGAAAAATGACCAAACAAAACCGAACGCAAAACCAGAAACCAAATGAAGAACACAAAGCTTTTACGTGGTTCGATCAATGTGATCTACATCCACGGAGGCTCTATACACCTCAATTCACTCCACTGAACAATCAATTGCAAGAAGTATCCCAGAAAACCAGAAGCCCCAATTCACAAACCGAAGTGAGCCTAAGAACACTAGCTTTCTAATTCTAATGATTGTGTAGTGTTTACAAAGGGAAAAATACGTGTATCAACTCGTCTTTACAAGTGGAACAAATGTATATATAGAACTAAGCTCGAATCAAGAAGCTTCAGAAGCTGGAAGCAATTCTGTTTCAACTGCTTTAAAACTAGTTACGCGCCTTTGACAACGGTTCCACGTGCAGCGGTTCAAAACCGTTGCATAATTCTGTTATAACCGTCACAACTCCGGTTCTTCAACAACCTCCAAAACTGAACTGCTTTAAACCCGACTTTCTGGCCCGGTTCTTCTCAACCTAAACCCGGTTCCTGATTCTTCTCAATCTCTACTACAAGACATGTCCACTTGATGAAATTGAATTGACATCTACAAACCTCCACCTCAATGAATTCAAGTGCACTTCATCACCTCAAACTGCCTTGTCACCTCCAGGTTTTAATTGCATTGTTCAAGCCTTATCAGGCTTGAGCAATGAACCATCTTACTCCTAGGAACTGCCTTAGTCAGAAAATCTGCCGCATTGTCCACAGTATGCACTTTCTTCACTTCAACAGACCCAGCTTCAATTATATCAAGTCTAACATCAATATGTTTAGACCTCTCATGAAAAGCTTGATGTTTCACCAAGTGAAGAGCACTTTGGTTATCACACTGAATAGTAACACATTCTTGTCTTATCCCCAAGTCCTTGAGGATTCCCTTGAGCCACAGAGCTTCCTTGATTGCCTCAGTTAAGGCAATGAATTCTGCATCAGTTGTTGACTAAGCAACCACAGACTGTTGCACACTCTTCCAACTTACAGCTGTTCCATACAAAGTAAAGACATACCCTGTAATAGATTTCCTAGTATCCAAGTTCCCAGCAAAGTCTGCATCAACATATCCAACCAAAGGTATAGTACTAGCTTCTTGTTTCTGAAACTTTAACCCCATACTGATAGACCCTTTCAGATATCTTAAAACCTGCTTCAAAGCTTCCCAATGTGATTCTCCAGGATTTGACATATACTTGCTTACCAGAGACACACTATAGGCCAAGTCTGGCCTGCTATATATCATTCCATACATCAAACTGCCAACACCACTGACATATGGAACATTCTTCATGTGAATCTCCTCAACTTCTGTCTTAGGGCACTGATCCTTGGACAGCTTAGTTTGTAGATTAACTAGGATACTCACTGGTCTTGACTCATGCATGTGAAATCTCTTCACAACCTTCTGCAAATACTGTTTCTGTGAGAGCCATAATGTTCCAGTCTTTCTTCTTCTTATGATGTCCATCCCCAGTTGCTTCCTGGCTTCCCTAAGATCTTTTACGTCAAATTCTGAACTCAGCCTTCCCTTTAGCTGTTGTATCTTATCAATAATCTTACTGGCAATGAGCATATCATCCACATATAACAACAGAAACACTTGTTCAACTCTTGAACCTTTGTTAAAGTATACACAACTGCCATATAAGCTTCTTATGAATCCTGCACTAACCATGAACTCATTGAACTTCTTATTCCACTGCCTGGGACTCTGTTTCAACCCATAGAGTGACTTCCTGAGAAAACAGGCCTTCTCTTCATTTCCTCGAATCACAAAGCCCTCAGGTTGCTTCATGTATATCTTTTCAACTAGATCACCATGCAGGAATGCTGTTTTGACATCTAACTGCTTTAGTTCCATGTCTTCTTGAGTTACCTTTGATAAAAGTAACCTGATAGAGCAATGCTTCACTACTGGAGAAAACACCTCATTATAATCAATACCTTCTCTTTGTGTGAAGCCCCTGGCCACCAGCCTTGCTTTGTATCTGATTTTATCAGCTTTTCTAGCCTCTACCTTTTTCTTGTAGATCCATTTTGAACTAACTAGCTTCTGCCCTTTTGGTATGTCTACAAGCTTCCAGGTTTGGTTTCTCTCCAGAGATTCCATTTCTTCCATCATGGCCCCTATCCAGTGTTCACTCTCACTGCAACTTATTGCTTCCTTGAAACTACTAGGCTCTTGAAACTCCAAGTCTTCTGCTATACTCAATGCATAATATACACTTCCAGCTTGTCCATAGAAGTCAAGCCTTTGGATTTGTCTTCTTGGTCTGTCCCTTCCTATGCTATAAGTTCTGAGATTTGCAATCTCAGTGTGACTCTCTTCATCTTCTGATGACCTGTCATCTTCTTGTTGAGCTCGAGTATTCTTCTCTGGTGGTATCTGCTCCTCATTAAGCTCCACCTGAATAGAAATTCTTTCAGGTTCCACAGCACCATCAGCTTCCTCTTGACTTTCAGTAGAGTTGTATCCCATCACATCCTCATTGAACCTTACATCTCTACTTATCAAGAGCTTCTGGTTTCCCTGTTCCAAGCACCATAACCTGTAGCCTTTTATGCCCTCAGGATATCCTAGGAATACACATCTCTGTGCTCTTGCCTCAAGCTTGTCTTGCCTAATGTGAGCATAGGCCAGACAACCGAACACTCTTAAGTCATGGTAGTTTGGTACCTTTCCACTCCACACTTCTTCTGGAGTTTTAAATCCTAGAGTTGATGATGGTGACCTGTTGATCAAATAGCATGCATCGTTTATTGTTTCTCCCCAGAATGATTTAGGTAATCCAGCATCAATCAGCATACATCTAACTCTTTCCAGCACAGTTCTGTTAAATCTTTCAGCAACCCCATTTTGTTGGGGGTTTAGTGGGATAGTTTTGTGCCTTGTGATGCCCTTTTCTTCACAAAACCCTGTGAATTCAGTGGATAGATATTCCAAGCCATTATCTATCCTAGGATGTTTTAGTTTCTTCCCTCTTAGGTTCTCCACCTGACTCAACCATGTTTTAAACTTAAGAAATGCATCACTCTTGTTCCTTAAAACAAATACCCATGTTTTTCTACTGTAATCATCAATGATGGACATGAAATACCTTCCTCCTCCATGTGTTTCTGTTCTTGAAGGCCCCCAAATATCAGAGTGTACATAATCAAGTGGCTCTTGAGTAGAATGTATCCCTTTAGCATAAGGCAGCTTCTTGGCTTTTCCTAGAGCACACTTGTCACAGAAATCCAGTGTTCTATTTCCCATTTCACCAATGATGCCCTTCTTTGATAACTCTTTCAATCCTTTCTCTCCAATATGACCTAGTCTTCTTTGCCACTTCATAACATCTTCTCTGCTTATCACAGATTCAGCACATCCTATCACAGGTGATCCAATCAAAATAAACAGGCCGTTATGTTGCCTTCCTTTGATTACCAGCTTGTTGTGTTTAGTGATGTGAAGATAACCATCTAGTGAATTGAACTGACATCCATTTGCACAAGAGAACCAAGGGATAGAAGATTTCTCTTCAGTCCAAGAACATACCTTACTTGAGAAATAGTTCTGATGACTCCATCATGCATTTTTATTTGAACTGATCCTATGCCTTTAACTCTGCAGGAGTGGTCATTTCTCAGTAATACGCATCCACCATCTTCTTTCTGTAAATCCTTGAACCGGGATTCATTGGGACACATATGGAATGAACACCCAGTATCAAGAACCCATTCCTTTTCCATTTTTGTGTCTATGATGTTTAAGACTTCTGGAGTGTCTTCTTGATGCTCAGTCATAGCTACTTCTGCCCTCTGATTTTCCTGCTTCTTCTTCTTTTGTGGACAGTCGCTCTTCAAATGTCCAGCTTGTTTTCATTTGAAACACTTTCTGGTTTCAACCTAGTCTCCTTGTTTCTTTGCATTCTGAGTTCCAGATTTTTTATCTTTGAGTCCCTGGAACTTCTTCTTTTGGAAATTCTTTTTGAACTTAACGTTCAAACCTTCTCCAGCCTGTGCAGAGCCCTTTTCTCCCTGATTTTGAAAACACTTTGTCTTCAATGCTGATAGGATGGATTCATAGCTGATTTTACCATCCCTTCCAAACATCAGTGCATCTTTAAAACTTTACATGGACTTTGGTAGAACATTCAGCACCATCAGAGCCTTATTATCATCCTCCAAGTTCACCCCCAGATCTTCTAATTCTTCAATCATCTTGACAAACTCATCAAGTTGATCAGAAATAACCTTATCATCAGTGATTTTGAAGGACATTAATTTCTGCTTCAGAAATAGTTTATTGGATATAGACTTTGATTGATAGAGTTCCTCCAGTTTTCCCCATGCCTCCACTGCATTCTTGCACCTTGATGCCTCCTTCAAGGGTTTATCACCCAGACATAAGAATATCAGACTTAAGGCCTTCTTATCCAATTCTAGAAACTTGGATTTCTCAGCATCAGGCCATTGATCAACAGGAAGAAGTGCAGAGTCTAGGCTATTTTGAATCAGTACTGCATTCATTTTGATCTTCCAGAGTGAGAAGTCATTCTTACCTGAAAACTTCTCCACATCCATCTTTACTCCAGCCATTCTTTCTTCTTCTTTGAGTGTGTGTGTAGTGTTTCCCACAGACGGCGCCACTTGTTAAGATTTCAATCACTTACAACGCACACACACGAATTCAATCCAGAAAAGAATGAAAAATGAACTGAAAAACGACCAAACAAAACCGAACGCAAAACCAGAAACCAAATGAAGAACACAAAGCTTTTACGTGGTTCGATCAATGTGATCTACATCCACAGAGGCTCTATAAACCTCAATTCACTCCACTGAACAATCAATTACAAGAAGTATCCCAGAAAACCAGAAGCCCCAATTCAAAAATCGAATTGAGCCTAAGAACCCTAGCTATCTAATTCTAATGATTGTGTAGTGTTTACAGAGGGAAAAATACGTGTATCAACTCGTCTTTACAAGTGGAACAAATGTATATATAGAACTAAGCTCGTATCAAGAAGCTTCAGAAGCTGGAAGCAATTTTGTTCAACTGCTTTAAAACTGGTTACGTGCCTTTGACAAAGGGTTTCACATGCAACGGTTCAAAACTGTTGCATAATTCTGTTATAACCGTCACAACTCCGGTTCTTCAACAACCTCCAAAACTGAACTGCTTTAAACCCGACTTTCTGGCCCGGTTCTTCCCAACCTAAACCCGGTTCCTGATTCTTCCCAATCTCTACTACAAGACATGTCCACTTGATGAAATTGAATTGACATCTACAATATGTTATGTAATCTACACATTTGTGCTTACTTTGAACCAATTATCTAATGGTGTCCTAATTTGCATGATTTCAGATTCCATCCCACCCTTATATGATGGATGGGGAACCTTAGATTGATGTACTTTCTTATTGAAAAGAATTTCTCTGTAGAAGGAGAAATAAAAAAGTGTTTCAAATGTGACACTATTGGACATCTGGCAAAGGAGCGTCCAAAGAATTGGGCAATGATTTAGCTTGTAGGTGAAAGGGACTGGATCGGTTGGAATTAGAATGCATGATGGGGTTATTAGAATTCTAGACAATGTAAGATATGTCCCACAACTTAAAAGGAATCCAATATCTTTGGCATGTTAGATACTATAGGTTATAAATTTCACTCTAGAGATGGATATATCATAATGTCAAAAGGATCACAAGCGATAATCAAAGCTGTCAAGGAAAATGAATTGTACTTTGTCATTAGAAGTAGTGTTACTGGTGAGGCATCTAGCACAGTGAGTGAATATTAAACATACCTTTAGCACAAGAGATTGGCTCATATTAGTGAGAAAGGTTTGCAAGAGTTAAGTAAGCAAGGGCTATTATGTGGAGATAGTATATCACATATGGTGTTGTGTGAGCACTATGTATATGGCAAGGTAAAGAAATTAAAATTTTCTCAAGCTAGACATACTGCAAAGGTGCAATCCATGAATGGTGGCAAGTATTTCTTGACCATTATAGATGATTTTTCTAGGAAACTTCAGATATACATTCTCAAAGCCAAGAGTGAAACATTCTCAATATTTAAGGAATGGCTTGTTGAAACAGAAACTTGGCTAGTAAAAAATTTAAGGATCTAAGGAAAGATAATGGCTTAGAGTATGTCACAGATGAATTTAACCAATTCTGCAAAGACAGGGGAATTGTAAGACACAAGACAATGAATGGAACTCCACAACAGAATGGTTTAGCAGAAAGAATGAATAGAACATTCTTGAAAGAGTAAGGCGTATGATCGCAAATTCTGGAGTAACTAAGAAGTTTTCGGGAGAAGGGGTAACAACAACATGTTATCTAATAAATAGATCACCATCTACTGCATTGAACTTGAAAACCCATGAAGAAGTTTTGAATGGATCACCTGCAAATTATTCTGAGAAGAGTATTTGGTTGCCTAGCCTTCGCACATGTAAGACAAGACAAACTACAACCAAGAGCCATAAAATGTATCTTTCTAGGTTATTTAAAGGCAATTAAGGGTTATAAAGTGCAGCGCCCCAATCCCGTTAATTCGGGATTGAAGTGCTACTAATTTTTCTTTTCTTTTATTTACGTAATAAATTAGATAAAGTGCAAAAGCGTGACATAAAATATTTATCGGATAAAAGTAGAGATTTTATTGACAATAAAATATTGTCACAACATATTTACACTAGTGGTTCCAAAGATTCTAAGTAAAAGGAAACACCCGGATTTTGTGACACATAAACTTACTTATATACATAGAAGAGGCAAAAACATCTTAAAATTGCGGGTAGAAAAAGGAACCCGGTGACCTTTCCTGCTACAGCCCTGCCACCCCGCTCAGCTAATCTGAAGATTTGTATTTAAGGGCATGAGTATAAACCCAGTGGGAACTTTGTAAGCAGTTATACTAAAAGAAGGTGCACAATAATAAATACATCCTTAACTTAGGAGCCCATGTTACGACTCAAAAGCCATATTGCTGGACTTAGGGGCCAAACTTACGACTCCCAAGCCCTACTCAAAAGCCAATCTTACGACTTAAGAGGTATCATATTAATAAGCCCGAAGGCAAACATACTTATCAAAGTACAAGGTCAATATCATAATGTACTTACAAATAGCCAAGTCACCCACCTTTTATGCTTGCTTTATAGTAGGTAAGTCGCGTACGTCCCAAGGCCCGACCTGCACTACACCTATCACCTGTTGTTTTATTAATTATTAATACTTATTGGGCTTAGTATTTAAAAATTATTAAGTGCGGTACACTATCCTTGAATTATATCTATTTGTTACAATCTCTAATACATAAGCCAAGTTGTTATAAATTATAGTCCTAAATTAAAAGACCTAATTATCTATTTAATTTAAATTATTAATTACACTAATAAATATTTTAAAGTAACTAACATGCATCTTAAACAACAACTATTTAATACAAACTTAAGAAAATAGCTAAATTTATATTTCTATTTAAATCAAGAAAATAATTAAATGACAATAAGAAAAGAAAACTATTAAATAGGACATACCTCAAAATATTTTAACACTATACGACAACTTCCCAAAACACCGACTCGAGCGTTGTCGAAAATAAATTAGTAAGGACCTCCTAGTTAAAGAAAATTCAATATATTCAACGCAATGTTTAGTTACTATTTCTATAGTTTACAGCCTATTTATGTAGAAATCTTTATAATGTTTACAAAATTATTTTCGATGTGGTATCCTATCTCATTCATTTTAGTAGAAATACTTCACCTTATACCTTTACTAAATATAGTAAGCTAGGTTGATATATTTTATAATATAACTTACGAAAGTTTAGTTAACTAAATATAGTAATGTGATTACTATCTTATCATTATTTTATTATATGTACGTATATGTATTATATGTATATAATATATAGTATGTTATAAATTAAATATATTTCTTATTTTTTATGCTCGATGTTTTTTTAGATTTCTACATTATATATTTTTAATTTTCATCCTTTGGGTGCTAAGAGTGCAGTCGACCTGGTACACCGCGGTCACACTTATTTTCCAAAATACAATCATAAAAGTCAAATAACTTTGCAATTTAAACTAAAATAAAATTGGTAAAATTATTTTAAAATGCAAAGAATGTATTTTATTGCGTCTTCAAGATTCGGGGTATCACAGTCTCCCCTACTTTTAAAAATTTCGTCCTTGTAGATATTAGTTCAATATCATCAAGTGTTTGTGGTATGAAGTAGAGGTTTTAAGGATTCCAGAACCGGGTTTGAAATGCAAGGAACCGGGTCAGAGAACCGGATTTTAACTAGATTCAGAAAAGAGGTTAGAAAGAGAAGCGGGCCCATGGTAGTTATAACCACTGATTACAACTGTTTCTATTCTGTTGCATGAGAATCCGTTGTAGTATCTTCGCTGCAGCAGTTTTTTGGAACTTGAGTCAAATTTGGTTACAACTGCCTCAACTCCCTGATTCAAGCTCCAGCATTTATATACATTGTAAACACTTGTAGTTGCGAGCTAGTAGACGTAATTTTCCCTCTGTAAACATTACTCAATCAAGAGAATTAGATCTCTAGGTTTTTTCTGCTCAAATTAAGCTGTGATTTGGGGGTTTCTGGATTTCTGGATAATTCTTGTAAATTTGTTGATTAGTGGAGTGAATTGAGGTGTATAGAACCTTCATGGATGTAGATCACATTGATCGAACCACGTAAAAGCCCTGTGTTCATCATTTTTCTTTCCTGTTCTTGGTTCGGTTATTGTTGGCCGATTTCTTGGTTGCATTTCATTGAAACTCAGTTGTGTGTTGTTTTGTGTGAGGTTGAGCTAATCCTAACAAGTGGCGCCGTCTGTGGGAAACGTTCTCATGCAACCAGAAGATAAGATGTCAGGAATTAAGATGGATTTGGATAAATTCTCAGGGAGGAATGACTTCTACCTATGGAAGATCAAGATGAAGGCCATTCTGGTGCAAAATTGGCTCGTAAGTGCTCTCAAACCTGAAAGTGATTGGATAGAGATTGAGAAGCCCAAATATGCAGAAATAGACCAAAAGGCTTTGAGTTTAATCATCTTGTGCCTGGGTGATAAGCCATTGAGGGAAGTTTCGAGGTGCAAGAATACAATTGAGGCCTGGACCAAATTGGAGGACCTTTATCAGTCCAAGTCAGTATCAAATAAGCTGTTCCTCAAGCAGAGGTTGCTAGCTTTCAAAATGGTGGAGGAAAAGGACATTTCTGATCAATTAGATGAGTTTTCAAAACTTCTTGATGAGCTGGAAGATCTTGGGGTAACTATGGAGGATGATGACAGAGCATTGATGGTGTTAAATGCTCTACCAAGTTCTATGGAAGGATTCAAAGATACTTTGATGTTTGGGAGGCAGGATAAATTGAGTTATGACTCAATCATTACTGCCTTGAAGACCAAATGCTTACAAAATCAAGGAGACAAGAAGGCAACTCAATCTTGTGAAGGACTGAGTGTCAAGTTCAAAAGAAACTACCAAAAGAAGAAGGGCCAAACCTCAAATAATCCAAAAAGTGGCAACACTGTTTCAAAGAAGTCTGGAGAATGGGTAGAAAACAGAAAATGCTTCAAGTGCAAACAGATAGGGCATCTAAAGAAAGATTGTCCACGAAAGATGAAGAAGAAGGAAGGTGAGGGTGCTGAAGCTGCCACAGTTGAGCATGAAGAAGACACACGAGAGGTCTTGAATGTCACTGAGTCAAAAATGGAGATGGAATGGGTCTTGGATACAGGTTGCTCCTTCCATATGTGTCCTCATGAAGAATGGTTTCAAAACATCAGGAAAGAAGATGGAGGGTGTGTACTGCTAGGAAACGACCAATCCTGCAGAGTTCAAGGCACTGGATCAGTAAGCATCAATATGTTTGATGGGGTTACAAGAAAAATTACAAATGTAAGGTATGTGTCTGGACTTAAAAGAAATCTGATCTCCCTAGGATCTCTTATTTCTACTGGGTGTGAATTTAAGTCTGTTGATGGTAAATTACACATAACCAAAGAGAATAAACTGGTAATCAAAGGAAGACAACACAATGGATTGTTTATCTTGATAGGTAAACCAGTGGTTAGGAATGTGGGGAATATTCTGGGTAAAGATGAATTAACACTGTGGCATAAGAGGTTAGGACAAATTGGAGAAAGGGGATTGAAAGAGCTATCCAAAAGAGGTATAATAGGAGAGGTTGGAAACTAGACACTTGAATTCTGTAACAAATGTGCACTAGGAAAATCACACAAACTGCCTTATGCCAAGGGGATACACATTAATCAAGAACCTCTAGATTATGTTCACTCTGATATCTGGGGACCATCCAGAACTGAAACTCATGGAGGAGGAAAGTACTTCATGTCTGTTATTGATAATTTCATTAGGAAAGTGTGGGTGTTTATCTTAAGAAACAAGAGTGATGCCTTCACTAAATTCAAGACATGGTTGCTTCAGATGGAAACATTGATGGGAAAGTAGCTCAAGCATTTAAGAACTGACAATGGCTTAGAGTATCTATCCACAGAGTTCACAACTTTCTGTAATGAAAAGGGGATTACCAGACACAGAACAGTTCCCATGAATCTACAACAGAGTGGAGTGGCAGAAAGATTCAACAGAACTATTCTTGAAAGAGTAAGGTGTATGTTAATTGATGCTGGTTTGCCAAAGGTATTCTGGGGAGAAACAATCAATACAGCTTGTTACCTAATAAACAGATCACCTGCATCATCTCTAGCGTTCAAAACACCAGAAGAAGTATGGAGTGGAAGAGTTCCAAATTACTCAGGTCTAAAGGTGTTTGGATGTTTGGCTTATGCTCACATGAAATCAGATAAACTTGATCCTAGAGCATACTAGTGTGTGTTTCTGGGATATCCAGAGGGAATCAAGGGTTACAGGTTATGGTGCATGGAACCTGGGAGTCAGAAACTAATGATAAGCAGAGATGTGAAGTTCAATGAATTAATTATGGGATATCATTTTTCTGGAAATCAAGAAGAACATGAAGGAGGCACTGAATCAGAAAGGTTATCAGTTCAGGTGGAGACTCAGATGGATCATGGACCACAAAGAGGTGAAAACTTGACTGAGCACTCAAGTGATAGTTCTTCAGAAGAAGAAGACATGCCACCCAGAAATACAAACCTGAGAGACTACAGCATTGCCAGAGATAGATCAAGGAGGCAAATACAGAGACCAGACTTTTATGGACAGGCTGGAAGTGTACATTATGTACTCAGTATTGCTGAAGACATAGAACATCATGAACTCCAGAATTTCAGAGAAGCAGTCAGTGGTGATGAAAGTGAATACTGGATTAGTGCAATGATGGAAGAAATGGAATCTCTGGAAGGGAATGGCACCTGGAAGCTGGTGGATAAACTAAAGAGGCAGAAGCTGGTAAGTTCCAAATGGATTTACAAGCTGGTGGATAAACTAAAGAAAGGTTGGTGGCAAGGGGTTTTATTCAGAAGGAGGGTATTGAGATTTTCTCTCCTGTGGTAAAATATTGTTCAATCAGACTACTTTTGTCAAAAGTAACACAAGAGGATATGGAGTTACAGCAGCTGGATGTAAAAACAGCTTTCTTACATGTAGACTTAGTTGAGAACATATATATGAAGTAGCCTGAGGGGTTTATGATTCCTGGAAATGAAGAAAAGGTATGTTTTCTCAAGAAATCATTATATGGGTTGTAACAAAGTCCAAGGCATTGGAATAAGAAGTTCAATAAGTTTATGTTAAAAGCTGGTTTTGTCAGAAATCTGTATGATAGTTGTGTTTATTTTGATAAGAGTACAAGTGTTGATCCTGTATACATGTTGCTGCATGTGGATGACATGCTTATTGCAAGCAAGAGTACACATAAAATACATCAGCTTAAGAAGAAGTTGAGTTCTGAGTTTGACATAAAAGACTTAGGGGATGCCAAGAAGATTCTGGGAATGAGTATAATCAGAGATAGAGCTGCTGGAAGTTTATGGTTGTCTCAGAGGCATTACCTTCAGAAAGTGGTAGAGAGGTTTCAGATGCATGAGGCTAAAACATTGAGTATTCCAATAAGCCAATAACTCAGACTATCAAAGGAGCAGAGTCCTAAGACAGCAGAAGAAGTGAGATACATGAGAAATGTACCTTATGCAAGTGGGGTTGGAAGTTTAATGTATGGTATGATATGCAGCAGACCAGACTTAGCATATTGTGTGTCTTTGGTTAGTAGGTATATGTCAAATCTAGGGAAAGCTCACTGGGAGGCTTTGAAGCAGGTGTTAAGGTATTTAAAGGGAACAGTTAATCTGGGGTTGAAGTTTCAGAAACTGGCAAACATGGCTATTCCTTTGGAAGGTTTTGCAGATGCTGATTTTGCTGGTAATATTGACACCAGGAGGTCAATCACAGGATATGTGTTCACTTTATATGGTACTGCAGTAAGCTGGAGAAGTGTGCAGCAATCAGTAGTAGCTTTATCAACTACAGAAGCTGAGTACATGGCTTTGACAGAGGCAATTAAAGAAGCTGTGTGGTTGAAAGGTATTATGAAGGATCTGGAGATAAAGCAGGAATGTGTAACTACATATTGTGACAATCAGAATGCACTACATCTGGTAAAACATCAAGCCTTCCATGAAAGATCCAAGCATATAGATGTTAGGTTGCATTTTGCAATGGATGTGATTGATGCAAGGTCAGTAGAGGTTAAGAAAGTCCATACAAGTGACAATGCTGCTGATTTCTTAACTAAAGCAGTGCCTGGAAGTAAGGTGGTCCATTGCTCAAGACTAATTAGGCTTGAACGATGTGATTAAAGGATAAAGAGCAAGGCAGGTTTGAGGTGATGATATACACTTGACTTCATTGAGGTGGAGATTTGTAGATATTAGTTCAATATCATCAAGTGTTTGTGGTATGAAGTAGAGGTTTTGAGGATTCCAGAACCGGGTTTGAAATGCAAGGAACCGGGTCAGAGAACCGGATTTTAACCAGATTCAGAAAAGAAGTTAGAAAGAGAACGGGGCCCGTGGTAGTTATAACTGCTGATTACAACGGTGTCTATTCTGTTGCATGAGAAACCGTTGTAGTATCTTCGCTGCAGCAGTTTTTTGGAACTTGAGTCAAATTTGGTTACAACTGCCTCAACTCCCTGATTCGAGCTCCAGCATTTATATACATTGTAAACACTTGTAGTTGCGAGCTAGTAGACGTAATTTTCCCTCTGTAAACATTACTCAATCAAGAGAATTAGATCTATAGGGTTTCCTGCTCAAATTAAGCTGTGATTTGGGGGTTTCTGGTTTTCTGGATACTTCTTGTAAATTGGTTGATTAGTGGAGTGAATTGAGGTGTATAGAACCTCCGTGGATGTAGATCACATTGATCGAACCACGTAAAAGTCCTGTGTTCATCATTTTTCTTTCCTGTTCTTCGTTCGGTTATTATTAGCCGATTTCTTGCATTTCATTCAAACTCAGTTGTATGTTGTTTTGTGTGAGGTTGAGCTAATCCTAAAAGTCCTCAAAATTGTACTTACTTGGTTTAGGATTTTCGGATATTTTGCTAAGATCTCATCTTCTCGTTCCCAAGTAGCTGCTTCCTTCCCATGTGTACTCCATTACACTAGTATTAAGGGAAACTCACTATTCTTCAATGTGTGGATTTTTCTTCTTGGGATAGCAATGGGGCTCTCCTTATAAGTGAGATTTTTATTGACTTCCAGATTCTCATGATGAATAACGTGATTTGAATCTGGGACATACTTCATAAGTACTGATACATGGAAGACGTTATGGATATTGGTAAATTCTAGTGGCAGAGCCAACTTATAGGCGACGTCTCCAATTCTATCTAGGATCTCAAATGGACCAATATATCTAGGTTTCAACTTTCCTCTTTTGCCGAAGCATATTACCCCCTTCATTGGTGCCATTTTGAGAAAAACCTTATCACCAATATTGAATTGTAAATCCTTCCTTCGTGTGTCAGCGTATGTTTTCTGTTGATCTTGGGCAGCCTTAATTCTTTCTCGAATTTCAGTTACTACTCCAATGGTTCTTTCGATGATCACCGGACCTAAGACCTTTCGTTCTCCAACTTCGTCCCAGTAAATCGGCGATCTACATCTTCTCCCATATAGTGCTTCATATGGTGCAATTTTTATAGTAGCTTGGTAACTGTTATTATAGGAAAATTCTACTAGTGACAAATATGTTTCTCAATTCCCTCCAACGTCTAGTACACAAGCTCTAAGCATATGTTCGAGTGTCTGTATCGTTCTTTCTGACTGTCCGTCGGTTTGTGGATAGTAAGATGTGTTGAAGTTGAGTTTTGTCCTAAGCCGTTTGTAGACTTCTCTAGAATTTTGAGGTGAAACGTGTATCACTGTCCGAAACTATGGTAATTGGTACTCCATGTAATTTAACAATCTGATCTATGTACCTTTGAGCAAGTTGATCCATGCTAAGTGTCATTCTTACTGGAATAAAGTGTGCTATCTTCGTAAGCCTATCAATGATCACCCAAATAGCTTCATTCCTTTTTGTTGTTCGTGGCAGTCGAGTAACAAAGCCCATTACTATGCGTTCCCACTTCCATTCGGGAATCTCTAAAGGGTGTAAGAGTTCTGAAGGCCATTGGTGCTCTGCTTTAACTTGTTGGCACGTTAAACATCTTTTAACGAATTGCCCTATTGATCATTTCATATTTCTCCACCAGTAGATCTCTTTTAGATCCTTGAACATTTTCGTCCCTCCTGGATGAGCTGTGTATGGGTATTGTGAGCTTCTTCAAGAATTTCCTTCCTTACGTCATCATCCTTGGGTACACATAATCTTCCTTTGTATGTTAAAGTCCCATCTGGTGTTACAAAGAACCCCTTGATGGTTCTTGCAATTGCCCAGTCTTTCATCTTGAGGAGGAATTTGTCAGTCTTTTGTGCTATCTTTATTCGATCTCTCAAGGTAGGTTGTATGGTTAATGCTGCGATCACAACAGTAGTACGGCCTAACTTCACAAAACCTAGATTCAACTTAGCAAATTCTATTAGTAATAGCTCATGTTGTGTTGGGAGAGTGGCCATATGACTTTCATTTTTCCTACTAAGTACATCAACTACGACGTTTGCCTTGCCCGAATGATAGTGGATGGTGCAATCATAATCCTTTACTAGCTCCAACCATCTTCTTTGGCGCATGTTGAGTTCCTTTTGTCTGAAAAAGTACTTTAGACTCTTGTGATATGTGTAGATTTCACATTTCCCACCATAGAGATAATGACGCCATATATTTAATGCGTGAACAACAACAACTATTAGTTATAGGCCATGTGTAGGGTAGTTTAACTCATGGGGTTTTAATTGTCTTGAGGCATAAGCGACGACCTTTCCATGTTGCATCAAAACGCATCCTAGTCCTAATTTTGAGGTATCGGAATAAATGATAAATCCATCTGATCAGTCGGGGATAGTTAGAACTGGCATAGTTATCAGTCTCTGCATAAGCTCTTGAAAGCTGTTTTGACATTCGTCAGTCCAGTGGAACTGGTTGCTCTTCTTTGTCAATTGAGTCAAAGGCCTAGCGATCTTTGAGAAATCTTGGATGAATCTTCTATAGTAACCAGCTAGACCCAGAAAACATCGAACTTCATTCACATTCTTCGGAGCTTTCCAATTCATTACTGCTTCGACTTTGGCGGGATCCACTTCAATTCCACTAGCCGTGATAATATGGCCCAGAAAAATAACTCGATCTAGCCAAAATTCACATTTGCTAAATTTAGCATAAAGCTTCTCCTGTCGTAAGGTACCTAGGATAATTTTAAGATGCTTCTCGTGTTGTTCTTTATCTCTTGAGTATACTAAAATATCGTCGATGAAAACTATGACAAACTGGTTTAGATAAGGATGGAATACCCTATTCATCAAATCCATGAATACTACGGGTGCATTTGTCAATCCAAAAGGCATTACTATGAACTCATAATGTCCATATCATGTTCTGAAGGCTGTCTTAGAAATATCACATTCTTTGACCTCGAGTTGGTGGTAGCCCGATCTGAGATTGATCTTTGAGAACACGCTAGCTCCCTTCAGTTGGTTAAAAAGATCTTCTATTCTAGGCAAGGGATACTTATTCTTGATTGTTAGGCAGTTGAGTTCCTGATAGTCTATGCACATTCTGAGAGATCCGTCTTTCTATTTTACGAATAGCACAGGGGCTCCCCATGGAGAGACACTTGGCCTGATGAACCTCTTGTCAAGTAGCTCCTGAAGTTATATTTTAAGTTCTTGCAATTCCTTAGGCGCCATTCGATAAGGTGCTTTAGATATAGGTGCAGCTCCCGACACTAAATCTATTGTGAATTCAACCTGTCGATCGGGAGGTGCCCCTGGTAATTCATCTGGAAATACGTCCACGTAATCTCTCGTCATTGGTATATCAGTGGGTGTAACCTCAACACTATTATTTTCCATAACATTTACTAGGTAGCCTTCATTTCCTCTTTTCCGTAACATTCTTACAACTTTCATTGCTGACACAATACGCGGTTTGGTATTAGTTTTGGCTCCGTAGAAGGTGAATTTGGATCCTATTGTTCTTTCAGAATCTATTTCACACTCAAAACATCGGATTGTTGCTTTATTCTTTGTCAACCAATCTATACCTAAAATAACATCAAAACATTTCATCTCTATTACATATAGATCGGCTTCCAGTTCTTGGTTACTTATCAAAAGTTTCACACCAGTCACGATATCCTTAGACCTAATAGTCTTTCCCGAGGGAATACTCATTGTCAACTCCTCTCCATTTTATTACCTTTCAGACCTAATTTCCTTTTAAAATCTTCTGACATAAAAGAATGTGATGCACCAGTATCAAACAAAATAAATGCTGGAAGATCGAACATAAGTAGCATACCTGTCATGGTTTCATTCTCCTCCGTTAGTTCTTCTTGTGCTAGAGCAAAAACACGTGCCTTCCCTGATTTCTTGTCTGGTGCATTAACATTTTGTGGCGCCTTGATCTGCGAGGTAGTGCACTCCCAATACCTATGTCCTGGTCGATTGCACTTATAGCAAACATATCGGAATTGAATTTGGTCCTGGTCCTCCCCTGGGATTTGCCCTCTTCACAGTGTGGTTAGTCTTATTCCTATCTCTAAAATCCCATTCTCTTTTCCCGGGTTGCTCTTGAGGTTTCTGGTTGTTTTCTAAAGTCTGGCTAAGGGATACAATATGCGCTTGTTCAAACTTTTCATGGTACGCAGGCAGTTTCAAACCTGACACGATACCTCCAATCTCTGGATGCAAACCTCTCTCAAAACATCTTGCTTTTCTCTCATCTGTATCAACCAAGAGTGGAGCATATTTAGATAATTGATTAAAACGCCTTTCATACTCCATTACTGGAAGGGTTCCCTACTTCAGATTGACAAACTCAGTTTCCTTTTGATCCCGGATAGATTATGGAAAGTAACGGTCCATCATCATGTTTTCAAAATCATTCCAGGTCATATTTTTCTTTTGCTCATTCGTCATTGTTCGCTCATGTGATTTCCACCAGTGGTTCTACGAGTTGAAATATTGCGCACGAAACCTTTTGATTTTCAGTTGATTCCACATGACGAAATTGCTCTATAATGACATTAGTATTGACACCCTGGTTCTGTGGATTCGGTACATTTTGGTTAGCTGGTATTTGTTGTATGAGTCCCTGTAGAGAGTTCAGGAACTCCCGTGCAAAATCCGCTCCTTGTACTTCAATAGCAGGTGGAGGTTGTCTCCCGGCAGCTGGCCCGACAAATGGCTCATTTTCATTTTGCACATGTTTACGTGGTCTTCCTCGTGCTGCAATACTTTTGGGAGAAAGAGAAATAACACTTAATTATATGCGTATATACCCTTGTTTAACACATTGAATAATTTATAAGCAAGTGACACGTTGGTTTTCTGACCTAGTGTTTCACAAGTGTACGGTGGTAGGTGTAGTAGCGGCAGTCAAGGTCAATCCCACAAGGAATAGATTTTAGGTAATTCGATACCTCGATAATCTAGGATTGTCCTAACTAGATACTAAATTGCAAAGAGTTTGTTCTTACTAACTACACGACTTAACAGCTAAATTACTTAATTAACTATGGTTTAACACTTGGCAAACAAAGAGGATAACAATCAACGAGAAAGGGTATCCTAGGGCTTCGATTTAAGGATATTACTTCAATGTTAAATATGATTAACTTATAGATTTACCAATTCTAATATTTATTAGGCGGCACGATAATAATATAACCCTTCTCTCAAAGAGATTAAACCGTTGATTAATTAAGCTAATTACCCTCTCGAGTTAATTAAACCTAATAACTCCCAAACGATCCTAAGCCACGGCCTACACAGTCATAGACAACTGTGCTCTATGTCATAAGTCTGATAACAATTCCCTCCTCTCGAACCGGAATTGCTAAACTAAATTACTAAATCTAGGTGATCAAGCTAATTATAAGCACAAACATAGAGATAAACACGTAAAGAACGGAATCAATAAATCAAAACATAAATCAAAACATTGTCATAATAATCCCTACTCTCTAACCCTAGGACACGAATAGCTTAGCTACTCATGCCTAGCAATAACCTAATACAAGATTCTACGGAAAAAATTGTAAAAGATTAAACTAGGAAAGAATGACTAAACCCGGATTAATCCGTCTCGATGATCTTCGTCTTCTTTGTCCTCCAAGTCTTCTTCTAGGTAGAATGATGATGTAACTGATGTTCTCGATGTTCTCCTCTAACTCTCGAGCTTGGGGTCCTTTTTATAGAGTTGGGGACGAATATTTGGGAACATAGGATCAAAATCCTACCAAAACTAGGAAATAAGGACTTTTGACACGGCCGTGTTAGTCTTTTGACGCAGCCGCGTCGCGTTTTGCGCAGGCGAGTTTTCAGGTCTTCCTTCCAAGCCATATTTTAGGGTCTTACGATCATTTTTGAGATTTTTCTCTTTCGGACAAAGTTGTAGTCCTTTGAATCAGCTTTCTAACGCCACCAATTTCACCTGAATCAGAGTTGTAGATCTCAAGATATGGTCAAAATACAAGAGGTATGTCAAGCTGATAGAAAACTTCACTTTCGGGACACTTTTGACGCGGCCGTGTTGCAGATCTGACGCGGCCGTGTTGTATTCCTGCATTGATTCCATATTCTAGGCCACTTTTGACATGGCCGTTTTGTATATATGACACGGCCGTGTCATATCTGCTCTAGTTTGTCCTCTTGACAGGTCTGGGCCGGTCTAGGCCGGTTTTTGGCCTGTTTGGACCTGTTTTCGCCAATTTTGTCCGGTTTAAACACTCCTTCGACTTGTTCTTTCGTTTCTTAGTTGTAAATCATGACTTTTACTCCTGAAAATACTCAAAATACCTTAAAACAAGCCAAACACGTTAAATGGTTCAATTCGTAGCACTTTATCCAATTCTTGAGCAATTATGCACATAATTCCTATAAAAATACTATCATAAATCGACATAATTAACGTGTATCAAAACCCCCTAAACTTAAACTGTTGTTTTTCCCGAACAACATAACAAAAGACACAAAGAATACAATCGATTATGCATTTGTTTAGGGCGATTAGATGATGAATTCAGTTTCAAACTGATTTTTCTTAAAATAACTAGGCAACAAAATCCACTTGAGCATATGCGATAACGCGAAAATCAACTAATCTCGAGACTTTGAACTTTCGAATTATTCAACCCTCACCGGGTAAGTGTTTCACTCATCTCTCAAGTGTTTAGGCTAAAATAATTTCCACTCATATTGAATTACATGCCAAACCTACCATATGCTTGCCAATCATCTAAACTAGACCTTGTACTCCATACGTGTGACAAAGGATCAAAAAGGTATTCTTTTGGTTGTCATGTGGGCTTAAGGTAAGGTGGGATACATTTAGATATGAGTGACTATTCATTGGACTAATCAAGTTACGTCTAACCCGACTACCCCTCAATATAATCACTCAGCCTCACTCTTCGAATCTCAGCAAATCATCCCAACAAAAATGACTTATTCACCTTCAATAAACCTTACAACTTAAGTGCTTTTCATCTATATGGGTACCACATTTTTGGGACTACCCGACTGTTCTAATCAGTTCAAACAATTTAAGCACTTTATTTCATAACCTCTTCTAAAAAATACTAACAACAACAAACTTTTTTTTTTTCGATTTTTTTTTCCTTTTCCATTTCTTTATAGACTTTCGCACTTGGAGAGGCTATTTTTCTTGGATTTTCACCTATCATTTTGCTCTTCCCTTCATCTTTTGAAAATATCCCTACTTCCCATTCCTTCCTACAAATTGTTCACCCAAAATTCCTTCCAGTTCTCCTCCCTCTAACTTGATTAATCCAATTAGGGCCAAAAGAGTTCAATCAAAAGGTTTCGGATGACATTGTTAGGTTATGAATAAATAAGGCTATAAGGCTCAAGTGCGCTAACAAGGGACAATTTTTTTTTTTTTTTTTTTTTTTTTTGACATTATGGTTCAAAGGCAATTTTCATGGTTCAAATAAATAGGCTTAAACAAAAATTTGCCTAAGATCATTTCCTCAATCACACCCATATTTGACACATTCTTAGTAAAGACTCAAGGCAAGTTCTAGAGACTAGTACACATATTCAATCAAATTCACACCGAAAGAAAGTATATTACTCCGAAAATAGGAGTATAGTTAGGCTCAAATTCTTACAAGGTTAATTTTGATTGAATATTCTAAGTTCAAGCTCAATTTCATCTCGAATCACCTCTCATGCTCTATTATGTGCTATGTTTTCATCTACTTCTCAAAATCATTTCATCATTAACCATTCATCATCCATCTTTCCCTATTGTTCTCTTTTTCTTTTTCTTTTCACTTGTTACCTATTAACTTGTCGGGTTTATCTTATTCTTACTGACTCTAAAATCTAAAGTAATAATAAGACTCTAAACTCTAGACTCCTAAAACTCAACATGGAAATGAAATGTAATCAAACTTGGATTCACAGACCCAACATCACCAATAAAGCAGATAAATGGGCTCACAAACCCAATAACTCCAATCGAAGCAATAAAAATCAGCGCAATGGGCTCACGGACCCACTATTAACCATTAATATCAAACAACAAGCAAATCAACCGACCAATCAACTAAAAGAAGATAGCATCAAAACTATAAATATAGTTGCCAAGAGGTCCCACGGCACACCCTCTCCCCAAAACTTGGTTGAAAGCCAATGTTTGGAGGAAAATCGTGGTACGCCTTGGTGCTAACTTACAACTCATTATGGTGGTGGTGGGGGTTGAAACCCATATTGGCTCCAAAATTGTGCCATAGCCTCCCACTGAGTCTGTTGTTGCTGTCTCCATACTCGCTCTTCATCACTCCTTTGAAGGAGTGTATTAAGTAGTCCACTTTGATCATGCAATTATGGGTTTCACGTTTTTTTTTTAACTTAAAATCATATGACACGGCCGTGTTGGATGTGTAACGCGACCGTGTTGTTTTTTAACCAGAACTGGATTATTGCGTACAGTTTTGACGCGGCCGCGTCCAACATGTGACGCCGTGTTGGTTGTCTAGTGTCGATTGCTTTTCTAGGGAGAATTTGAAGCGGCCGTGTTGTAATGCTAACGCGGCCGTGTCCACTTTGAATGGAAAACTGGGTTTCTGGGCATGATTTTGACGCGGCCGTGTTGTTTTGGCTTAATTTTGACGCGGCCGTGTCCATAGTGCGACACGGCCATGTTGATTCCTTCTTCTTTAGCTTGAGTTTTTCGTCTCTTCGACCCCTGTTTCTTGCAACACTCTACCATGTTGATTCCTAAAAACATAAAACACTAAAAACACAAGTAAAAACATAAAACATACATAAATAATTGAAATAAAATAAAAATAAAAAGGGTAAACATCAGGTTGCCTCCCGACAAACACTTTGTTTTATGTCATCAGCTAGACGTCCTCCTCTTATCAACAATTTTCTGGCCACCCCGAGTCGGATGTTTTATGAACAATTAATGAGCTATTTAGGGCGTGTAAATTTCCTAAAGTAGCTTGGGTAGTATGAATAATGCTACAATTATGTCTACCCCTTAGACCCGACTTATGTATTGGGAGGGTGATGGTTTCGTTTTGAACACGAAAAATCAACTCCCCTTTAGGCACATCTATAAGTGTTTGGCTAGTCACCAAGAAAGGTCGTCCTAAGATAAAAGAAAATTCATCATTCCCTTTCATGTCGACAACTAAGAAATCACTAGGGAATTCAAAATTCAGCACTCTCACCATTACATCCTCCGCTACTCCAAACGACGTTAATGAAGATCCATCAGCCAATGGGATAGTAGTAAAGGATCATTTAATCTCCCTTAATCCTAATTGTCTATACTGCTTAAGAGACATCAGATTTATGCTAGAACCCAAATCGCACATGACATTGTGAAAATCATGACTACCAATTGAGCAGGAAATAGTAAAACTCCTTGGATCTTTCTTTTGTTGCTCTTTTTGGTTTCATGCTTGTGTTTGTGCTCTTTTTGGGACTGCTCAGTTTCTTTTTCGTTGTCTCTTTTCCATCCTTCCTCTTCTTGGTTTCCTTTTGGGTGGGTGAAGCTCTTCCTTCTTTGTTACCCCCCTATCTTGGACTCTTTCCTGTAATGGTTCCTGTTTCACAACAACAGTGCTAGATCGCTCTCCAGGCTCAAGGTTAGCAAATAATGAATTTTTAAAACAAAAATTTAAAGACTCATCAAGAATAAGAGATGAAATTTTCTTATCTATGATTGTATTGATTTCCTCCTTCTCAATATTTTTTACTTTCTTAATTAGTTTTTTCGCTTCATGGTCCTTCGTGCTCATAGTACCATTGTCGTCACTAGATGCTATCTTCCTTCTATTCAGTGCTTAAGGAAATGGGGGAGGAGGTACATATGCCGGTGGAGGCACATATGCTGGTTCCTCTACTCCGGTTTCTTGAACCTTACTTGAGTTCACATCATCTTTTTGCTCCTCTGGGTGCTTCTTTTTCACCAAGTGCTCCTCTGACTTCACAACATTACAGTGCTCCCTTGGATTAACCACTGTGTCACCGGGATATTGGCCCTACTTGTGTTGAGCCCCTACAATCTTTACCAATTAGCTCATGTTTGATGACAATTCACCAATGCTTGCTTGAGTCTGAACCAATATGTTCTCGAGCCTTTTAATGTCAGCCCCCTATCCAGTTATGTGCTTATTTAGCTCAATAAACTTTCCATCTACTTTCTTTTCCAACTGAGCTAGTTTCTCGTCGTATTTAGCAAACTAGGACTGCACAATCTCCTCTTGGGTGGGCTTCATGCCATCATGAATCATCCCACGCGTAACAGTGAATCCGGGTGGCGGATTAAGTATATTCTGCGAGTTACCATACGAGAAGTTCTGATGGTTCTGATTCTGAGGGTACCGATTGTACCTAGGCTGATTGTTCTGGAAATTGTTGAAGTTTCATTGATTCACAAAGTTTACGTCTTCAACTTCTTCCTGAGCCCCTGGCTGTTGTGCTAACGTCAAACTAGTTAGCAAATTTACCTGACTCGTCAAGGCTGTTAACTGTGATGTGAGCTTTTCAATTGGCTCATTATTGACTAGCTCGACTTTCATTACATTCGCCACTTTCCTTGGCATGTTTCTCTCATTCGACCATTGGTAGCTTGTTCTGGCCATAGCGTCCAGGATTGAGAATGCCATCCTCACTGACTGCTCCATCAAACTACCACCTTCAGCTATCTAACTAATTTCTAGTTGGAGCAAGTAGACCATTATAAAACTTACATACCTGCTGCTTCTTTGTAAACCCATGTTAAGGGCAACTCCGGATACGATCCCGAAATCGCTCCCAAGCTTCTCCGAATGGCTCTTGGTCCAAATTGCTTGAACTAGTTAATCTGATTCTGCAGGTCGAGCATCTTGCTCGGTGCAAAATACTTCAACAGAAAAGAAGTACTCAAGTCTTCTTAATCACTGATATCTTCCAGCGAATTAAACCACTATAGTGCTCTGTCCTTCACTGAGAAAGGAAACAGTCTCAACTTGACCTGCTCGTGCGGCACGTGATTTATCTTGATTGTGTCCGCCAGTCTGCGAAACTTGATCAGATGCACATTCGGATCCTCCAAAGCACCTCCCTCATACTGGTTTTGCTGCACTATATTGATTAGTGCAGGCTTCAGGTCGAAACTATTTACATTGAGTGGTGGGGCTTGTACTCCTCTGGTCTGCTGATTTGGGTTAGGTCGCAGACAATCACTGATAGGAGTGTCATCCTCATCTACTTCGTCTGGTTCTTCCTGCCCCCGCTGTTGTGGTAGCTGTGGCTGTTGTGGAGGTAGCTGCTGCTGAATATTTGTGACTCGGTCATCCAAGCATGCCAAAGCTGTCAGTACTCTGTTAAGAGCTTCATCCTAATTCGGATGCTGTGGTATGTTCTCCATCTCAATTGTGGGGTTTCTTCTCGTGCGGTATCTGCGGGCTGTTGCTTCAATTTCAGGATCAAAAGGAAGAAGATTTTCTTGCCCTTTCGATCTGGTCTGCATGCGAAGCCTGGAACCACCAAAAACAAGAACTACTGCGTAATATTAAAATAAATAAAAAATAAAAACGAAAATTAGAAATAAAAATGACGAAAAGTAAACTCTAGTCTAGTATCCTCGTATTATTCAAGATAAAAACTAAGACACTAAGCCTATTCCACGGCAACGGCGCTAAAAAACGTGACACGTCGCTTTTCTAATCTAGTGTTTCGCAAGTGTACGGTTATAGGTGTAGTAGCGGCAGTCAAGGTCGATCCCACAAGGAATAGATTTTAGGTAATTAAATAACTCGACAATCTAGATTTGTCCTAACTAGATACTAAATTGCAAAGAGTTTGTTATTACTAACTACAACACTTAACAGCTAAATTACTTAATTAACTATGGCTTAACACTTGGCAAACAAAGAGGATTAACAATCAACGAGAAAGGGTATCATAGGGCTTCGATTTAAGAATATTACTTTAACGTTAAATATGATTAACTTATAGATTTACCAGTTCTAATGTTTATTAGGCGGCACGAAAATAATGTAACCCTTCTCACGAAGCAATTAAACCGTTGATTAATTAAGCTAATTACCCTCTCGAGTTAATTAAACCTAATAACACCCAAACGATCCTAAGCCACGGCCTACACAGTCATAGACAACTGCGCTCTATGTCATAAGTCTGATAATAATTCCCTCCTCTCGAAGCGGAATTGCTAAACTAAATTACTAAATCTAGGTAATCAAGCTAAATTCAGTTATAAGCACAAACATAGAGATAAACACGTAAAGAACGGAATCAATAAATCAAAACATAAATCAAAACATTGTCATAATAATCCCTACTCTCTAACCCTAGGACACGAATAGCTTAGCTACTCATGCTTAGCAATAACCTAATACAAGATTCTACGGAAAACATTGTAAAAGATTAAACTAGGAAAGAATGACTAAACCCGGATGAATCCGTCTCGATGATCTTCGTCTTCTTTGTTCTCCAAGTCTTCTTCTAGGTAGAATGATGATGTAACTGATGTTCTCGATGTTCTCCTCTAATTCTCGACCTTGGGGTCCTTTTTATAGAGTTGGGGACGAATCTTTGGGAAGATAGGATTAAAATCCTACTAAAATTAGGAAATTTTCGTAGGCCGTGTTGGCCTTTTGACGCGGCCACGTCGCGTTTTGCGCAGGTGTGTTTTCAGGTCTGACTTCCAAGCCATTTGTGAGGGTCTTCCAGTCATTTTTGGGATTTGTCCCTTTCGTACAAAGTTGTTGCCCTTTGAATCAGCTTTCTAACGCCATAAATTGAACCTCAATCAGAGTTCTAGATCTCAAGATATGTCTAAAATACTTTCGGGACACTTTTTAACTCGACCGTGTTGTATTCCAGCGTTGATTTCCATATTCTAGGCCACTTTTGACGCGGCCATGTTGTATATATGACACGGCCGTGTCATATCTTCTCTAGTTTGTCCTCTTGACCGGTCTGGGCCGGTCTAGGCCGGTTTGGACCGGTTTCTGCCACTTTTGTCCGGTTTAAACGCTCCTTCGACTTGTTCTTTCGTTCGTTAGTCATAAATCATGACTTTTACTCCTGAAAATACTCAAAAATACCTTAAAACAAGTCAAACACGTTAAATGGTCCAATTCACAGCACTTTATCCAATTCTTGACCAATTATGCACATAATTCCTATAAAAATACTATCATAAATCGACCTAATTACATGCATAATTAATGTGTATCAACAAGTCATATACATAGAAGATATTGGGTTTACAAGTCTATTAATATATACAATAAGTATAATGGTTTTAGTACTCTAACCCTTACAGATAGAAGGTTAGGGCATTGTGTACATACAAAATGTCAACTGGTTAATCATGCTTTTACGAGACAAAAGATAAGCATGGGCAAAAGGATGACTTATGGACATTCCTATCAGCAAAAGGTACTTACGATCTAGTCATGTACTAAGCGTCACTATACAAAAGCTAACAACTATTACTATACATATGTACATCCTCTAGGTTTCCAACTATATCAAAACCAATTACTTGGACCTGCCTGGTTCTCTGTTGGTGGGGTACGCACACGACGACCCCTAGTTGGTATGCTCTCACCAGGATTTGACCCTGTAGACTCATTAGGTTAACTTTCTTCTGAAGGATCCTCTTCCTCCTCATCTTCTTCTATTATACCTGCTTCTTCACGCTGCATCTTGCATACTCACGATAGAAATTTGCTAATTCTCTAGCACGTCAAGCAAGACGTTCGTTAGCAACAGCCTCTAAACGCTTGCTAGCTACAACTTCATTATACCGGTCTGCCCTTTGCTTCTGGTTTTCAGCCTCTCTCCCTATTCGATCTGCAGTAGTGAGACACCTTTGTCGGTTCTTGACAGCTACTACCAGGCGAATTCCAAAGCATTTATAATTAATAACTAGTCCAATAATAGAGTCTACCATAAGCATGTCGTCGTATATCCGACGGGCGATAGTTCTAAGGGATGGCAGGATAGTTTCTCTTAGGTGAACTGCAGCCTCATGCTCGTTAATATAATGTCCCTCGCGTATAGCATTATTGCAGCGTCCCTGTAACATGACAATATATTCTTCTATATCCTGATGTGCACCCTGCCTAGACCCCTGATAAATAGATATTGCAGGTGATGGCACATTTCTATCGGCAAGTACTCTGCGTCCATATATTACTTGTTTTCTAGTCGTTGGCCTCGTACGAACCATCCTATCATAAAGAAGAAATATAGATCAAAATCTCAAATTTGGCTTCCTAATTGGTGGTAAAATTTCAAGAACATCTCACAAGTATCATGTTATTTTAAGAAATGTAAATTCAAAGTAAAACATTTCCAAACCGTACAAACTAATAGTAAAATATACATACCTTGAGCAAGTGTGGGTCTATTGGCAAAGTCACGGTTCCCCTCTATTTTATTTTATAAAACAAGTATACAGAAAAGTAGACCCGCTCTGATACCACTCTGCAGCGCCCCAATCCCGTTAATTCGGGATTAAAGTGCTACTAATTTTTTTCTTTTATTTAAGTAATAAATTAGGTAAAGTGCGAAAGCGTGACATAAAATATTTATCGGACAAAAGTAGAGATTTTATTAACAATAAAATACTGCCAAAACATATTTCCACTAGTGGTTCTAAAGTTTCTAAGTAAAAGAAAACACTCGGATTTTGTGACACATAAACTTATTTATATACATAGAAGAGGTAAAAACATCTTAACGTTGCGAGTAGAAAAAGGAACCCGGTGACCTTTGCAGCAAAAGCCCCGTCACCCCGCTCAGCTAACCTGAAGATTTGTAATTAAGGGCATGAGTATAAACTCAGTGGGAACTTTGTAAGCAGTTATATAAAAAGAAGGTGCACATTAATAAATACATCCTTAACTTAGGAGCCCATCTTACGACTCAAAAGTCATATTGCTGGACTTAGGGGCCAATCTTACGACTCCCAAGCCCTACTCAAAAGCTAATCTTACGACTTAAGAGTCTTTCTCAAAAGTCAATCTTACGACTTAAGAGGTATCATATTAATAAGTCCGAAGGCAAACATACTTATCAAAGTACAAGTTCAATAGCATAATGTACTTACAAATAGCTCAGTCACCCACCTTTTATGCTTGCTTTACAGTAGGTAAGTAGCGTACGCCCCAAGGCCCGACCTGCACTACACCTAGCACATGTTGTTTAATTAATTATTATTACTTATCGGGCTTAGTATTTAAAAATTATTAAGTGTGGTACACTATCCTTAAATTATATCTATTTGTTACAATCTCTAATACATAAGCCAAGTTGTTATAAATTATAGTCCTAAATTAAAAGACCTAATTATCTATTTAATTTAAATTATTAACTTCATTAATAAATATTTTAAACTAACTAACATGCATCTTAAATAACAACTATTTAATACAAACTTAAGAAAATAGCTAAATTTATAATTCTACTTAAATCAAGAAAATAATTAAATGACAATAAGAAAACAAAACTATTAAAGAAGACATACCTCAAAATATTTTAACACTATACAACAACTTCCCAAAACACCGACTCGAGCGTTGTCGAAAATAAACTAGTAAGGACCTCCTAGTTAAAGGGAATCCAATATATTCAACACAATTTTTAGTTACTATTTCTATAGTTTACTGCCTATTTATGTAGAAATCTTTATAAATTTTACAAAATTATTTTTTATGTGGGATCCTATCTCATTCATTTTACTACAAATACTTCACCTTATACCTTTACTAAATATAGTAAGCTAGGTTGATATATTTTATAATATAACTTACGATAGTTTAGTTTACTAAATATAGTAATGTGATTACTATGTTATCATTATTTTATTATATGTACGTATATGTATTATATGTATTTAATATATAGTATGTTATAAATTAAATATGTTTCTTATTTTTTATACTCGATGTATTTTTAGATTTCTACATCATATATTTTTATTTTCATCCTTTGGATGCTAAGAGTGCAGCCGACCTGGTACACCGCGGTCACACTTATTTTTCAAAACAAAATCATAAAAGTCCAATAACTTTGTAATTTAAACTAAAATAAAATTGGTGAAAATATTTTAAAATGCAAAGAATGTATTTTATTGCGTCTTCAAGATTCGGGATATCACATAAAGTGCGGTGCATAAAACCTGGAAATAAAAGATGTATTATCAGTAGAGATGTGATGTTTGATGAGAATGCCATGGAATATGGAGAACGTTCAAATACAAGTAAAGAAGAAACTCAGTTTGAGATGGAGCCTAAGAGATTAACTACAACAATTAATACTAAGAATACCAGTGAGAATTTGGATGAAGAGGCAGATACAAGATATGATTTTAGCAACTATCAACTAGTAAGGGATAGACAAAGAAGGCAAATCCACCCTCCTCAAAGATTTGGTCATGCAAATATGATTTCATATGTACTTCATACAACAGAGTAACTAGAGAATTATGAACTAGGTTCATATTATGATGCTATTAGTGTTACAGAAAAGGAAAGATGGCTTGTAGCCATGCAAGAGGAACTGATATCTCTTCAAAAGAGTAGTACTTGGGAAATTGTGCAGAAATTTATTGGTTGCAACTGGATTTACAAGAAGAAGCAAGATTTTGGAGCAGATCCCTCAAATTGATACCATAATTGTTCCAATAAGCAGTACTATACTTTCTTTATTCTCACTTGCATCTTACATTGTATTTACATACTTACCCTCTATTTTAGTCTTGGATCGTAAAAGTGGCTTAATTTCCGGTGTGCCATTAGCTACCAAGTCAATTAACCCTACAATCAAGGGATACAGATCCTCTGCTGGGGTAAAATCCAGCAGAAGGTGTTGTGCCTCAAACGTCACCGTTTCGGCCAAAATTTCTCTCCTTGTTTCTTTTTTTTGTTTTTCGTAAAATTATTATTTATTTAACTCTCTCTATTTATTCTAATGAAATGGAGTACCAAAAAATTATTTAATTCTCTGTACTTATGAATTACAGGAAACTTTTCTGTATCCCGAATGAATTTGGTACATCGAAAAATTGAACTAACAAAAAATCGAAAAAATTCTTTATATCTATCGAAATATTAAAAAATTTAGATTATCATATCGTCACCAACCGAAAATTTTACGGTATCATACAATACCGAAAATTCGATATACAAAAAATTTCAGTATTTTCGGTAATTCTTCGATACAGTACGTGCACTATTTCGACATTTTGATATTTTCCCCACCCATAACTCCAATATGAAATATCGTAATAGCGCGCGTACCGTATCGAAGAATTATCGAAAATACTGAAATTTTTTGTATACCGAATTTTCGATACAGTATGATAATCTAAATTTTTTTAATATTTTGGTATATACGATGCACCGAATTTTTTGTTCATCCGGGATACAGAAAAGTTTCATGTAATTCATAAGTACAGAGAATTAAATAATTTTTTGGTACTCCATTTCATTAGAGTAAGTAGAGAGAGTTAAATAAATAATAATATTTGGCCGAAACAGTGACGTTTGAGGCACAACAGCTTCTGCTGGATTTTACCCCCAGCAGAGGATCTATATCCACAATGAATTATTGGCTGCATAAACAAAGGAGCCGATGATGCTGCACGATCTAAGGAAGTGAGTTCTATCCTAACTTTACCTGAAACAAAGACCGTAGTTGATGGCTGATAGGGATAACCCGGTTACTTCGGGTCGGGCTAATACCAAAGCCCAATGATCGGCCCAGCACGCGCAGGCCCAGCAAGTACGTAAAGGCCCACCACACGTAGGCTCAGCAGGCCCAGGAACACGCACTGGCCCAGCGAGCGGTTAGTTCCGCGAATCAAGGCTAAAGATTCGTTTCCAACCGCCATGTAGCTGGAGGTGGGCGAGGATATAGGAAGTTTGTTAGGGTTCAATTAGGGTTTAGGAAGTTAAGTATAAATACAGGAAAAGAACTCTGAATTAGGGTTCGCACTTTGTATTCTGTAATACGTTCTGTAAACTCAAGGTTTTAGTGAAAGAAACACCTCGGCAAGGGTGATCTTCTGCCCGTGGACGTAGATCTCCGGATCGAACCACGTAAATCCTGTGTTTTTGCATATAGTTTACGTCGATTATCGATATAGTTCTTAGTTACCGGACTGCGCATTATCAATTGGCGCCGCCTGTGGGAACGCTTTAACCAACAACTTTTGACGTTTGCATCGCATTCAAGAATCATGGTGACAACACGCTTGAATCAATCTCGTCACGGTGATCAATCTAACCAGGATCCACCTGTGGATCAAGTTTTGCCGCCGAGGCGATTGCCAGCAGGGAGTACATCTAATCATCAGGGTAATCAAAACCCTCCACCCCCTCAAAACCAGCAAAACCCTAATCTTGCTGCTGCTCAACCCCCGGTTAACATTCAAATTACCCCAAAACTGCTCCAGGCTTTCTTACAAGAACATGCACATGTTCTTCAAGATTGGGCAGTTAATCGCCTACATCCCGCGGGGCCTGCCGCGGGGCCTGCCGCGGGGCCTGCCGGCCATAATGCTAATCCCGTGGTGCCTCCACCCCGTTCGCGTGATCAATAGGACCCGGGGCACCGCGGGCGTCAGGATCGACGACGGGAACGACCTGGTTCTTCCGAGGACCATGGGAGTTCTAATGAATCACGACCTCGCAATGAGGAACCTACTGATGTGGATCGCCGCCGTCCACTTAATGCGGCTAAGAGAGTTCGCTATGCCAATCCTCATGCTCTAGATCTTCAAGAGAATGAGCAAGTTCAACGCAATGTTGAACTGGACAGAATTCTGGGTCTTGATGCCAATGGAGATATCATCACACCGTTCTCCTCAGAAATCATGGCCACTACCCTTCCCGAAGGGTTCAAACGGCCAGCTATACCACCTTACAATGGCACCGGAGATCCGGCCAATTTTCTTGGAGCTTTTAGGCACAGCATGCTTAGCCATGATAACATCACATCCCTTCAGTACTGCAAGATTTTCCCTGAGTACTTACAGGATGAAGCTCGGGTTTGGTTTGATTCTCTTCCACGCAACAGCGTATCCTCCTTCAGAGAACTCGCCGAGCACTTTTGGGCACGGTTCGAAGCACGGGCGAAGCCCATGGCCACCCTTGCCGATGTCATGAACATGGAACAGCGGGAAGGTGAAACCGTTACGCAATTTCTTTACCGCTTCACAGCAGTAAGTCTCAAGGTGGGAAATTGCCCCGACGACGTAGTCATCAACGCATTTATGAATGGACTCCGCCCCGGAGCACTTTACACCGAGTTAGTTCGGAACACACCGGTCACAACTCGAGCACTGTTCAAAACAGTGTGCAAATTTGCTAAGGCCGAGGAGCAGACTCGCCAGAAGCGAGAGAAACACGCTAGCAAGCGGCAGTCCGACAAAGCACAAACCGGGCCTAGTACGCGACCTAGTGCATTTTCCCGCCTAACTCCGGGGCGTTTAGAATCCCGAGGTGATATTCCACAATTGACTCCGTTGACGAAGTCACGAGCCGAAATCCTTTCTATTCATAAGAACGATCTGCGACCTTGTCCGCGGATGACTGCTCCACCTGAAAAGAGGAACCGTGGAAAGTGGTGCGCGTACCATCGAGATCATGGACACGAGACAGAGGAGTGTCGGGAACTTAGCAAGGAGATTGAGGAATGCCTCAAGAAGGGTCTCTTGCGGCAATACGTTGCGCGAACCAATGACCAACCTCGGGCAAACCACAATGGGGGTTCGTCCCACAACCGCGGAGGTTATCATGACCGGGGCACTCAACAAAATCGGCCACCGTGGCAGAATAATTGGCCAGGACCTAACAACTACGCACGACAAGATTCTGGCAATCGCCAGCAACCACGTCTCCCACCACCACCTCCTCCTCCGGGAGGACCCGAAGACAACGCACCTCCTCACGAGGTGATACGTGGAACATATGGCTTTGGCGAAGGTAAGCCAGTCCCGGCCCAAGATCATGTTGCACGGTGATGGGGAATTCACCACATAAAAATCCACGAAAATGGTTTTTATTGCCGGATAAGTCCCCAAAGACGCCGGGAGAGTGATGACACCCTCTGGCTGGACTTCACCCTGAGTGAAAGTCTGCAGTGGCCCGGGGGCCGGCCGAAGTTGTTCCCATGGAATCCCCATCCTTTGGAAACAGTCGGCAAATATAACACTCACCGCGGCCCCATTATCCACGAAGACCCGCCTTATTGTTATATTGGCTACAGTCATGTCGATGACAATAGCGTCAGTATGAGGTGTTATCTCCGGAACCGGGTCTCTATCCGTGAAGCTGATAGTTTCGGATTGATGGAGGCGTTTATGACGTGGCTCCTCGGGAGGAGGACGTCGAGCCTCTGCCTTCAAGGCATGTCGCGAAGCCCCGGTGGGGAGGGCCCCATATATCACGTTTATTACGTGAGGGGGTGCGTTGTCTCCGGGTCCTCCCGGAGGAGGAGGTGGTGGCGGAAGACGTGGTTGTTGGCGATTGCCAGAATCTTGCCGTGCGTAATTACTAGGCCCCGGCCGATTATTATGCCACGGCGGTCGATTTTGTTGTGTACCACGATCATGATAACCTCCACGGTTATGGGACGACCCCCCATTCTGACCTGTCCGAGGCTTGTCATCGGTCCGCGCAATGTATTGGCGCAAGAAACCTTTCCTCAGGCACTCCTCGGTTTCCTTGCTGAGTTCTCGGCACTCCTCTGTCTCGTGCCCATGATCTCGGTGGTACGCACACCACTTTACACGGTTCCTCTTCTCAGGCGGAGCAGTCATCCGCAGACAAGGTCGTAGATCGTTCTTGTGAATAGAAAGGATTTCGGCTCGTGACTTTGTCAACGGAGTCAATTGTGGAATATCGCCTCGAGATTCTGAACGCCCCGGGTTCAGGCGGGAAAAAGCACTAGGTCGCGTATTAGGCCCAGTTTGTGCTTTGTCGGACTGCCGCTTGCTAGCGTGTTTCTCACGTTTCCGGCGAGTCTGCTCCTCGGCCTTAGCAAATTTGCACACCGTTTTGAACAGTGCTCGGGTTGTGACCGGTGTGTTTCGAACCAACTCGGTGTAAAGTGTTCCGGGACGGAGTCCATTCATGAATGCGTTGATGACTACGTCTTCGGAGCAATTTCCCACCTTGAGGCTTTCCGCTGTAAAGCGGTCAAGGAATTGGGTAACGGTTTCACCGTCCCGCTGTTCCATATTCATGAGGTCGGCCAAGGTGGCCATGGGCTTTGCTCGTGCTTCGAAACGCGCCCAAAAGTGTTTGGCGAGTTCTCTAAAAGAGGATACGCTGTTGCGTGGGAGAGAATCAAACCAAACCCGAGCTTCATCCTGTAAGTACTCAGGGAAAATCTTACAGTAATGGAGGGATGTAGTGTTATCGCGGCTAAGCATGTTGTGCCTGAAAGCTCCAAGAAAATTGGCTGGATCTCCGGTGCCATCGTAAGGTGGTATGGCCGGCCGTTTGAACCCTTCGGGAAGGGAGGTGGCCATGATTTCTTGGGAGAACGGTGTGATGATATCTCCATTGGCATCAAGGCCCAGGATTCTGTCCAGTTCAACATTGCGTTGGACTCGCTCATACTCTTGAAGATCTAGAGTATGAGGATGGACATAACGAACTCTCTTAGCCGCGTTGAGTGGACGGCGGCGATCCATATCAGTAGGTTCATCGTTGCGCTGTCGTGATTCGTTAGAACTCCCATGGTCCTCGGAAGAACCAGGTCGTTCCCGTCGCCGATCTTGACGCCCGCGATGCCCTGGGTCTTGTTGATCACGCGAGTGTTGACGATGTGGAGGCACCGCGGGATTGGCATCATGTCCGGCATGCCCCGCGGGGTGTTGGCGATTAGCCGCCCAGTCTTGAAGAACATGGGCATGCTCTTGTAGGAAAGCCTGGAGCAATTCTGGTGTGACTTGAATGTTAACCGGTGGTTGGGCAGCAGCGGGATTAGGGTTTTGCATGTCTTGAGGGGGTGGAGGTAAATACTGATTGTCTGGATTCGCAACCGGGCCTTGATTGCCCTGATGATGAGATGTACTCCTTGCCAGCAATTGCCTCGGCGGCAAAACTTGATCCACGGGTGGATCCTGGTTGGATTGATCACCGTGGCGAGATTGATTCAAACGAGTCGTCACCATGATCTTTGATTACACTGTGAACGTCAAAAATTGCTTTACGGTTCCCACAGACGGCGCCAATTGATAAAGCGCAATCCGGTATCCAATCAATTCAGCCTAAATCAGTGCAAGAAATATAAAAACACACAAGATATACGTGGTTCGATCCGGAGATCTACGTCCACGGGCAGAAAATCACTCTTGCCGAGGTGTTTCTTTCACTAGAACTTTGAGTTTACAAGCAACAATCCAGAATACAGAATGCGAACCCTAATTCAGAGTTCTTTTCTCATATTTATACTCAACTTTCCTCAACCCTAACTGAACCCTAACTAACTCCCTATTCTCACGCCTATTTCCCGCTGCATGGCGGTTGATTCGCGGAACAAACCATCTGTTGGGCCGACGCGTGTTTCTGGGCCTGCTGGGCCTACGCGTGCTGGGCCTACGCGTGCTTGCTGGGCCTACGCGTGCTGGGCCGGTCAGTGGGCTCAGGTATTAACCCGACCCGAAGTGATCGGGCCATCCCTATCATATTTCAAGGAGAAAATATTTGGTGGCTTGCTTGGTTAATAGACAATGTATTATCATTTTTCCACTCCTTTAAAGTCGATGTTTTTTTCTTTTGCTATTTTCGTTGTTTGTTAGGTAGTAAAACGACTAATTCGTCCTTAACCTTGCGTCCTCCAATGTTGGATAGTAAGAAATGAGGCAAGGGGATTATTAAGGACAAATAAGTGATTTTACTGCCAAATAAAATATATTGAACTCATGATGTTTGGTAGAAGTGCATAGGTTGCTGCTGAATTCGTATTGTAGGATTTGATAATATTTGATATAGAAAAAGAGGGTTTAACAATCAAAACTACAAGTGCATAATAGTTGATGGCCAAGTGTGCTGCAACTAGCCTTGGGATATAAATTAGCATAAATCTCCCCACATTTCTTCTCACATCCTGAAAAACTGCAATCACTTCCAAAAGCCGTTTCACATCTCGCAATCAACATGCCACCTGGACTTGTACCGAATTCCTTTGCTACATCCACCCCTTGTACTATTTTTCCAACTGCAAATTTATTAATTAGCTGCTAATATCACACATAAAACCAACTATTCTAACAAAACAGAATTGTTCATAAGTTTTTTTAGATAAAAAATAGCAATTGATAAATGGTACAAGGGCTGTAAGAAGGGATGGTTTATGAATTAAATGAAAGATAAAAATAGTATCTTAAAGAAACGTTGACTTGTTTTCAAAATATTTAGTACTATGATACATAAAGCAAAATTAACAGACTAATTTACCAGAAGCAGAAGCAAGTACAAGCAGAATGCAAATGGAAGTATCAATGGGAGCCATTTTCCAGTGAGTGCTTTACGTCAATAAAGACTGATGCAAAGTCTTTTTCACATATACATGACTAGAAGTGAGGTATATATAGGTCGCATTTCGGTTTCCTTACCAGTGTGAGAGCATGCTAATCTGTCTACCAGATATTATGTTAAAATCTAATAAATATTTCCTCCATTTTAGTTTAAATGCAGTTTTAGGTTTTCTGAGTTGTTTACAAATAGATGCCTTTTTAGCTTTTTTTTCTTATTTCTTGTTGGAAATTGGTTTGGAATTTTGGGTTTTGACTCAAAATTGACCAATTTAATTAATTCAATCTATTTGATAAAAATGGAAACAAGTTGCAAGTTCATAATCTACGTTTTGAGTAAATGAATTTAATGTATTAATATGCTCAAAACCAATTTCGGGTGAATGAGATATTAATTGTCAAAGGTTGCAACTTAAACTTGGAAGTTGAAGAAATATGGGAACTTGTCCCACATTGAAAAATTGGTGTAAGTGGATACTCCTTATTTAGTAGAGCACTTGATAAGTAGTTATCAAGTGTGATCCCCTACGGTGGACCTTATGGTGGATCCTAGTGGGATTTTAGCCTTTGCCTAAGATAAACCCAAGGATCCGAGCCCGGGTCCGCACATATCGCATTGAGGCGCACTTTGCACTTTCGTTGTCGCGAGGAGTTGGAGGAGCCTTAAAGTTTTGACCAGGTGGTCCAGACGGATGGCTCCCAGTTCGAGTCAGGCGGTGCAATGACGTGGACCGAGTCGAACCGGGCGGTTCAACCCCGCCGGGTCGGACCGACCCGCCAGCAGGCCGGGCGGATCGAACCAGTGTGACCCATCGTCCGCCAGGGCAGGGGTCAGCCTGCGAGTGCGACCGCCCAGCGAACTGGTGGGTCTAGTCCAGAGGGTGCAACCAAGGGGTGAAGAGGTGCCTTTCCAAAAAACGCACCACAACTCTTCAACATATATAAATAGGCCCCTCCACATTTCATTTCATTCATTCAAATACACAAGTTCTTTGAGATTCAATAGCTTTCCAAATTCCGCATTAGTAGAGTCCGAAAGTTCCAAATATCCGAGTACGTTAGCCGAGAACTTCCGACTCGTAGTGCAGCGGTTTGAAGTTTTAAAGTCGTTGTATCTTGGAGGCGTTTTGCTATGAAACGTATTGCACCTGAGTACATGGCAATTTCGTCTTACGGATATAGAGTCAAACTCTAGCCTCGACTTTGTCTGCGTTTATACATCTTCGTCTATACATTCACATACTGACTAATAACAGCGTAAGACGAAATTTTTCTTGGCTAGGCACTACAAACCCTTCAGGTTGTTCCATATATATCTCCTCCTCCAATTCCCCATTTAGGAAGGCCGTCTTCACATCCATTAGATGTATCTCAAGGTTATGCAATAGCAATGAGAACTCTAATGGAAGTGATCCTCGTAACTGGGGAATACGTATCAAAGAAGTCGTATCCTTCTCTTTGTTTGAACCCTTTCACTACCAATCAAGCCTTATACTTATCAATTGATCCATCGGCTTTATACTTCCTATTTAGGATCCACTTGCATCCAAGTAGTTTACAGCCTGGTGGTAGATCTACAATCTCCCACGTGTGATTTTGCATGATGGACTTGATTTCACTGTTTATTGCTTCTTTCCAGAGAGGAGCATCTGGACTGGACAATGCCTCATGTATTGTCCTGGGTTCACTCTCCATCATGTATGATAGAAAATCCGGCCCAAAAGACTTTTCCTTTTTGGCCCTTTTACTACGTCTTGGTTCATCATTAACCTCAGGTTCTTTATTAACCTCAACAGGTGAACCATTTGCTATTTCATAAGTTCTTTTACGAGAACTCACTTCTGTGTTTTCCTTCTTAGGAAATATTTTCTCGAAGAACACCAAGTTCCTTGACTCAATAGTCATTCCCATGTTTATTTCTGGAATGTCTAATTTATGCACTAGAAATCGATATGCACTACTGTTATGCGCATATCCAATGAAAATGCAATCAACAGTTTTGGGTCCTATTCTCACTTGTTTCGGCTTAGGTACTTCAAACTTAGCTAGGCACCCCCACACTTTGAGGTAATGGTAGGAAGGTTTTCTTCCTTTCCACAACTCGTACGCAGTTTTGTCTCTTTTTTATGTGGCAATTTGTTAAGAATGGAGTTGGCAGACAAGATTGCTTCCCTCCACATGTTATGCGGTAAACCCGAACTTATCAACATAGCATTCATCATCTCTTTTAGAGTTCGGTTCTTGCGTTCTGCAACGCCATTTGATTGAGGTGAATATGGAGCTGTAGTTTGATGAATAATACTGTTTTGTTGGCAAAACTCTTCAAATGGAGCTACATATTCTCCGCCTCTATTACTTCGATTCACTTTGATTCTTTCGCTAAGTTGATTTTCAACTTCCTGCTTATAATTTTTGAACGCCTCTATGGCTTCATCTTTACTTTTCAAAAGACATACATAACAGTATCTTGTGCAATCATCAATAAAATTAATGAAGTAATTCTTACCACCTCTAGTTTGCACAAACTTCAAATTACATACATCAGTATGGACAAGTTCTAGAGGTGAAGTACTTCGATCTACTGAATGGAATGCTGTTTTGGCCAATTTTGCCTCCACACAGATCTCACACTTTTGTAAATCAAATTCCATTCTAGGAAGTAAATCTAAATTCACTAACGTCTAAGTGTATTTTGATTTACATGTCCTAATCTACCATTCCATAAATTATAACATTCAAGCAAGTAATTAACTTCACTTATATTAATATTGCATTTAATGTCACGCTTTACAGTCATTACATTCATATTGAAAAGACTCTTTTCGAGATAGCCTTTCCCAATAAATTGACCACATTTGGTCAGTACAAAATTATTTGGTTCAAAAACCAACCTGAATCCGGCCTTACTGAATAAAGAACCAGACACTAAATTCTTGCGAATGTCTGGGACATGCAGCACATCCACGAGAGTTAGTTCTTTTCCCGACGTCATCTTCAACACAACTTTTCCCAATCCTACCACCGGAGACGTTGTAGAGTTTCCCATGAAGAGCTTTCTGCCATTGATCTCTTGGTAAGTGGAGAACAATTCCTTGACTGAACAGATATGACGGGTAGCCCCTGTGTCGATCCACCACTCCTTCGATTATCTACCAAGTTAGCCTCGAACACGATGGCGGACAGATCCATTTCAGACAGTTCTTCTGGCAAGGATTTGTGCTCGGCAAGATTAGCCTATTCTTTTGGCCTTGATTTGCCTTCTTTGGCTGTCGACATTCACTCGACTTGTGTCCGGGCTTATTTGAGTCCGTACAAAGATCTAACAAGTTTACACACCTTCTTTTCTTGGCCTGAAAATTTTGATAATGTGATGCTCTCTAATGGTTTCAAAATCAATGAGTGCGATAAGTGTGTCTATATAAAGGGCACTCCAAATGATTATGTGATAGTGTGTCTACACATCGATGACATGCTTATTACGGGGAGTAATCATGACTCGATCATGAATACTAAAAACATGTTAAAACAAAATTTTGACATAAAGGACATGGGTTTGGCTGACGTCATTCTAGGGATGAAAATCTCTAGAACTCCTGATGGAATTTTCCTATCACAAGCTCATTACGTTGAGAATGTGTTGAGGAAATTTGATGCTTATGACGTACCCCCAGCTAACACTCATGTAGATGTTAATCTACACTTAGCCAAAAATAGTGGAGACCCAGTGCTGCAACTGAAATATGCAAGAATTATCAGAAGTCTAATGTACTTGACAAATGGTACGCATCCGGAGATAACATATTCAGTTAGCAAACTTAGTAGATTTACAAGTAATCCTAACAAGGATCACTGGAAAGCTCTGATGAGAGTTTTAAGGTATTTAAAGCATACCATGAATCATGGAATTTTGTATACAAGATATCGAGCTGTATTGGAAGGATACACAGATGCAAACTGGATATCTGATACAAAAGATTCAAAATCCACCAGTGGTTATGTATTCACTATAGGTGGAGGAGCTGTGGCTTGGAAATCCTCTAAACAAACTTGAATAGCTAGTTCCACAATGGAATCAGAGTTCATTGCTTTAGACAAAGCTGGTGAAGAGGCATAATGGCTTCGAAACTTCTTAGAGGATATTCCCGGTTGGTGTAAATCGGTGCCTCTCGTGATGAAACACTGTGATAGCATGTCTGCTATAGGGAGGGCACAAAGCCACATGTATAATGGCAAGTCTCGACACATCCGAAGAAGACACAATACCGTTAGACATTTGATCTCAAGTGGGGTAATCTCCATTGACTACATACAGTCAAAAGATAACATTGCGGATCCGCTAACTAAAGGCATTGGTCGAGATCAAATGTATAGCGCGGTAAGGGGAATTGGGCTAAAACCTACACACTAAAGAGTGTTCATAGTGGTAACTCGTCCGTGATGATGGAGGATCCCAAGAACTTGGTTCAACGAGACAACTAAGCTTTGAAGCACTCAGTTTCGCATTTGAAAAATAAAAAAATTTCAAGCTCATTCTCGATTCCGCTTAAGTGCCAATTGTACCTATTTGGTACAAAACCTGATCACCTGTGGTGAGGGTAAGCTTAACAGCTTTTAATGATTCCTATACCTTCGTGGTGAGGTATTTCAGAGTACCTTTAATAGGAGATCACCTATATAAATGTGAAGTGGGGCCGCTTCAAACTGACAAATATGATATTTTCAGTACACACTTATGAATCCGAGATAAGGTCCACGGCCAAAATGGACAACAACGTGAGAACCAAAAGGATATTAGAGTCGTTACTTTGTGGTTGTCATTGTAATAGATTTACATAAAACCTGACCAGTTCAAGACATCATGTTCACTAAGCAACGAGTAAATGCGATGGCATCTCACTAGGGAAGGTTCAAAGCCTGAAGCTACCTATCCTGATGAAGGGACGGCTCGCTGGGACTTTCTTAGGTTTGCATTGCATTAATATCATTCACGTGGGAGATTGTTGGAAATTGGTTTGGAATTTTGGGTTTTACCCAAAATTGACCAATTTAATTAATTCAATCTATTTGTTAAAAATGGAAACAAATTGCAAATTCATAATCTACGTTTCAAGTAGATGAATTTAATGTATTAATATGCTAAAAACCAATTTCGGGTGAATGAGATATTAATTATCAACGAGTGCAACTTAAACTTGGAAGTTGAAGAAATATGGTAACTTGTCCCACATAGAAAAATTGGAGTAAGTGGATACTCCTTATTTAGTAGAGCACTTGATAAGTAGTTATCAAGTGTGCTCCTCTATGGTGGACCTTATGGTAGATCCTAGTGGAATTTTAGCCTTTGCTAAGATGGACCCAAGCCCGAGCCCGCACGCGCACGTCCCACATGTCGCATTGAGTCGCTTTAGAGGCACACTTTGCACTTCGCACATACGTATCGTCGCGAGGAGCCGGAGGAGCCTTAAAGTTTTGGCCAGGTGGTCCAGACGGATGGCTCGCGGTTCGTGGCGGTTCGAGTCAGGTGGTGCGGTGACGTGGACCGGGTCGAACCGGACCGGACGGTGGGTCGAACCTGGTCGGCTCAGACCGGGCAGTTCTACCCCCACCGGGTCGGGTCGGACCGACCCACCAGCAGGCCGGGCAGATCGAACCAGTGCGACCCGTCGCCCTCCAGGGCGCGAGTCAGCCTGCGAGTGCGACCGCCCAGCGAAATAGTGGGTCTAGTCCAAAGGGTGCAACCAAGGGGTGAAGAGGTGCCTTTCCAAAAAGGCACCATAACTCTTCAACATATATAAATAGGCCCCTCCGCATTTCATTTCATTCATTCAAATACACAAGTACTTTGAGATTCAAAAGCTTTCCAAATTCTGCATTTGTAGAGTCCGAAAGTTCCAAATATCCGAGTACGTTCGCCGATAACTTCTAACTCGTAGTGCAGCGGTATGAAGTTTTAAAGTCGTTGTATCTTGGAGACGTTTTGCTATTGAACGTATTGCACCTGAGTACGTGAAATTTCGTCTTACGGATATAGAGTCAAACTCTAGCCTCGACTTTGTCTGCATTTATACATCTTCGTCTATACATTCACATACCGACTACTAACATTTCTTCCAATGTTACCCCTATCAACATCCCTAAAATCTGTAATTTTCTAACCTACCATATAAATGAAAGAGCGGAGAGAAATATAAAGAATGTGCGGAGAGATATAAATTAGTTAAGGATTTATTTGTCCATTTATCATACATCTTAATTCTTTTATCTAAATTAAAAATTGCATTAAAAGATAACAAAAGTCGTATTCCCTCCGTTTCAAAATAAATGATGTATTAACTTCTTAATGATTTTCCAAAATAATTGATATATAGCTATTTTATTTCTCTCAATTTTGTCTCTATGTCAATCCTATAATATATTTTACTTTTTAACCTCCTTTGGTTTCATCAGATCTTATCAACACAAAATCTAGGGGTATATTTGGCAATGTATTTATTTCTTAATTCTTCCACTTTTTTCTATAACAGCATTTATTTTGAGGTGGAGGGAGTAATTTTCTATTTATTATTTGCGGAAAAGATCTTACCTGGGATATTAATATGTACCTTGGGTGGGGGAGATTAATTTGCTACATAGACCATAAACTAATATTACCTCCGTCTTTCTATAATTGTCATTTTATCTTTTCTCCAAAAAAAATTAATAGCAGCCATATAATTATTTAAAGTGTTATCAATAATGAGGAATGATGAGAAAACCAAGAGATTTAAGGGAATTTGGTGATGGCTTATTTGTCTATTCCTTATGTCCCTTAATTTTTTTATCCAAAGCTAAAACGACAACTAAAAAATGGAGGTAGTATACAATTTGTCACTAGGTTTCTATTTTCCCTCGAGATACTTACGATTCGCAATAAGATTTACAACATGACAAAATTTTGTGAATGAAATAGTGTGAACGAAATCTCCAAGAGATATTAAAAAATCATTTTGTAGTGGACACATGTTTCATTCACATATTATGTTCATGCTACCATGTTTAGCATTTATAGAAAAAAATTAAACTGTTATTACTTTTTCAAGTTATGACAAATATCACTCTGGTTAATGGAATGCACTCATCTAAGAATGTACATGAACTGAACTTTTTTTATTCGATTGGGGTTTGAATTCAATCAACCTAATTACGATTTGAAAATAATAAAGCAAATCTGAATATGAATTAATTTTGTTATTCGTATATATTTCGAATACAAGTACATATATTTATATACTTGATTCATATTTTCTTAATTCAATTTGACTTAGATATACATATATGTACACATTTTCGATTCGTAATTTGATATGCAAAATTACTTAAATATATAATATTATTTATGGTTTTGGCAAGATATCTTATGGAATTAGAATACATTAATTCGAATTTATTAGAATATCCGTGAGTGCTCTTCTTAATTTGTACTTGACTTAGAACTTGTTATTACTAGTTTTGTACCCGTGCAATACACGAGGAAATGGATTTTTTTTTAAATTTAAATAAGATATGGTTATCGTGAATTTTTAAAATAGTAAAAAAATAAAATTAAGTACTGAACTTTTATTTGTTCTTTATTAAGCGTAAGTTAAATCAAGTTAAATTTGCTTACAAAATATGGAATAATAATTAAATTACAATAATAAATAAATGTCCATATAAAAATTGAATTACAAAATACAAATAAAACAAAGAAATTATTACGAATTTCTGAACATTTCTTTGTATGCAACATTGATGGTTATATTAATATTGTGTCTCTTCTCATCACCACATATTAAAACATTAAATCCATCACGACTTGTGACACTTGAAAACACAATGTAGACTTGGCCAAGGTTGAACACTAGTTTTCGGAGGAAAAGACCTACATGTGACAACGATTGTCCTCGACTTTTGTTAATTGTCATCCATATGAAATATAAATGGAAATTGTCGCCTTTTAAATATGAAAGGTATCTTAGAATCTGATGTAGATATGATCAATCTTGGAATCAATATCAATTATCCAGCACTTGCTCCAGTGATGATTTTGGCTTCAAAAGCATGGTTGCCAAGTCATGTAAGAAATAATTTGGTTCCATTACACAAACCACGACTTGGGTCTGTGTTTCTTACCAACATAATAGGTGTTTCAACTTCAACTCATGATTTGGTACACCATAGCATTTAATAGGATTGAGAAATTCTAGTGTATGAACATCATTAATAACATCACTTGGTTGGTCGATATTACTTGTATTGTTTGAACTGAAGTACAACCAGGCTTCTCCAGAATTTTCCTCAATCACGTGTTTATTTATAGAGTCAACTATATCAAGTGGAAGTGCTAGTATTGCTCTTTGTTGAAGATATTCTGGACTGTGAATATTTTGCGGATGATTTGGATAAATACTTTCAACGATCGTTGCAATCGAATCTCCAGTACATCATAGAAGCATATCTTCAGAATTACTATGGTAGAGAAACCTTCAACTTCATCACCAATTATCCCATATCCAATGTTGGCCAGCTAATTAGAAAATTAATTTACCTTTGATGAATCACATTCTAAACCTTGAGTTTGTAACCTCATGTTCTTTGTCAAGCGAATAGCCTCACATGAATTCCAAATGCATGAAGAGTTAATCCTGGCATTAACAATGTCTTGTCTTCGCCCTTTAGGAATCACTGGTAGAATTTGATGAAAATCTCCACCAAAAATAATTGTTATTCCACCAAAAGATCTAGTTGCATTTGCTAGATCGACACCTTTCATAATATCTTTAAAGCTTTTGTCTAAAGATTAAAAATAATGTTTGTTTTTAGAGGAAACTTAAATTGTGAACGTGCAATTCTTCTCTGGATAAAAGCAAAGACGTTATACCACACGATGCAACATCCAATACAATTCCACATTCTGATCTACTAGATACAGACAATGTCCTCCATATAAATGTTTTGCTTGTCCCACCGTATTCATAAAGAAAATAAAGTAATTCCCTCACTACAAGAAATTTGAGTTTTCGTGCCCATAAAATTCGTCATAGAAAAATCATATTTCGTCACTGTAAGTATTTGGTGACGAAATTTTAGCGTCACGATGATCGTCATGGTATGTCCGCGGTATTAGGTATACGTGACAATATTTGAATTCATAACCAAAAGTATGACTTTTGATGACGTTAAATATCATCGTCACCATATATTATAAGTTATAGTGACGCATAATTCGTCACTATTAGCATCCAAATCTTGTCATCTTATATTGTATTTCGTCATTGAAAGTAAACATATAATATAACGAAAGCTATTTTTGTCATCAAAACATCAAATTTTAGCGACGAAAATAAATGTATAACCTAACTCATCAAACTTTAGCGACATTTCCATCGTCACAACTATATTCACTAGTTTGTCATGTTTATAACAAATCATCATAAAAGAGTTACTTTATAGCTACAAAATATCACCGTCACTAAATAAGCATAAATGGTGACGACGTGTTTTATCGTAATAAAATTATATGTAGTGTCACTAAAGACTTGGATATGCCTACGATATATTTTGTCCTTGTAAAGTGACATCTAGTGACAAAAAAATTACTGCCACTAAATGAGTACAAGTGGTGACCACTGATGTATCACCATATAACTATATAAGTAACGAAAATATAAACTTGTCACTAAAGGCATATATATAGTGAGTATATATTTTTTCATTATAAATTGACATTTGGTGACTAAACATTTTTAGTCACAATATAAATATGTTCGGTAACACAATAGTTGACTCAGACGGTTAACTTTTAGTGACAATTTTTTCAAACCGCATCTAATAAAAAAAATTTATCACGTAAAATAAATTTACATGCAATGATGCAATTTTGGTGAAAAAACTGAAAACATCACCAAATGGATCTTCTGGTGACATCTAGATTCATGCTGAAAGTTTAGTGATATAATATTATTTTACTTTATAAAATTGTAACTTCATTAAACTAAGCAATGCAAAAAGGAAAAAAATAAAATCAATAAGCAAGAATCTAAGTAGAATGAGATTATTTAGCATGCTAAAGAAGATCAAAACATCCAACATGAATATCTGAAATAAATAAATAATCTTTTAACATAAAAATCGACCTGCTAGTAATCATCGCTTAACAAAAGAAACATGACTGACTAGGAGAAAAATAAAAATAAAAATCCTAAATCTCACTTTCAAACTTCACTCATTCTATACTCCGAAATGCTAAACTTTCTTGTCCTTCAGCTTCTTCACCAATGCATTAAGTCTAAAAATGCCACAAAAAATGGACAAAAAGGAATATATCATATTGGTTGTTCAATATCAAAAGAAATGAATAAAAATGTCATTATTTCAGAGAGAGAGAAAGAGAATAAACTAACCTTATACATGTTTTAGACATGTGCTCCAATCCTACATTATAAGTATTGGGATTTTATTGATGAATATATTACTAATATTACTATTAATGGTAATTGATTAATAAATTCTAGTTAAGAAAGTAAAAATCTTTGTAAAAGAAATCTCAAAATTTGATTTTGGTAAATAATTCCATAGACTAAAACAATAGTATATCTAAACTTTGGTAGATTAGGTGTTGTAGTAGATTTTTTTTTGGGGGGGCCAACTATTATGTAAATCACAACTACTGGTGAAAGCAAGACATAAAAAGAATAGGGAAACTTTAATTGCTTGTTCTGATTGTGCAAATTATTTGACTGAGGCAGCTGGTAGCACTCGATTTACTTTTGAAAGAAAGAACAAGGAAGCGAGAAAGAACGAAAAGAACCAACAATTTTAATTGGTTTACATGTGTGATCTCATAACATTCAAAGAGTCACCTGCTTCAAGATCAAGCATCTGAATAAGCATGAAAGTGATGGTCAACCCAGCTATTGCAAATGGGTACTCCCACAAAGCTCGGTCACCTTCCTGCTTGCGAAGACGATCCTGAAAAGATTTCTGCAGAAAAGCATTTAGTAAGTTCTCGGACAAAGTTTTGCTGAGCAAGAATTAAACAGAAGTCTATACACACAAGTTTCAAGCGAGTCAATTAAAGGACCACAATCATATCCATGTTCTTGTGTAGCCATGCCATATCACACTATTGGAGATGATCCACATCACAAGCCAACTAGCGTAAAGGGAACAAAGGAAGACATCAACTGATAAGACTTCCATCACCAATATAATTAATCTAGAATTGCAACTTTGAGTTGGAAAAAGCCAAAAACATAAAAAGAAACATCATATTCGAGAAAGTTCAAGTGGACCATTTGAATTTCAATTTTATGAATTACCAGTCAGTAATAAACCTATGAGCCACGATCCCAGGGATATGCTCAATTTGCACTGTCAAAAGAGGCTCAACCACATCGAAAGGAGAATCAAGGTCCTGGCTCCCTCATCATATATACATGATATTAAGAAACAGAAGCTGCAGACAAGGTATTTGATGCTATGCCTAATAGATCAAATTAGACACACTCTTGGCTGAACGTTCGAAGTAGATTTAGGGCATCAAACAGGATCCTGAAGCAATTTCAATACTCGATAGACACGGGGCAATTTCATTCTTGCATTATTTACTGATTCGGTTAGGTACTACTCCCATAATAGCTAACACTAGAAATAAAAAAAATAAAAAAAACTGAACAAATGCAATCGAATTCGAAATATAAATCAAGGTTTTATATCAATTGAGAAACAAAGACTCATAAACCTATACCTGAAATTGTGAATCTATGTCACATAGTTCGCAGTCGGGGTGAGAACTGCGAGAAGAGAACTACGTTGTTCACAGCGAGAGAGAGAACCAAAGATGATCCCAATTGCTGGAGCACGTCAGAGTCAAGAGGAGTGATGCAGATTTCGATCGAGCGCGGAGTGTAGTAGAGTGATGAAGATTTTGGCAAAGCACGGCGGAGATCGGAGGATTTGGTAGAGATCTGAAAAACACGATTTTAGTTTCGGAGAGAGCAGTCTTGAATGAGAAGAATTAGGGCTTTAATTTTCTTTTCTTTTACGTATTGTATGGATTAGTTCCACCTTTCTTTAATTTAAATATCTATCTAATTTATTTTAATAATAGGACATTTATATTATATAACGTTTTTTTTCTTAAAAGTGTAAAGTATCTTATTAGAGGTGAGCAAAATTATTTGGTAACTAAATCGAATTTAGTTAGTAAAATAAAAAAACAAAAAAGCAAGCTGATTTAAAAAAATTTAAACCGAAAATCGAACCATTATTTCACAAATCAAATTTCAATAGAACCCGTTATATTCGGGGGGCAGACCCAACATATAGCTAGAGCGAGAAAAATTGTCCCGACACAATGGACCACCACAATCCGTCCAATATTTTACATGGCTAGGCCATATGAATGTAGACGCGAAGTACCACCAGGCCCAACAAGCCCGGTGTGCCTTGGGGGTCCGAAAATTATATAGAATACAAAGATGATAGTTTGGGTCAGACTCAATAATCAGACATATAGTGTTGGCCAGATGAACTGGACCCAACCGGAGCGGGTCGCCCGAATAAATAATTCTATTATTTACCTTGAGTAATTGTTAATAATAATCAATGGATGTATTGTTATATAAAAGCAATAGGGATAAAGATTTAAAAAAAATAAAATTACAAAATTTTTAAAAAATATAATGAAATATATAGAAAGATTATATCTTGATGGGTCATTAGTCTCTCTCTCTCTCTCTCTCTCTCTCTCTCTCTCTATATATATATATATATATATATATATATATATATATATATATATTAATTAAATCAATATAGTGATCTTATTAATATTATTAGTACTTTCCCTTTTATAGGCTGGCCAGGCTCGATGGTTTTTGGCCTGATAAAATTTGGGCCGGTCCAACCCGGCCCAACATAGAATGAAAACTATCAAAAATGTCCAACCCGATAGACCGGCACAACTCGTCAAATATTTTAAACGGCAGGGCCACATGAATGTAGCTCTAAAGTACGACCCGGGCCAACAAGCCCGGTGTGCCCCAGGGGTCCGAAAATCTTAGAATATTAAGGGGATGGACTAGGCCAGCCTTGATAATTTTTCGTTCTATAAAATTTAGGGCTGGTCCAACCTATAGTGTTGGCCTGATGAACTGGGTCCAACCAGCCTGCCCGAATTGCTTGCTACTCAAGTTTCAGGGGAACTGGTTATGTCGTAACTCTTTTAAGGCAAAGTCTGTGATAATAATATTCCTTAAAATAAACCTAGGATAATAATACATAATATTCTTTAAAATAAATCTATGCTCATAATACAATAAGCATTTAATTAAAAAAAAAAAAAACATTCTTAACAAATTAAATCAAAATTAAGATATCACCGAATAATTAAGAAAAAAGGAGATATGTAATTCGAATATTACAACATAGAAAACTGACGATTTCATTTAGTTTTTCTCCATAAAATTTTATAGTAAAGAAATAAAGAAAATAAAATAAAAATTTGAAGAAATGTCCCTTCTTGTGCGGCGGTGCCCCAAATCAAATTACCCCCTAGCCTCCATCTATTTTCTCTTTCATCCCTAGTATGCAATAAACTGTGTCTCCTCCTCCCAAAAGTTTCTTTAATCTCTCTTAATTCAGAAAAAATTAGCGGGACACTTCTTGAATCATCACATGATTTCTTACCCAGTTTCTGCTTGAACCGGTTGAACCGATCGGTCCAATTTGATTTTGATAACACTGCGAAAAAAGTATCTCATCATATAAAATTAGTATTTGCAATGATAAAATATGTCATGGTTTAGCAAGTTATTGTCCTTAATAAGCATCTCTCTAATAAGTAACGAAATAAATGATTTATAGTGACAATAATAAAAAGTGTCATAAATGTGAATATTTTGGTGATGAATCGTATTTGTCACTATAGCGCAACAAAATATTAAATTATGACGAAATAACTTACATTGTCACCAAATATTACATTTGTGACGAAATAATTTTGTTGTATATTAAATTATGACGAAATAACTTACATTGTCACCATATACGATAATATATTGTGACGCATAATTCGTCACCTATTCCATCCAGAATTTGTCATCTAATATTGTGTTTCGTCATTGAAAGTGAACATGTAATATGATGATTGCATTTTTTGTCATGTAAATATCAAATTTTGGTGACGAAAATCATTGAAATATTGAAACCATCAAAATTTGGCGACGATGTTATCGTCACAACTATGTTTATTATGTTGTCATGTTTATAATAATTCGTCACAATAAAGGTAGGTTGTAGTTACAATATTCCTTTCGTCGTTTTATTAATATATTTAGTGACAATTGTTGTCGTCAGGAACGGTTAACATTTGGTGACAAACTTTTACCGTCGTTAATACGTACAATTGGTGACGAGGTGTTGTGTCACGTTAAAATTACATTAAGTAACGAAAAATATTTTTGTTACTGAAGACTTGGATTAGACGACGTTATATTTTGTCATTGCAAAGTGACATTTTGTGACAAAAAAGATTGATGTCACTAAATGAGCACATGTTGTGACAACCAAGTTGTGTCATCATTTAGTGGTATTAAATCGTCACCCATAACATACATACGGTGACGATGTATCTTGTCATCATTAAGGGATTTATGATGACAATCTAAAATTCGTGCCATTATAAATATCTATAATGACGAACTAGTTGTCACGTTTGGTTTATATTTAGTGACAATTTTTCCAAACCGTCTTATAAAAATTCATTTATGACGTAATTTTGATTTAAATTTAGCAATTTAATTTATTAGAAAATATAATTCTTGCGACAAAAATATCAAATCTCACGAAATGGTTCTTATGATTACATAGTTTCATAGTTAACGTTTATTGACATAATATTGTATTACTTTATTAAATTTGAAATGCATTAAATTAAACAATGCTAAAAGGGGAAAAAGATAAATTAGAAAGCAACAATACTATGTAAAGTGACATTATTTAATAGGCTACAGAAGTTCAAAATATCTAACATAAACATCCGAAATAAACATCACTTAATGAAAAAAACATGATTGTCTAAAAGAAAAAAAAAAACTAAATCTCCAAACATCACTCGTTCCAAACTCTAAATTGATAAAGATATAAACAGCCTCGTCCTTCAGCTTCCTCACCAATGCACAAAATCTAAAAAAACAAAAAAAAAAATTGTCAAGAAACAATATTTAAAAGTGATTGTTCAATAGTATTAGTATTTGGAAAAATATTCTATACGTTTCAACAAGAGAGTAAGCTAACCTTTTACGAGTTTTAGAGCTTTGCTCCAATACTTTCCAAATAAGCCCTAAGTTTGTCCACAGTTTCACTTTGCTGAGCCATTTTGTCTTTCAAACCGGTCACCTCATTCTGGAATTCAGTCACTTGTGTCTTGAGCTCATCGACTTGTAATTCCGAATCTTGTAGCTTCTCCCGTGTCTCTTGAAGTTCCTGCTGCAAATGCTGGTCATTTAAAGCCCATGTTGTGTTACGTTTGCTTGGCGGCTTCGGGCCATACCCGAGGCCTTTTATGTAGCCTGATCCATGGCCTAAGACCTCGAGAACGATTTCATCGTCGGTCTTTGGATTCCCTTCTTGTATGTATTGGTCGCGCTTCTTGATCATCAATTCCTTTTGCATTATGTCAATGTGTACATGTTATATTTAGCTTAATTTCTTAATAAAGAAATGAATTTAAGTAACTTACCCAACTTTCTTTTGCGTCATCTGATTTTCATGTGCCATTCTCTGAACAATGTGTACGTCTATACAACTCAATTCTATCACAAGGTTCTCCATTGAGCTCGTTCTTAGACTATATCAAGTAAATGCAAAAAATTCATAACACAATCACCATTGCAAAGTTGTTATAGACAGGCTAGAACAAGTAAAAGAAATAAATCAATTACACAAAACAGGTTTAAAATAATAATAACACAAGTTCTTACAGATTACTCATAATTTTCTACCCATTTCAACTATTCTCAATATCCAAATTTAAAAAAAAAAAAAAACAAAAGGGTAACTATGAGCTTAGGAGGGGTGAAACAATTACTTATAATAAACATAGTTGTTAACCGCATTTAAACATAGCTATCATAAATGAAAAAATTAGATATAAAGGAAAAATAAAAAAATAATAACATTCAAACTCTCATACTAAAGAAATAAAGAAACAAGAATTTCATAACACACACAACATGCCAGGACAGAATTTGCATAAAACATACTTAGTTCACTCACAATTTCATGGCGACGAACAGTGAAAGCCTTTCTGCCAGAAATATGCTTGCGACGTAACTTTGCTCGATTCTTTTTATTCACATCACTTATATGCTACAACAACAATAAATTTATAAGTAAATTTTAGTTATAATTCAAGATATATTAATCAATAAATCTTACCTTATATTTAGGTGATGCAAAAAAATCGCAAAGTACTTCCCATGTATCTTTGTCGGGACAGAATTTCGGTTTGTTCAGCTTAGCCTCCTCCAAAGTTGCATACTCTAGGAAATGCTTATGGAGCTTATGACGCTTTTGCCTACTACTGGTCTTAAACCGCTCAATCAAGCATTGTTTCACTTCCGGGGCATCCACATCAACATCCATGTGAATCTACATATGAAATAACCAAACTTTAGATTATATGAATATTTATCAACGAATAATTAATAGGTTTTTTTGATATAACACTAACCTTTAGATGATCAAAGCCTGGCTCTAGATCATTTTTTTCATCTACATCTTTCCATCGTTTGGGCACTCGAACAACATCTCTAGTAATTACACCAATTTGACTTGCTAGTTTTGCAGATTCGTCTGCATTAATTGGTCGTCCTATTGATGTGTCCACATTGATCTTCATTTTTTTGCCATATGCAGCAAACATTTTCATTATTCCCTTACCCATCGTCTGACCACGTCCTCTTTTATTAGATCCTAAGGCTACATTTTTTGAAAAAAATAAAATAAGTTCAAATATATTAAACCTACAAACACAAAAAAATTGAAAAAAAAAAAAAAAAAAAAAAATCATTACTATGTACCTTCTGTTCCATTAGTGTTAGATATTGGAGTCTGATGACTATCAGCAGACTGGATATCAGAGCTTCCAGTGACTACATCTCCAGGGGATTGAGTTGGATGAACTACAACATTTTCTGGAATGGTGGTATCCTCTGTATTCTGATCTGGATTAGTACTATGGCTCCCTTTGTCGTTACAACCTTGTGTTCCAGATGAAAGTAATGCCTCAATTTCATCCTCGATTGACATATCTTCTTCTTCGCGACGTCCCCTTGTTTTTCTTAATAACCAGAATTAGAGGAAGCACTCTTCCCTGACTGATCTACCAACAGTGGTTGCGGCCCTTTCGGATAGGTTCTCTTTTTTAACCTATGGAGAGCTCCAGGTGCCATTTCTAATAACAAAGATATATAAAAAATAAATAAATAAATAAATAATAATAAATGTTGTAAATAATCAATACTACAACATTAAATAAGTGCTCGTTAAATAATTTATTTACACGATATAAAACTTAATATAGAAAACGTTGTTGAATATGTAGCTTTTAAAAACATAGGATATTATCATAAAATAATCTTAATTGAACAACGTAGAATTCACGTGGTTTTTAAAATTTCAAATCAAAAATAGCCTCCCTGGAGAACATTATATGGTGGAAGCAATTATTTATTTTTCCTGAATTTTAGATAATTAAGGAAATATGATATAATCATAAAAATTCATATGAACTCAATCAACAAAGTTAGACAAAACTTAAAAATATTAATTTCAATTTAAATTGATTTGTTAGGTATTATTGTTATATGCAACACACAAGTGGTAAATATTATTGTTCCAATGAAATCTAGATTGATATGAAAGAGCATAACCAAAAAATACCGTCTAAAGCAGAATAAGTAAATATAAATAAAAAGATTTAAGATGAGACAACATGAATGAATTTTAGCAGCTTTCATATCATTTTTCATATCATTTTCTTTTTTCTATTTAAGGTTTGGAAAATTATTGTTATTTCCTATGGCAACCCATTAAAAATTCTACATGTGTGGCAAATAATTGGGTGTGTAAGATAATATAGTCATTATAAACTTATATTATGTTTCAAGATTATATAACCGATTAAAATTTCAGTGACAAGAAAATTAAGAAGTACCATCATCACAAATAATTCATAACTTAATGGGTGCTTTAGGTACTTACTGATGAGGTTTGCATATAGTACAAAAATGGCAAACAAGAGTTGGACTTATAAGATGAGCTATGTATTCTGTGGAGTGACTTGGTATAGTAACATCAACCCAAATACTGAGGTAATATGGTAAAAGTGACATAATTTAATCTTGATGAAAAACTAATGCAGTAGTATTTTTTCTAATACATTATCTTCTGTGCTTCACTTTATTAGATAAGATCTTATATGCTTCACTTTCATTTAAGCAAAAAATTACCTGGATAAAAAATCAAGAGAAGACCTACCTGATTCATCTCACATTTTGGTTGTACATAGACACCAGTTTCTTGTCTGAAATTTTTTAAAAAAGTATCTCATATATATATTGGGTTATCAAAATTTTATTAATTAAATTTATTTTTAACAAGATACAATCTTCTTTTAAACAAAATTCAATTTTTTTTTTTTACAGAATTCAAAACTTTTTAAAAGAAATTAAAAGAAAAACACCAAATCTGTTTTAAAGAATACTAAAACGTCCTATTTTTATTTCAATTCATATGTAATGTGCATAAATTTATTACTAATATACACGTACCCAATATCATATTAATACCCAACCTATTTTCAACCAAATTCAAATCTTTTTAAAAAAATTCCAAAAAAAAAATCTTTTTATAAGAATTAAAAAAAACAACCAAATCTTTTTATAAAAAAATAAACAAAATGTAACCTAATACACTGAAGAGAACTCTATACATGTTTAAACACAACATGTTAATCGAATAGGATTTAAAGGATATCACCAACAATCAATCTTAATCAAACAACACATCAGCTTAACATCAAAAGCTATTGATCTCTGTTCACTAGTAGAAAAATGGCCTGTCAGGACACCTTTATTAGGACACTTCCATGTTAAAAGTCATATTAAATATATAATAGGACACTTGTCTAAGAAAAGTCCTAATAAAACATGTCCTCATATTATGTGTGATTATAGGACTCTTTTGTAAGTGTCCTATTATAGATTGTGTCCCATATTCATCACTTTATAGGACGCTTTAGAGTGTCCTATATGAAATCAAATTAGCTATTTTATAAATTATTCTAAAATTATATGATATAATTAGAAGTGGCAAAATCAACTCGGCTCAAATATTTTAGTTGGGCTGGGTTATAGAAATCTTGGCTTGAAGTACTATTTGGCCTGACAGACCCAATTTGAAGGGCCAAAAGTTCAACAGGCCACGGGCTAGCCTGATAGGTTGGGTCAGGCCGACTAATTTTAGGCCCGATCAAATTTTGGCCTCTCGACCCAAATTGAAATATGGTGTTGGCCCGACGGGCTGGACCGGCCGAGGTCGGACCGACCTCCCGAATTGCCACCTCTAGATATAATATACTATTATTTTGAAAATAATAAAATTAAATCCTACTTTATCAAAATGGAAAATAAAAAAACTAATATATATACCATATATTTTGAGGTGAAATAATATACTTAAAAAGAAAAAAAGCCAAAGGTAAAACAATATATGAATGAGTATGTTTTTAGGGGTATATATGAATTCGTATATAGATATATATATGAATAATAGTCAATATTTGATCACCTTTTCCTTTTTTTATCTATATACGAATAATAGTCAATATTTGATCACCTTTTCCTTTTTATTCTTGGTGAGACATCGATCACTTCTAATATTTTAATTATATTATTACTTATTAGTTATAACGTTAATATCTAATAGTACTAGTATATCTTTTATATTTAGGAAAGTCATTATAATACCTTAGAATTCTCTAGAATATCATTCCCCTCGTTCTCATCGCTCTCACTCCGGTGAACCAAATCCATCTCCATCCCAGGCTCAACTCGTCACGACTATCATCCACCGGCAGAAAACAATGCTCAGATATCCATTGGCGGCGAATGATACTCAAAAATCCGGCGGCTGATATTTGAATATCCAAGGTAGGACGATCCTGAGAATCAACCAGCGGCACCACTGATTTCGTTGAATTACGTTCATCGGCTCCGGAGGTACTGGAACTGGTGAGAGATTAAACAGAGTCAGAACTTGTTATTCACCAAAATGAGCTGATTGACCTCTTTAAATTGGTGAGTGTGTGCCCTAGTTTTGTGTGCTTATGAATGTATGTTTATATTCTTTGAATTTGAGCTTCATTAGAGAGTAATAGCTATGTTTGTTGAATTCATAACTATGTTCACTGAATTCCTAGCGATGGGGATGCCCTAGTTGTAATATTTGCTGAAAATTTTAAGAAATGATTAGTGAGTAATAGCTATGTTGAGCTTCCTTCTTCTCTTCCTCTCCGCCTCTAGTTTCTTCACTTGATGCCCCTTCCCAGCCATTCCCTTTCTGTATTTCCCATAAATATTTGCATTACCGTTAGTCGGTATCATTTTCTCATTCGTTTGTTGTTTTATTCTCTATAGAATGATCATAGATGTATAGCTACTTCAAACTTTTTATTCTAAAATATAATAAGTTAGAAACTGGAAGTTGGTCAGCGAATGGAAAGACGGCGGTAAAGCATAAAGTGCTTGTCAAGATTTTTGGAAATGGCTTATGCTAGATAAAATAGGAGTAGGAAGTTTATTAATATTGGTTTTGAATTGAGTTTGCACATTTTTTAAAACTGCTTAAAAATAGACAGTGCTTCAGCAGTTGTATGCATTTTCCCTATTTTACAAGAATCATAGAACCCTGTCCCTATATTCTTATCAGACTTACCATTCAATACTTTCATAACATTGAGAACAATAGCAGGACATGAATGTCCTAGTCTAAGATGCCATAGACTTGCACCATTACTAGTACGAATGAACGATTGAAATTTCTAGTTTAATATATTCAACTTTACCCCAGCTGTAGTGTTATTCTTGATGGTAGAAGTTCCAAATTGAGTCAAATTCAGTTGGTACAACCCTTCCTTAAGATAGCCTTTCAAAAGCACTTTTTGTGAGTTTTGTCGACCTTCACAAAACACAAGTTAGAGCGAAAAGTGCACATACACATTGTTATGTTGGATTATTTTAGATATGATGAGTAGATTCTTGGTTATATTTAGGGACATATAGCAAATTTTTCAATACCATTCATGTACCTTTGTACATATTTTGATTCTTTAGTCGTGATAGATCAGAGATGTGGCTTGATGCTCCAGAATCCCCACATGTCCTAGCTCCACTTTCTTGATAATTTAGTTTGGATATAGCTTATCTTTACTTCCAATATATGATTTTACTTTTTTGTGGGACTTACTGATAAGAATGTAATTAATTCTTTTCTTGAAATGTTCGGTCCATGCTTCATATTCTTGAATGTGTACCATTTCATTTTCCATATTCTTAAGTTTCTGTTTTTAGCTAGTATTCATCTCTCATTATCAGGCTGCAATATATATTTGTCAACAGGTTCTCTTACCTCATTTCGAGCCATTGACAGACCAACAACATAGCGATGTTTGTAATATTACACAATCATATCAGCAAGCAGAAGATGCTTTATCACAGGGCATGGAAAACCTCCACCACATTCTTGGCAAACCCATAGCCAAGCAACTCGGCGAAGGGAACTATCTCCCACAGATTGGTGCTGCCGTCAAGAAGTTAGAAGCTCTGGTCAGGTTCGTCAGTCAGGTAATAGTTCTGTGGCAAGTTACTAGTCTTTAGCTATTTAAGGTATGATTGATATGACCACTTGTTCAAACAAATGGGTTCTAGCCATCTTTTATGACATGTTAAAGACCAATGTAACCGTTTAATAGACAAAGTTTAGTCATCCCTCGACGCGTCTTGAGACTTGCAAGATTTCTCTAGCATGTGAAGCTTGAGATGAACACATGCTAGAGAATTGTCTAAGCTCCACATGCTTGAGACAGTAGAAGAGGTATCTTTTTTTCTTTAATATGCCAAATGGCTATACACTCTCTTTTTTCACAAGCAGCTATATCTCATTTTTTGCTACAAATATGTTCATCCGCCCTTAAAAGTTTTGGCTGGTCCAGTTTTTGCACTGGCCGATCCACTCAAAAGTTTGTAAAGCTGCTCATTTTACTTTTTGTTATTTTCTTATGGAATTGTTATTGAAGTGGCTCTGCAGTGATATAGGAGTGAAGATATAAATAAATGCTTATGTTTATGGGTCTTGCATTTAGATGATATGTTTGCATTCAACTGTGGTTATCGGCTGAAAACAATTTAAAGTCCATTTTTACTGATATATCCATCATACTTTATTTTTGCGATCTGCAAGAAAAGAGACCGAAATTGCAAAAAATATTAAACCATCATCCCTTGTTTTCGTTTCTTGATATGATGAAGTAAATAGCAATGCTCCAAATAATTTGGTTATCTTTGCAGATCAACGTTTAATTTACAATATAAAATGACAAAGAAGAAGAGACAAAGGATGAGTGACCGAACCCCAGCTGAAGCTTTGTTATCACAAGCTCAAGCCACAAAAGGTACTCTTGAACTTTGTGAGACTCAGTTTATGAATGAAGTTGCATGAAAATTGGATATAATTTTTTAATTTTAAGTTAATTTGATATTTCATTATGCGGTTCCTCCAGAATTGCAGGACATTCTTCCTCAAATCCTTCACATGGGTAAATATTTTCCTTGCTTTTGAGATTCTTTATCTTTGTTTTGTTTTGCAAGTGTGTCCGTGTGTGTGTTTTTTTTGTGGTTCAGTTTCTAACAAAAAAAGGTACTAAAAAGGTTCGTCAAAATAAGCTCAGGTCCAGATGTCTTGGAGAATTTGAAGAAATTATCGGAACAATTTCAAAAGAAGGCACATGCTGCTGGCAGTACTTCAACTGCTAAGGCTACTGAGCTACCCGAAGATGACAATGTTGACGTGCTAGAGCCCGAAGCTGGTGAGAAATTTTTATATTCTCTACTTGCTATTTTCTGCCATTTGGACTTTAATGGTACAATTGCTGATTTTTTTGAAAGAATATTAAGATTGTGTGTATTTTAATTTTCATAGTAAGATTATGACCCTATTTTGAAATTAATCAAGCTGACATGAACTCGGGGGTAATAAATAATTGATAAAAAAAACAGATTAATAATTTGTAAAAAGAAAATAGGAGGAAAAAGAAATAGAAAATCAGAGCCCCACGTCTACTTGCCTTTCTCTGCTTATACAAGAAAAGAATTCTTGGTCAGCTTATACATTCTCATAATTTCTCCTGTTATTTTGCTGTTGTGAATGATAGGTGAGTTGAAAATAAACGCAGGAGATGATTTTGTCTTCAAATTGTTTATAGTGTGAGAGTGTGTATAGATTACTGTGATTTGTTAAGTTTGTGTCTAAAGTGTACAATGGACAAGTGGTGGTGAGAGATAGACTCCGTTTTCATGGTTTGTCTTCACGTAAGGACTCTTGTTGAGGCCTCTAGATTGATCGTGTAATGGAAGCTTTCTCTCTTTTTTTGTTAAAACAGTTATTGTCTCTTTCTGAAAGTTGTGAATTATATATATTTATTTATATAATATATATAAATCCGAACCAATCTTTTAAGAGTGGGCTTCTGCTGTAGGAACACAAAAAATCTATTCCTGAAATAGTTTACAGGAGAAGGTAAATAAATATGGATAATTATGAATCTACAGAAATTGTTTTTATTAACTTATACATTTATGTTATATACAAGTATGAAGTGATTCATCAAGATTACATAAAAATAATATTTTGTTCGTAGTGATGCCTAGGGTTCGAAGATCGGCTGCAAGGAGAGTGAATAATGAATTACGAGATGAGAATGAAGTAGTGGAGCCTAGACAGGAACAAAATGAACAAGCTAGTCAACAACCAACAGAGAAGCAAGGTTATGATTTATATATTTATGTCATGTATTTTTATGAAATGACTTATCAGGATTGCATAAAAATAATATTTTGTTCGTAGTGATGGCTAGGGTTCGAAGATCAGCTGTAAAGAGAACAGTGAATCATGAGTTACGAGATGAGACTGAAGTAGAGGAGCTTAGACGGGAGCACAATGAACAAGCCTCTCAACAACCATTTGAAAAGCAAGGTTAAGTATTTGATTTCACAATTTATTTATTGTCGGCAAACTTGAAAATTCACTTTAATTCGCAATCTAAATAATAGTTATGAATTTAATATATTAATTGGACAGGTTCAATTAAAATGGCTACCTGCTTCAAACTAAAAAATAGATTCCACCAGATTTAAAATTAGATTTCGTGTTTAAATTCACTTCAAACAAAAGGAGTTTGAGTTTTTTTGTGGTAAAAGTTAATTAATAAAGTTTCTATACTAATGTTGTGCTCTACCCGTGAGCAAATCCTTTTATTTGTTTAGGCACTCTGTTGATATGCTTCAGTTGTCATGCTATATCATCTATTAGATTTTCTCAATTATTTTATTATAAATTTCCTTGTATGTTAATAGACATTTTACAAGCATCTGCCATTTTCTTTTAGGCTGCTGATGAATAGAACAGGCCCAAGTTTTATGTTCTTCTAATTATGTTTGTTTAGTTTTGGAGTGATCACAATTCTTTCAACCTAAAGGCTTTTATTTCTTTTTCAAAGTGATGCCTAGTGTTGGAAGATCAGCCAGAAAAAGGAAAATGAATAATGGAATACAAGATGAGGATGAAGTAGAGGATCCTAGACAAGAGCAAAATGAACAAGCTACTCAACAACCAATAGAGAAGCGAGGTTAAGTATTCATATATTTTTTGTTCTATGTATTGTTATGAGTTGACTTCTCAGGATTACTTAAAATAATATTTTTTATAGTTATGCCTAGGGTTCGAAGATCAGCTGCAAAAAGAAAAACGAATCGTGAAATACAAGATGAAGATGAATTAGAGGAGTCGGGAGGGGAGCAAACTGAACAAGTCTCTCAACAACCATTTGAGAAGCAAGGTTAAGAATTTGTGATAATGGAATTTGTGATGTCTCTAGACTTGTGACTCTAATGTGGCCCTCTCTCTCTCTTTTTTAGTGATGGCCTCGAAGACAAGAAAAGCAGCTGCCAACCAAAATGAACAAGACCAACAACAAAATAGGGAACAACCACAGCCACAAATCAGTGAACAAGCTTCAACGGAGCAAGGTTAAAATATTCATGTTCACTATTTAACACCTTCAAGCATATAATTGATTTTTTTTATTCCAGTTACAATATCATTCTAACAATACGATTGTAGGCATAACAAAACGAGGACCTACATACTTACTTGATATTTGGGCAAGAAAACCGAACGAAGGGCGCATCCAAGTTAGTTTCAACAAAAGAAGTCAGCCAATTGGCCCCAACAAGAAAAAGTTGACCGGGTTTTTAGGTACATTAGCGAGAAACGGTAAGTTTGCTCCACTTGACATTGAGGATTGGCGTAAGGTGCCAAAAGTGAGAAAAGAGGAGATGATCAAGATTGTGAAGGTAATCATATTTAAGAAATTTGTTCTTAGTTACTCAAGTTTGTAGATAGATTTACATTCAAATGCTATTTTGTAGGAGAGGTTTGAAATCCCCCAAGGAGTAGATCATTGGATCTTGAAGTCTATAGCCAAAAAGAGAAGACATTGGAGGTCTAGAGTTAAAACTGAATGTTTTAAACCTGAATTATCGGTTCAAGATCAGGTTTATAATAGGCCTGATCGGATAAATGAAGATCAATGGAAATGTTTGTTGCCACATTGGACTAAGGAGGATGTACAGGTAATTGATACTGAATTACAAGCTAATTTGTAGTTTATTTAGTTGTAACATTACTTTTTTCAGGAAGTTAGTGCAAGAAATAAAGATCATAGAGAATCGTCAATTATGCAACAAACTACCGGGAAGTTGAGCTTCGCTGAAGTTGAGGAAGAATTAGTAAGAAGTCGATGATATTTTTTTCATGTTGCATAAACAATCATTTGTACTATGCACTTACTAATTTCACTTCTTTTCTTTTTGGTAGAAAGAGCAGCTGGGTCGATCTCCAACACGCATGGAGATATTCGGTGCATGTTACAGTGATGCTAGTGGTGAACCAGCAAATGTTGAAGTTCAGGATGCACTTGTAAGAAACTTTCTAACTTGAGATATTTAAAATTTTGAAATTACTTTCTTATTTGCTTCTTTTATTAGCTGAAACAATCTCTCTTCGGTGATTATGTAGACTAAAATGGAAGAACACCAGTCAAAATTACCAACTAGTTCACATGATAAAGTTGGGCCCAATGACTCATTCGCCACGGTTAGGGGTAAAGATCCGGATGGCAGGGTACGCATGCTTGGGTTAGGTGTGAACCCATCAGATATGTGGGGTGAAATTCCAAGCCGCAATGCATGCTATCGAATGGTTTTGCAAAGCCAAGAAGCGTTGGCGAGAGTGGAAGAGAAGATGGATCGTGTTATTGCAGATTTTCAACAAAAGATGCAAGCACTACAAAATACGACTAATATTTCAGTACCACGTCCACCGACATCACCAGTTCAATCTTCTAGCTCAGTTAACGTTGGCCATAGACTTCAGGTATACAACACTTCTAATTTTATTGTATTCTTTCTTTATAGGTTTCTGAATTAATCTAATAGTTCATTTGTTAAAATTATTAGGTTGGAGAATCGGTACTGTTGAAAAGTATATTTGATCCAAGTAAAACAGTAGCCAAAGGTTATGTTCGTAGTGCAGATCCAGATCAAGAAGTTGGAGGAAAACGACTTGGCTCAAATTGGTACGAAGTTCAAGTTTCGTGCCCCTTTGAATGGGATGAAGACCTGATTAGGCCATATTCAGATTTGTCTACAATTGGAGATGCATTTGGTAGTTGCGTTGCATGGCCACGGAACTTGGTAAGTCATCTGATTTCTTAATTCAAATGCTTTTAGTAGTGTGTCGTTTATTGGTATGCATTTGGTGTAGTGAGTTTCTGTAGTTTATTTTATGGTGTTGGTAATTGACAAGATAAACTCTATAACATTGTCTTTATTGAAATTCTGTAGGATAGGATACATAATGTGCATAGTATTTTTTTTGGGTTTTGCATTTCCTTTCAACTTTTCCAATTTGGTTATTATATGCAAGATTTCAGTTTGGTTCTGATTATCATTGTTTTGGATATAGGTGAGTCATGACAAAGATGCAGAATGATTTGTATTTGGTGGTGGATGGAACTCGTGCAGTTAAGAGTAAAATTGGAGGTTTAGTGGAGTGATGTGTATTTTGCTATAAGAATAACATGTAGGTTGTAACAGCTTCTCTATTGCTTATGCAGATTTGGAATATTTTAAATTGGGGTTTATATCACTTCTTAAACCCAGATTTGTGATGTTCAAAATTTGGCATAATTGAATACTTTTAAGGACAATTGATTAGAGCACTTATTGATGTATATTCGGTTTGTATTATTTTATATGAAATATATATCCATATACACAAATTGCTTGGAGGTATGTGAGAAGAAGTGAAAATTTATTAGGACATTTGTAGGTGTCCTTATATTCCAGAAATGGGACGCTTGTAGGTGTCCCAACATCTTAGTCATAAAAGGACGCTTAAAGGGGTCCCAACATCTTAGTCATATAGGACCCTTAGAAGCGTCCCAATATCTAATCTAATAGGACGCTTAGAAGCGTCCCAATATCTTAGCTGTAATAGGACGTTTACAAGCGTCCCATCAAATAAAGCGTCCTATTATGCCTATTGTGTCGCCCAGATATAGGACACAATTAAAAAGTGTCCTATTGTCTGAAGTGTCCTATTACATAGCATAATGGGACACTTACAAGTGTCCTATCAGGGGTTTTTTCTTGTAGTGATTATTCCTATTTTGAATTTTAACGTTGATATTACAGTCTAATATCAACTGATATTAGCCTACAGAAAACCACCCAAAACAGTACCTCACTTTAATATTTCATTACAATATCAAAATTAAACGAAACTAAAATAAAATAAGATTGTTCATGATTCAATTTTTACAAGCAACAGTGTCCACCTTAAATTCCAGTACATAACAATTACAAATTCGAACAACCTCTAAAATGTAAAATAAAAAAAAAAAAAAAAAAAATCATCTACAAGTTAATTTCTTGTACGAATTGAACTATAACAGGTTTAAGTCTTACCAGCCGGGACTTTTCTTCTCGCTTGTCTGGTGGATCTGCAATACAGGGTTTGAGCAATTAGATAAATATGATATAACGTAAATTCAGAAGAATAGTAAATATATATATGTTATTACTTTTTCAAGCCCGCCATATCCTCTAAAAAGCTATTGAAAAATTCATACACCCCGCCTAACCAATTTGTTCCAATGAACTTGGACTCTTAAAACCCTTTTCAGCTTTTGTAAAAACAAATTAAGGTTTAAATATAAAAAATACAGCCTATTAAAATATAGATCAAAAGATTATTTTTAGATTTTTCTATAATCAAAATAATAATATTCGCAAAAAAAAAAAAAAAAATCGAATCAAAAAATATTTAATTTACATTTAAAATCAAAGATAATGAAGAATCATACGGAAAGATTAAATAAAATAGAGAAACTTATCTGAATACAATGGGCGAATCTTAATATGAACCAGATCAACCATATCTGTTCCAGATCTGTTAAGATCTGAACAAAAAATAGGTCAATCTCTTTGTACAAATCGTGCATGTGGTGAGTTTGGGGTTGGGAATGGACGGATGTCCCTGTGGATTCAACTGTGGCTGGGTTGAGGGTAAATTGGACTGGGTCTGGGTCGGGCTGGCGGAATTTACTCTAGACTGTTTTGGTGGCTGCGCTGATCTAACCTAAAGATGGGAAGATGGCTGCCAGCAGCTAACCTAGTGTGGAGATGGGTTAAGGATATAGGATTCCTAAAACTCTACAGGTTTGTATATGGGGGTTGGGTTTGTGAATGGGGAATGGGGGGTTTTGACGGATAGGTTGTGGGCTGGGTTTGTGAACGGGGAGTGGGATGGGTTTTTAAATGGGCCGTGGGCTGGGTTATGGGCTGGGTTATGGGCAGGGTTCTGGGCTGGGTTATTTTGGCCATATTTTTAATTATTTTAAATCGGTTTTTATATTTTGTTGAACTATTGTTTACATTTTATAAAACAATTAAATTAAGTACATCCTACATAATATTCTAGGTTACTACACTTATGACATGATAAATCTAAATTATCCAACAAAAATACTAAAAAAATATGAACCATTGATTGAATAACGATAATATTATAAAAATACAAAAAAAAAAAAAAAATACCTACAAATTTAAAACAAAATAATTAATTGTATCTATTAAAAAACTTAATATGTTGTAATAGGTCTAGTCCCGTATGAGTAATGGTTCACCGGTTCAAGTTCAACCCGAATAAACTTAATTTCTTTCATCATGAGATATAATATGTTTTGTTAGAGTTATATTAATCATTTTAATTCTTAATTCACAATATAAATATTAGATTCCATATTTAATGAAATAAATTTAATTTAGACCCTAATTTGACTAACTCGTTTCGGTCTAATTTTATATGACGTGATGAGTCATTGTTCAATCCATCTAGACTAGTTTGATTTAATTGATCTAAACAGACTAAATTTGATCAACTTGTTTCGGTATAAACTTGAATGACATTACAGGGGACTATTCGAACGACCTAAATTGTCCGATCTGTTTGGGTCTAACATTCAATGACGTCACAGGTCACTATTCGACCCGTCTAGGATAGAAGGATCAAATTAACCAAAACAATAAAAAAAATAACGAATAATACAAGCTTATTACCATGTTGATAAAATTATTATGACCTTAATATTTTATATTATTTATAATGGTTTAATCATAATATTCCTCATTTATTTGGGCTTAGCTTTTAATTATTGTTGCTCTTGAATTAAAAATGTAATATGTTAATCAAGGAAAACTTTATATATTGTAAATATTCTCAATGCTTTAATGTTTATAATGTTGAAATAATTTTAATAAAAATTTTCTTTTATATTGTTAGCTTATTTAAATTCTAACTGTAATTTTAAAATAGCAACTTTAATTAGTGCGTAAGAAACAAGTAACAAATTATTATCAAATCAAGTCATGTTAAATATTCTAAGATAAAACGATTAATCAAACGTATGTATTGTTTCTTATTTACCTACTAGTTGTATATGCGTGAATTTGAACCGGCTATTTAGATTAAATATTTGAATTTATTTAGGTTTATAACAATCTATAAACTATCACCCTAAATTACCAGTTTTAAGGTAACTAAGCTTTTACCAATAAGAACAAAAATGCTAGTAAAAATAAGTTGTAATACAAAATATTCAAAACCTAAAAAAAATATCATCGAAGTTCGAACTCATGACCTACAACTATTTTGACAAAGTTCTTACCAATAAGTCTAAATTTGTTTGTGATCAAAAGTTTCTAATAATTTATATAACATGAAAAGTTAAACCAACCTGGAGTAACTAAAAAATTAAGGTTGTTACCAAGGTTTGAACTCAGCACCTTTGCACATTACATATGAGCTCCTACCAACTCCGCTACCAATCAGTTTGGTAATTATTCGGAACTGTTATATATATATATATATACACTACACCAGTAGCCCAACTATAACACCTTACACCAGGAATTATTTAAAAGAACTACAAACAAATAAAAAGAGACTCATAATAACACATCACATTATTAAAATTCCGATATTTCAACATAAAAAAACCAAAAAAAAAAAAAGGACAAAAAAACAAATACCATCAATACTTTCATTTCTAAACCATAAATTTATACACTTGAACATAAATGGGAAGCAAATCAAGTCTTTAGGTCTAAAATATCAGATTCCCCATACTATCATGCCATGAACTAATTTCCTCGTCTTTTTGCCAACAATACCTGCAATTTAAACAAACAATACAAAACAATAATGATTAGTGTATCATCAATATGGTTTCGACTAATGAAAGTAAATGAAAGTATCAGGCCACTCGGTAATCAAGCACAATACTATAATAAAGCATTAAAAAATACATAGTTTATATTATACCTTTACTGTTTCAGCAAGTCATGAATTGCTATCATCAAGTTTCTAAGTTATCATCATCACTCTCATCGTCGGAGCTACTACCTCTTTCAGATGCTTCTTGACTACTATAATATTCATGTAACGTATCATCAAAATCATCTTCATCTTGAAAATCAAATATTTTATCATCATCAACGACTTCATGATCTCTTGAAACTTCTGACGCACAGACATCCTGGGGATCTTCATCCTCCCTACTTAGTGTTTGGATTTCCTCGAGTTGTACTCCAATCGTGTCATCCACTTGGTTCTCCTGATAAACTCCATCATCAAGTACAAAAGAGCTTTCAACATCCATCATTTCATCTTCCATCTCATCAACATCGTATATATGTCTATGTTGAAATGGTTGCACGATACGCCAATCCCCTCCTAACTTAGGATCCCTGATATAGAAAACCTGTCTTGCTTGATCAGCCAAGACGTATGAATCATTCTCGTACCATTTACCATCTACTCTTATACTCACAATATTTCCTTCTTTTTGTATCCTTGGTTTTTTCTTGCTCCCAAGATCAAACCAATCACACCTGAATATAGTAATGTGTCTTTCTTTCACATAATCAAGCTGAATTATATCATTAACAATGCCATAAAAATCTATGGCGTCGTCGCCATGATTCCCTTCTACTACAATTCCACTGTTTTGGCTCTTACGTCGGGTATCGCGATCTTTAGTTAGAAACCGGACTCCATTCACTATACAACCGGTATACTTTTTTACACACTTATGTGGTGCACATGCCAGTGAATACAACGACTCATGTGCAGGTGATGGATCTTTATGATATAATTGAGTCATCTAGAAAAAATAAGGTTTGTAAAAATATAATATAAATTGACATGATATGTAATTCAAAACAAGTGGTAATTTAGTTATCTTACATGCTTCTTGAACCACATAGGAAATTGATCTCTGTGTTCCTATTCTATATTTGCACATCTACGCATTAGTAGCTCCTGTTTATGCATCCTAAATTATTTAAATTCAAAATTTGTTATCTAATTCATAATATATAATAAATTAATAAGATAGCTAAACACTTACTCAAAAAATGGTTCAATCTCTTCACAAATTTGGAAGACAAACCATTGGGTCGTTTTAAACTCTTCTTCCGATAGTTCAACGTATGTAGTTGCTCCGAAATGCCGGCATTTCTGGGAGAAGATAGATAGACTATCATCAGTCCCTGCATCATTGTTACGCTCATCTCGGTTGAACCTAGTTTCAATACCCTTCAAGTACATCGAACAAAAATTTAGACACTCCTTCGCGATATACGCTTCTGCCACTGAACCTTCAGGACGAGCTTTATTCCGTACGCTCTGCTTTAGGCCACCCAGAAACCTTACAAAAAAAAAAAAATTATATATATATATATATATATATATATAAATAAAAGTCAAACACGTTCCAAATGATACATATCACATAATTTTATTTAATATATATAATTTCTTACCTCTCCATTGGATACATCCATCTGAACTGAGCGGGTCCACCGATTAATGCCTCTCTTGGTAAATGAACAGTCAAATGTACCATGACATCAAAAAAGGCAGGTGGATATATTTGTTCAAGTTTACACAGAATTAAACAAATATCTTCTTTCATTTTTTCCAGGTCACTTCGTTTCAGCTTTTTACAACATAAGCGTTGAAAGAAATGGCCTAACTCAGCAAGAACATTCGAGACATCCTTATTTAAGGACCCTCGGACACCAGCAGGAAGTATTCTTTGTAAGAGTACATGACAGTCATGACTTTTCAATCCAGAAATTTTTTGATCGCTCGTATTAACACAACGAGATATGTTAGAAGCATACCCATCAGGGAACTTAATCGATCTCAAAAACTCACAAAATAATTGCCGTTCTTTCTTTGTCATGACATAAGATGTAGGAGGCATCACGTATTTTCCATCATTTCTCCTCTTCAAGTGCAACTCCTTACGGATATTCATGTCTTCCAAGTCTTGTCTTGCCTTTACAGTATCTTTTGTCTTCCCCTCTACGCTCATCATAGTTCCTAATATACTCTCACATATATTTTTTTCAATATGCATTATATCTAAATTATGCCTTAATTTCAACTTACTCCAATACGGCAAATCAAAAAGAATACTGCGTCTCGTCCAATTCAACTCCTCAGGTTTACGTTTTCTCTTTTTATAAGCAAACTTCCCCGGTGTCCTGTCTTCTAATCTGTCCAGCTGCTCTAGGACGTCCTCACCAGTTAGTTCTCTAGGAGCTTGTCTATCTTCTCTTTTTCCATTGAACTTCTTGCTTCTCCTCCAAGCATGATTTTTCGGTAAATATCGTCGGTGTCCCATGTAACACACCTTGCTTCGTAGTCCCACAGAAGATGTCTCCACATTACAAACTGGACATGCCATGTAACCTTTGGTACTCCACCCAGATAGATCGCCATACGCTGGAAAATCGTTTATTGTCCACAAAACAGCAGCATGCAATTGAAAATTCTTTCTACTACAAACATAAAAAGTTTCTACCCCTTCAACCCACAATTGCTTCAATTCTTCAACCAATGGTTGTAAGTACACATCAATGTCTTTTCCAGGTGAATTCTTGCCCGGTATAAGCAAAGACATCATTAAGAATGGATCCTTCATGCAATCCCAAGGGGGGTGATTCAGTGGGGCTAAAATTACAGGCCACATGCTGTAGGTGGTGCTTAAGTGTCCAAACGGATTGAAACCGTCTGTTGCTAGTGCCTGTCTCACATTTCTTGGATCACTAGCAAACCGAGGGAACTCATTATCAAAGTCTTTCCAAGCTACGGAATCTGCCGGATGCCTCATATAGTCATCATCAATGCGTTTTTCTTTATGCCACACCATCTTTTTAGATGTTTTTGAGGACATGAAAAGACGTTGAAGCCTCTGTCTTAAAGGAAAATACCGTAAAATCTTTTGCGGAATCTTCTTCCCTTTGTCATCATTGATTTTCCATCGAGAAGTCCCACAGACAGGGCAAGCCTCTAAGTTTTGATTCTCCTTCCAAAATAAGGCACAATCGTACTTGCACGCGTGAATACATTCATAGCCTAGTCCCAAATCACGCAAAAATCTTTTCGCTTCGTAGTAAGAACTTGGTAGAGTCTCGCCATCGGGAAAAGCTGACTTCATCAATCTTAACATCATATCTATAGTTTTGTTGCTCAACCTATTATAAACCTTTAAGTGGAGCAATTGGATAATGAATGAAGTCCTTGAAATTTTCTTACAACCAGGATATAATTCCTTTTTGGCATCTGACATTAGTGCCTCGAGATATGCTGGAACACCCCTACTAAAAACATTATCATCAGTTGACATATTTTCAGTATACTCTTGATGATATCGCATACCGAAGTTAATTAACAGGTCATCTACCCCATCATTATCATCGCCATCAACATCCCTATTTTTTCCACTAAAAACATTGTCAGTTCGTTCACCTTCATTCGCATCAGTATTTTTCAAGTTATTCAGACTAGATTCACCATGATGAAACCATGTAATGTACCCTGGATCTATCCCCCGCTCCATAATATGGTGTTTCACAATTTTTTGATCTCTTATTTTCAGGTTTAAACGGTCTACACAGGGACATCGAATATCACACTCTTGACCCAAATGTGTCGAGACAAATTTCATAAAGTTGTTTACTCCATCCAAATAAGACTTAGACCACTTAATTGCACGCATCCAACTCTTGTCCATGTTCATTCCACCTAAAGCTAAAGAATATATATAACACGATTAAAATGGGGGCACAATAGAAAATTAACAATTATATATAAATATAAATTCGTTCATTCTCTCATTCAACTGAAAATATAAAAATTAAATTCTTCAAAAACAAAAGCTAATATATAAATTAAAAATAAAAGTAATGACAATTCACGTCCCACATTTTTCAACAACACAACCTACTCACTCAAGTTCTAAACTATTATATATTATAAAACCAAAATGCACTTAATGATAATAAAATATATAAATCAAGAAACACATCTTCCTAATTGACTCCCACCTACAACCAAGTCCCTCCTCTCGTTTTCCATCTCTTATCAATTTTCATAAATAAATAATGAATTATATTGTTCTTTTTCTTTACGAATTTCATAAATCCCAAATATGGATTAATTCATAAAAATAATTCACATTAAAAATTTGTAAATTAATACAATTAAAGATAATAATTTCAACTAAATTATTAGGTTAAATGATAATTACATTATAAATAATTGTATTGTTCCTTTTCTTTACAAATTTCATAAATCTTAAACATGGATTAATTAAGAAAAAAATTCACATTAATAATTCGTAAATTAATACAATTGGAGACAACAATTTCAACTACATTGTTAGGTTAAATGATAATTACATTATAAATAATTTTATTGTTCCTTTACAAATTATATTGTTCCCTTTCTTTAAAAATTTTATAAATCTTAAACATGGATTAATTAACAAAAATAATTCACATTAACAATTTTTAAATTAATACAATTGGAGACAACAATTTCAACTAAATTGTTAGGTTAAATGATAATTACATTATAAATAATTTTATTGTTCCTTTTAAATATATGTTGTTCCTTTTCTTTACAAATTTCCTAAATCCTAAACATGGATTAATTAAGAAAAATAATTCACACTAACAATTTGTAAATTAACACAATTGGAGACAACAATTTTAAAAAAATTGTTAGATTAAACAATAATTACATTATAAATAATATTCTACTTACTAAATTAAGGGCATTCAACAAATTGTTACTCATAAAAAAGAATTCAGAAAAATAATATCAAATATTTTCAAATTAAATTTAATTTACCTCTGGGGACCACTTACAATGGCTGGACCAGTTAGCGGCGGCGGCGGCGGCCCGCGAACAGCGGTGGTGGAGCAGTGACGGCGTACAGAATGCGGTGGTTGAGCAACAGCGGCGCACGGAAAGCGATTTATGGGGGTAAGTCAGCAGCAGTACATCAGCGGCGGTCGTCAGCAGTAGCGCGAACGTGGATGGTTGAGCAACGGCGGCGCGCGACGAAGGTGGGTGAGCAGCGCCGGCGTTCCACTGTGGTTGAGTAGCGATGACGCAAATCCGGTAGTTGTGCAGCAACTGTAGTAGCACGGTGCGTCAACAGCGCCGGTAGTTGTGCAGCAGTGTCGTGAATTAACGAGGGTGTTGGAGCAGTGGCGGCGCGACGGAGGTGGTGGTTAGAAGATATATATACATACAATTCCTGAATCTGAACGCATGTCTGAAAAAAGAGGATTAAGAAAAAGATGTAGTCCTATTTGATTCAGATTATTTAAACAATATATATCATATAATATTTTTATGGATTTTTCTCACAATTGGATAACAGTCACGTTGGTATGATACTTGCCTTCATTCCTGAAGGACTTGGGTTCGAACCCCTATAAGATTTTTTTATGTTTACTACTTTTCTGTAACAAAAACGAATATATATATTGAGTATGAAATAATAAATATTGGAAGCTTTAGACTTATTGGTAAAAGTTTGTGTCCTTTTTGGTAAGGTCTTGGGTTCAATTCTTATTCATGACTTTTTTTTCTATTTATAAGTTCACAATTCTAATACACAAATTAATTGATATTACCAACAAATTTAAAAATCTTACACGAAAAATTATCTTCATGTTTTAATTACTATAACGCAACAAAAAAACTAAATTATAAAAAATAGAAAATCTTTTAGTGATGAAATTCGTATTTGTCACCATAGCTCACAAACATATTAAATTGTGACGAAATATTATATATTGTCACCAAATATAATTCTTGTGACAAACTAATTTTGTAGTCCTTACGAAAAATAATAAATGTGATGATTTGGTACTCATTGTCACTGAATAGGAATATCCACGACGGAATAAATTTGTCACTTAAAATTTTAAAATTTTATGACAAAATTTAATGTTATCACAAATTGTCAAATATGACATACTAATTGCCTTTCGTCACTAAATTAAATTAAATATGACGAAATCATAACGTCACATTTTCGCATGAGTATTAATAATGAAATATTTTGTCGTCACTAATAAAAAGTGATTGTGATGATGAACATCGTCATACATTAATAATATTTTTTGTCTTTAAAATAAGTGGTAACACATTCACTCATATCGTCTCTAAATATAATAATAGGTGACAAATAAGAAATCGTCGTTAATTTACTTTCAACAATTCGTGACAATATATGACATTGTAACGAAATAATAGAATTGGTGACATTAAATGTCGTCGCTATTTTTAATACTCTCGTAGTCAAAAGGTTACCCTCCAAAATTTCGGTACGAAATTCTATCTCCAAGAATGATTGTGACGCATTTTCAGTAATCTTCATGCTATATGCATTTTAGCGACGAAATTTCTTTTATATAAAGACAAATTAAAAAGTTGTCACAATAACGAATATTATTACGACAAAAATTAAATGCGTCACTGTTATGCAACAATAGGTGACAAAACCTTGTGCGTCAATAAGAAAATCGTCACAAAATGTGTGATTTCTTGTAGTGATATTGGCCTGAAACCAAGCTTTAAATTTGGTCCTCATAATTATCTACCGAGTGACAACTAACTCGATTCGATCTATTTTAGAAAAAATAACATTTTGTTCATCCGGAAGTTGAAAAGGTAAGCGTTCCACAAGCGGGTCTCTGTATGTGATATTAAATCCATATATCTCAACATTGCCTTATATGGGGAGATATATCTATAGTCATAGTACATTTGCACTTCGTCTACTATCTCTTCAGTTTGTTCATTTCTCTTTGTCTTAAAAAGTAACTGAAATCTATCTCCTAGAATAGTTGTTGATTATTGATTTCATCCAGTGTTGTTAATTATATGTTTTTGTACTAAAAAATTAGATAGAATAATTGTAGTACTCCTTATATTTTATACTGGTCTTTGTAGGATACGACATTGATTTCCACTGGCTATTAACTACACCTTGTACTTTGAGATTAGCTGGTAGAAAATAGAGTGGTCACTCAACATGAAACTTGACATCAAATTACCTGCAGAAATGCGGATTATGTCTACATGTGATATTACGTTCTAATTCATGACTAGTTAGGAGTTTATTTCTCGCAACACCCGGAATTTTCATTTTAGCATAAATCCTGGTTAGGGTGGGTTGGCGGGAATTGAACTCGGTCAATGGACTAGGTTACAAGATCACTACAAGAAAATTGCCAAATTCCAATGGAACACAAATCTGTTGGAATTTTAAAATTTTCAACGATAATTCCGATGACAAGATGACATGTTGGGATCTTCCAACGGAAATTCAAACGGCAAAATGAATCGTTAGAAATAAGTTGTTGGAAAAAAATTTCTACTGTAAGAGATTTCATTGGAATCATTTATTTGTTGGAATAAAAATTCCAACGACCACTTTTTCAATGGCTCAAAACCATTGGAATTTCACAGTTTACATATTCCAAGATTTTTCTGCCGTTGGAATTTGATTTTCTTGTAGTGGATGCTCTACCAACTGAGATACAACCGATTCGCTGCAACACCTGGGGATGTATACTATAATTTATATATTATCCAAATACAGACATTCATACAAACACACACACACACACACACACACACACCGACATGTATAGGTGCAGATCTACGGTGTCTACGACACTTAATGTAGTTCTCCAGGTGTAGCATCTAATTGACCGTAGTTAGGTATCAATCATATACAAAGTTTTTAAGCCACCTTCAAGCAATATTTTTGTTTTATTTCATTCTTGTTTAATGAGCGATATTACATGTCACTAATTTCAATCCATACTATGAAAAATTCGTCTAGTGATTGTCTTCTATTATAATAATAAGTTTATAAGACAACAAGTTGTCACAAAATAATTTATAAATTATATAAGATATTTTAACTACTTTTAGTGACAATTAATTATTGTAAAACATATCAAAAAGTATTTGAGACAGTGTTTGTTATCTCAAATAATTAATTTACAATGGAGTTTTTCTTCCAAAGTACTTTCACCCATTAGTTATCACATATCCTCTCAAGTAATGTACTTGTATCACATATCCTCTCAAGTGATGTACTTGTATTGATATATTATTTACTTGAGACAATTTTTTGTTGTCTTAAAATTATTTTTGTTATAGTGAAACATTTAAAAATAACATAGTAAGAAAATAAATAGTTTTATCATGAATAAACCGATGTGACTTTGACACTATATACTTGGAGAAGAGTACCATGAGTAAATTTTACATTTGATCTCACATAGTCACCCACATACACATGAATATTTATAAAATTTGTGGTCGATGTTACACAGGGTATACTCCACCAGATGTAGCACCAATTCTACCGGGTAGCACATTAATATATGTACATGATATGAGGTGATTATTCATGAGTAGATAGTATTTAAATAAAGCTACTTTATAATATTCAACAAATCAAAAGAAATATTTTGCTCGACAATAATAGGATTTTTGGTTCTTAGGCCCTCAAATAAATACTACTCTTTCCCTTCCATGATGAGAGTCTTCTTTCATAATTATACATTTTTTTTTGGTCAACTATATAATAAGTATAATATTCCATAAATCATCAATTCTCATTTATACAACTTATTTCATTTTATTTTTTATTTGACTTATCCAATCATATATAATTTTTTCGTGAAATTATTTTTTGTTACTTTTTACTCTAGCTAATAAAATGAGATACTAACATTTGGAACAAACATGTTCTTGGCTTAGTGGTAGCGCCTTGTTTGGCCGCCCAAGAGATTCTGGGTTTGAATCTTCCATTGCAACTTCATATATGCTAATTATTTTTCTTTTTCTTTTCGTATACGTATAGAGAGAGTGTGTGTGTGTATATATATATTATATATATATACATATAACAACATGTTTAGATAACAATAGATGATGGTTGAATGGTAAGTGGTTGCTCGGCTAATTGCAGGGTTGCAGGTCTGAATCCCACCTGTTACAATTTTTCCATATTTATAGTTTATTAATTAATTTTTATTTATAATAATGATTAGTAAATAAATATTATTTAATTATTTCTTTTGTTTCTTTTTTTGTTCTGATTTACAAGTTATATTGTTTGGGTAAACAAACAAATCGTAATTTTTGGTAAAATAATTTATACTATATTGGATCTATCACAAAAAGATTAAACAATTACAAATTATATTGTTCCAAAAAATAAATTATATTTTTTGGTAAAACAAGTTATAATAAATCGAATCCGCGACAAAGAAAAAAAATAAAGAATAACAAATTATGTTATTCAGGTAAATAAATTATACTTTTAATTAAACAGTTATACTATATCGGATCCACCACAACAAAAAATAAAAAAAATAAAACTGTAAAGAATTACAAGTTATATTGTTTGGGGGTATAAAAAAATGTACTTTTCACAAAAATAAGTTAAACTATATCAAATCTGCCAAAAAAAAAAAAAATGAATTAAAGAATTACAAATTATACAGTTCCTATAAACAAATAATAGGTTTTAGTAAAACAAGTTATACTATATCGAATCTGTCAAATAAGAAAATAAAAAAATCAAAGAATTACAATTTATACTATTCAGGTAAACAAATTATACTTTTGGTTAATCAAGTTATTATATACTGGATCGCAACAGAAAAAAAAAAAAAAAAGTGAAACAAATAAAAATAATAAATAAAATTAAAAAAATAATTAATGAAATGTGGAGGTGAACAAGGCTTCAACTCACGACCTCCTAGCATTTAAGTAGTACCAAACCACCTAGGATGGAGTAACTTATAGTATAAAAAATTTCAGGATTTTGATTATATATTTAAAATTGTATTAAATATGAAAGGGCATCATCTCGAACTCATTACAATTTAGTTCCAAACAACACCCATATCACTAGGCTTGAAGCACCTATTGTATCCAAACATGATGCAAAATATCTATAACATCAAATCTATTCTAAAATCATATAGCCCGACCTGCGAGTTGGATGGGTAAATCGAGCGCGAGACTTACTAAAACAGGTAAGTGCACATTAACCTTATATATCTCTAGTGTATATATAATTTTTATGTTATTTTTTCACGAACAATTCTACAAATATATATATTTTAAAGGAATAAGGTTCAAATTTCAACCTTATTATATACCAAGGTTAAATAAGCCTTTCCATTTTTTATTTCATTACCCTCATCCTTTTAATTAAAACAAATAACCCCTTATTCATCATAAAACACAAAATGAAAAACCAAAAACAAAAACAAAATCAAGCTCATCCGTGGAAGAGTAAGCAAACATTGTCTGAGTCTCTGAGCGCAAAATTCAAAACTCATATACGATCAAAATTCAAAACATATAACCTTAAAACCAATCGCCTAATTAGAAGTCAAACACCTTATGCATTAGGCCATGGGCACCAGCGTTTAACTCTTTTATCTCATTTTTTAAATCATCTAGTAAACCACAAAACATATGGAATACTAAACCTCTTTTTTACCAGAAATTAGCTAATTTTATACTACACAATAGATGATGCATCATATATTTTTTAAGTGGTAGAAAAGTATAATACATTTCTTTGCTGTAAGATAAATAAATTTTTAGATAGTATTCACATGAGTAGTATATAATTTTGTTGCAAAAGTGTTCCATTCATTGTGTGCATTATTGAATACGTCCTTGCTAATATAATGAACTATGATTCATATACTGAATTAAATTTATAATTTGAACAAATTTTTCGAATTCACTAAGATTGAGATAAAATTGGAAAAATCTAACCAAGTGAAATGATTTTTACATAGACAAATAATGGTAGTACTCTATTCCATCCTGTATATAATGATTACATGCCACGTGATGACATCACTAATTAACACATGAAGTGTGTTAGATACGATGAAATACTAGATGTAATACAATTTGAAATAGAGGATCTAATCTATGTTTTCCTGCAAGAAATTATATTAGAAAAATACTGATGTGCTAATTGGGCAAAAGAACTATGAAATAAGCCGGTTGACCCACATGCATGTATTTTCAAGTCTTAGACTAACTTAGACTTACCACCGAGCGTACAATTGCAGCGGAGAACCTAAAATAGAAAATGTGCGCCGCCTATTTGAGGAGGAGGATGACTTGATTGGATATAACAAATTGCTACCTATCACACGCATCTCCACGGATCTAAGGGGCATAAGCATTCGTGCTTCGAACTTCGTCACCGAAGTGTTTGAAAACACCATTGCAAATTGTCACGCTCCGGGACCTAGTCACAACAATTCAGGAGAAATAGACTAATGAATGTGTTTTATATTAGTATTCGGTTTTTCTAATTATGTGTGGGTTCAGATTCAGTTTTTAATGCGTTGCGTATAAGATAGTGTATTGTACATCCTGGTCCTTCTTGTACAATTTCTTGTTGTCTTGTGCCAGTATTCCACGTATTATGTGTTACTTGTCTTCACCTTTGTAACACCCTAAAATCAAAGCAACTGACGTTCTTGTTGGCGTTATAAGTATTTAAAGTTTATTTTATTTTGAAAAGTATTAAAAGTCAAGTTATTTATTCAAGTGTTGAGGCTAATGATGTTTCGAGGAACAAAGTGTTTTCACTCAATTTTACAGGAGGAGCTATCAAGGGGACCGAGCTCACTCGTACATCCGTCGGAAATAAGGAAGAAGGGTACAAAGATAAGATATATATATATATATATTGAAATGTATTTTCCTTTTGTTTGGTATACGAGTATAATTTACTTTAGGAATTACAAGAAGAAGTTTAATACGAATTACAATCAATTATTTATACGACTTCACGTGAAATTTTGTATACGTATAATGTAATCAAGATATTTTTATAAACCCTTATCCTAGCTTAAGTATAATTCTCAGAAGATATGGGAGAAGGGATTGCACTAACTAGTTATACATCTACTTGATACATTATGTGAATCTAGCTACATAAGTAGCCTACTGTATTAATACAATGACAAAATAGTAGGTATTAATTGTAAATATATAAATTATCCATAACACCTAAAAGCAATAAATTCACGATGTGTTACTATATCATCGTGCAACCACTTGTACATAAACTACATATGAAAAATCAGCAAATACAAACTTAAATCCCACATATTAAAGTAATAATAAAGAAATGTCCTATAAAAGGAAAATACACTTCATGCTTCTTAGGATTCCACCCATCTTCCCCCTGGTCACTCATGTCACCCTCCCACACATACTGATCACTTGCTCCTACTCTCGCGTCCATCTAATTGCACCACGCAAGCACCAAGATTCAGTTATTCTCCCTATAAATAGCACTTTTGTTAAACTTAGAGTGTAAAGGAAAATATTAATTACGAAAAGAAAATAGGAATTCCTTTAATTAAGAGGCCCTTAATAGTTTATTTTTAAGCAACATTCGAAGTTTCAATGTGTCCGATGGTATTTGGAGGTTCGACGTTTTTAAGCGTCGTTATGTTAGTGTATCTATTTTAAGGTATGTCTTCTTTTATAATTCCTATTTATTATTTTTTCAATTTATATAGATTTAGAAATTTAGTTATTTTGTTCGTTTATATTAAGTATGATTATTTGTAGTATACATGAATTAGGGTGTTATATGATTGATCCTTAATTCACCAATTTTGCTACATGGTGCAAAATCGATACACGTATAATGATTAAATGTGTTCTCTACTTTTAGTTATTTTTACTATTGATTATATATGAGTTTTATATAATCATAATTTTTATATAAGTAGAAATTATAATATCTAAATGGGTGAATTTTATTTGAATACATTGTTTGTCAAAATTCCTATTCTACATACAACTTTGAAACAATATATAAAAATATTTACTTAATATTTTAGAATACTGTTATACTATGTGGTATTATATGATATTAAAAGTATGTGGTTAAATTTGAAGACTTTTCGTTGTGTTTGTGAGTTTTGATGAATTTTACAAGATAAGCTGCTTTTAGTTATAAAACGGTCAAATTACTTCTAGAAAATTAATTTTATAAAATTATTCCCTACACCTTTTTAAAAAAACGATTTACTATTTCATATTATATAAAGTTAGAAGTTTATTATTAAAATCTTAGAAGTTTTTATTAAATATATGATTTATAATGAATCTTACAAGATAGGCTAATGAAAGACCTAAACTAGCTATTTTTAACTATAATAGAAGATTTTAATAAAAAATATACACTTGAATTGGATTAACGATCTATTTAGGTATGTTAAATTATAGCATATAATGTATCGATATATAAATGTTCGTGATTATATGAACATAAATATATTAATAAGTTAGTTAAGTTACACTCATGTTACTATAATACTATTTTGTAATGTTAATATGTTATAAATGGGATTAAATGCATAAGAAATACATGTGCCCTACTTATATGTACGAGCTAACATTATGATAGATATTATAAGTGATAATAAAGAGAAGAATAATATAGAAATGTATAAGAGTAAAGGTCTCATATCAGCGAGTGCAGTACGAGTTGAATTGGGCAACCTTGGAGCTTCCTCCGAGCAATTAAAATCAAAGTACATCTACATCAGTTCAAAAAAGTACATGAAAAGTGGGTAACTATGTAGCATTTATACTATTGAATTTGTATTGTGATTTATATGTTCGCCTTCAGGCATATGATTACTCCCAAGTCGTAAGATGGACTTTTGAGTAAGGCTTTTGAGTCGTAAGATTAGCTCATAAGTCGAATGCTTTCGAGTCGTAAGATTGACTCTTAAGTGATATTAACAATATGGCTTCGAGTCGTACGATGGGCTCGTAGTCATACTTTTGAGTCATAAGATTGGCTCCTAAGTAAAAGGTTTTTGTGTCATAAAATTGATACCTAAGTCAAGAATGCATCTTTTATGTTGCATATTCATATAGTACAACTGCTTACAGAGTTTCCCCACTAGGTTCGCATAATCATGATGCTATGCCTAAAACTATTTTTAGGACCAATGGATGGCAGTTGATCTATCTAGCACGGGCAAGTTCCCAATAAGAAGAATAAGGAATAAAGTAAATGCATTTGATGTTAAGTATAAATCTTTTAAATAAAATTTGCAAGTAGTTTCTTAAAGTTCATAAAAGTTATTGGATTTTGAAGTTTTGAGAATGTGCTCATTTTTTATTAAGTTATAAGTATTGTACATTTTAAATACTTTTAAATTAGAAGTTTTTACTACATATGATATTTGAATAATATATTAGGATTTTAACTCAAAGATGTGGGTTTTATATGAGTTAGCTTTCATGTAAAGAATAGTTTAATTACTTATTATCAAGTTAGTTTCTAACTAGTATATATTTAGGTCTTACACTGATAAATGTTTTGAAAGTAGAAGTATATTTTAGAGGCAACCCTTCACCTGCTTTCGGGGCTGGGGTGTTACACAAACTTTGTCTTGATTATTTGCATGCTTGGTCTCAAACTTTTCATTCAAACAGTAACATGCCAACCAAAAGCTACTTGGTGACATGACATATCCTTCATTCAATAGGCTACAGTAACTAAACAACTACCCCCTTCCCCCTCCCCCGAACCCCTAACGCCCCAACCTCTTTCCCTCCCCACCCTCTCGTACTTCATCTTTGGGCTATCTATACTATAGTAGCTTTGCAAGTAAACCCAAAAGGAGTACTTTTACGACGATGGTTGGCTTGAAGAAGTTGATAAGACATTTATCGATGTTCTTTTGGACAAGGTGGTGATTAGGGATTTCAATGTCGGGACTAACAAGGGAGAGGCAAACATGCTTAGTTTGTTATATCATTCATATACAGAACTGAGTTTCCTTTCACATTCCAGTAGAATAAGATGATAAAGCTTCAGTTGCGGCATGCTACTTTCCGGGATCTCCATGCACGTAACGGTGTTGCGTATGATGCTGAGTCTAACACTTTCACAGTAACATATGACATTTGGGAAGAAGTCACTTGGGTAATGATAAAGAGTAAAACCGAATATCAAACGAATCACAATCACAACATGCAAGAATTAAAATGACACCAAGATTTACGTGGTTCGATCCGGAGATCTACGTCCACGAGAGAAGGCAATAATCTTCCGGAGTGCTTTCACTATCTCTCCTTCAATACTCAAGTCCAATATTACAAGCCGTCATTTCAGAATACAAAGTCCGAACCCTAAATCCATCTTCAATTCTCCTATTTATACTATACAAATCGAAACCCTAATTAAATCCTTATAATCTCGCTAGCCAAATCTTCATGGCAGTTGGGAAAAGATTATGGGGATCTCAGTTTCCAAAGATGCCACGACTGGGCTTGGGCCTAGCTGTATTGGGCTTGTGCCCTTGGGCCCAACCGACCTGCCGGGCGGGCTAGGCCAACCCAGGGAGATTGGGCTATACCTATTAGATGCCCCCCCACCAGCCGGAGCGAGGTAGGAGCTTCGGTAAAAAAGAAGGATATGAGGGCGAGGGGTATGCGTTGTTGCTGAAGATGAGCTGGAGCAGGATCGGAGGCCTTTGATGAATGAGGCAATGCCGTGCCGAACTAAACTACGCCCGGGGTACAATAATCAACAAGATTTGAAAACAGAAGTACCCCCGGGGTGAACGAGTCAACTGAAGTCGAAATGCAGTACCCCCAGGGTGAATGACTCAACCGGAGTCGAAATGCAGTACCCCCGGGGTGAATGACTCAACCAGAGTCGAAATGCAGTAGCAGCCGAGTTGACAGAGCCATCATGAGGTGAAGGGATGTGAAGTGACATTTTGGCAAATCCCAAGAGGTGTGTTCCCCACGCGCCTAGGTAATTGTGATGGGCGTGACAGTCACGCGCACATCCCAAACACTGAATTTGAAAAGTCCAGATCTGGGCCGTTGATTCTTGAGTATATATATAAGGCTTGTACAGTAAGCTTCATATCATTTCTCATTTGCGATTCGCGATAGACAAAGAGAGGGAGAAAAAGAGAGAATCATCTGTGTCAAGTCGTGAGCAATCTCAAATCGAAAACAAGTATGTATGTCATCCTCTTCGTCTTCGTCTTAGATTAGAGAAGTAGGGACAACTAAAGCCCCTTTAAACGTAGAACCCTTATGCTTTATTATCCCTGAAAGAAGAGAAATTAGGATGGTATATAGGGCAGACATTATGGAATCCGGCGCCCGGGCAGTAGGGTTTAATGATTGCGGTGAGGAGAACTTTGAGGTTGCCGCGGAGGCACTGCGGATGTCGCGGGTTCAAATAGAAGCCCTGATACCATCATTTTATTTTCCCTTTAACTTAGAATACATTGTGCCGGAGCCTAGGGACCGAGCTTGTTGTCCACCCAAGGGGTTCATAGGTGTGTATATAGACCACCTGAAAATCGGACTGAGGTTCCCTCTCTGGGACTTCGTAGTGCGTATGTTAAGGTTTTATGGCATTGCTCTTTGCCAGTTAGCGCCCAACGCGGTGAGGCAAGTTGTTGGGTTTTTGGTAGTATGCAAAAGGGCTCTAGGGTAGAACCGGATGTAGATATCTTTAGGTTCTTCTTCCAACTTAAAGCCTTCGGGAAATCGAAGGGGTGGTATTCTTTTAGCCCGAGGGCCCGAGGTGGGTTTAAGGTGAAATACCTGAGTAAGGTAGAGGGTTGGAAGGAGAAATTTATATTTGTGAAGGTAGATGTGGCCCTCCCGATGTGGAGGAGGGAGGAGGTAGTTGACAATGCCCCGGTGGTAGAGCCGGAGTCAATTGATGATTTCCGCACCGTGGGTACGTTCAAGACACTCTGCACCGAAGAGGAGCTGGAGGAGGCAGGGTTAAGCCCCTACTACTCGGGAGGAGCAGAAGAGAATACCACCCGGGGGCAGGGTTCGGCAACCGGGGCAGCCGAGGAGGGTAGGAACTCTTAATGATTTTGAACTGTGAATAAATTGTATGATATTAACCACGGCTTCTTTTGCAGTGGGACGCTTCGGAAAAGATAGTTCTGGAAGCCTGGCGGTGCCTCCGGCTTCGAAGAAGAAGGGGTCCGCTACTGAAGTGGCCCCTAGAGTGAGGGTATCTCCGAGCCCGGGCTGACCCCAAGGTCGAGGAAGAGGTCGGAGCCTTCCTCGACCCCGCCAGCAGAGGCTAAAAGACTTCGCACAGACACAACCCCCGAGGTATGGTAGGGATAGTTATGTTCTCTGGAAAGCGTACCATACTGAGACTCTTCTTGTTTTTTATTTTCTTTGGTCTTGTGTTGGCAGGGGCAAACAAGTGTTCTGGGCCTGGAGGGGCCCGAGGCCGAGGAGCTATTACATTTAGCTCAGGGGATAATGAACCTCGGCCGAAGGAGTGAGAGGGAGGCTAAGGAGGAGTTAGTCGAGGCGTTGAGGGAGCTGCAGTCTCGAAACGACAGGTTAACTCACAACCTGTCCGAGGCTCGCAAGAGAGCTTCCGAGGTGGAGAAGGAGGTGACGCGGCTGCGCAAAGTTGAAGCGGACACCGGGTTGCTTCGCGGCGAGGTGGCGAAGCTACGCGCGGAGCTGAGGGCGAAGGAGACGACGGTAGTTGAGGGCCAGGGGGCCGTGATGAAGACCTTTGCAGAAAAGCTGCTGCAGACGAGCACATTCCTCGATTACCAAATGGGGTTTGTGGCTTTCGGCGACATGACAACGCGCTCTGTGCTGCTGGAGAAGGTCAAGGAGGTCTATCCGAATGTGGATGTCTATCGTCCTGAGTTCGGATACGACTACAACTCCATGAGCGCCGTGGAGGAGGCGTACTACAATGCACTGGCTCAGGTCCCGGAGTGGCCCCTGGTTAAGGCACTGGCGGAGAAGAACACAATACTGACCGCCGAGGAGATCGCTGCCTGTGTTGCGGACCAGGATGAAGAATTCCTAGCTTTTCGGCGGGGAGAGTTCACTTCGGAGCCACGAACAAAGGCTCCACCCCCGCATATGGAAATTACAGCAGAGACAATGAAGGGTGATGCGGGGTGAACCAGGTGGTGCCAGAAGAGGAGCACGAGGATGAGGAGGAGGAGGTGCCAGAGGCGGCCGAGGGGGCCGATCAGAGGGAGGTCAGTTCCCCGCAATTTTGATAAATTGTAAATATCGTAGTTGGTAGGAAAATTATGTATTTTTTCCATAAGGTACTGTAAGATGAATGTGTGTACGACAATCTGTTGAATAATGAAGTTTGTTGGATAAATATTATTGAGTTACTGCGCTTTTGCTACGATTTTGACTACGACATATTAGTACTGAATCTGTGCTGCGAACAGGAGAACACCGAGGAGCTACACAATGTGATAAAGAAGCTGATGCGGCCCTTGGAATGGTTCCGCGGTGAGAAGGACAACTTGCAGAAGCATGTTGTGCCCCAGTTGGAGAGAAAACTAGCCTCGGCGAAGAAGAGGGCAACGGAGGCTGAAGAGGCGAGAGCTAAGGCCGCGGAAAAGGCAATAGACCATCAGCTGAAGTATTTGTCTAAATGTGCCGAGCTGGAGCGACTCTTTGTGCATCAAAGAGAGTATGAGCGAATCTTGTCGGAGTTCGGGCTTCTGACATTTGAAGAGATAGAGGAGCGAACTACCGAGATTTAGAAAGAGATCGCAGTACTCATAGAGGGCGGGCATGCTGAGTCCGCCGAGCTAGCGAGGAAGCGAGAAGTGCTGGAGATACGCCTCAACATGTACGAGGACCTAAAAGGTCGCAGAAGGTGGCGCCGTACTGCGGAGGAAAATATCGCCAGCTCCAACCGGGGGATTTCCTTAAAGGCTCCGCAGAGAAGTAAAAAGAGATCGGTTAAAAAATCTACCGTTATCATAATCCGAGAACCGACCCCGGTGGTGGTTGCCGAAGAGGTGGTCCAAAAACTAGCCGAGGAGATTGAGGTGATGGCCCCCGCAAAGTGGGATCCGGTGGAATGGGCTAACCCTTCAAGGCCAGCACGGCAACCAAGCTCTCATGTGCAAAGAGGCCGTCAACCAAGTCCTCACGCTCGAGGAGGCCAGAGTAGGGGGAGGGCCGGAGCCGAGTCCCGGGGTACTTCCAGATCCCGGAGGACGCAAAGGAGGAGTTCTCGGGACAGGTCACAATGCCGGAGCGCGGAGTATTGGTTAGGGGGTCGCAGATAAATAGAGATGTTTTTGTAACATATCATGTGTATTTGTAAAGTACACTTTGTAAATAAAACTTTCGATAATATTTTGACATATATAACAAGTATGTTTTTTAAATAAAATAGAGTAATTAAGTACTTTGGCATGATGCAATTTCTTTGAATTATTTTGACATTTCATGATGAAATTAATGTGGTAGTTAGTACTCGGGAGTACAAGGCGTAAATAAGCCCTTCTTCGGAAACGAGGCAGAGAGTCTCCCCGGACTGATCGGGCGGTGTTAATGTTTAATAACAAGGTTATTGACCTCTCCGGATAAATCAGGCGAGAGGGAATACATATCCGGGGACCAAGTGTGTGATCTCTCCGGACGGATCAGGCGAGAGACCGATGTGTCCGAAGACAAACAATAAATAGTCTAGGCCGGGGCGTCCCCGCAGCATAGAAGAAAATCCGTATATGTATTAAAAGTTAAAACCTTTATTCATAGCGATTGTCGGAACAATTGAAGACTACAAGTGTAAACTTGAAAAATAAAGTACCATGGTATGAGAATGAAAGTATGTACAAAAAACTTAAAGGAAGAAAGAGTACTTGACAACGGAAATTATAGATAGAAGCGTCGTAGATTGCTATCGTGCCAAGTTCGAGGCATCGGTGTTCCATCCAGATGTTCTAACTGATAGCTCCCGGAGGCATGGGCGGCAGTGACGCGATAAGGCCCTTCCCAAGTGGCATGCAGTTTGCCCTCGGGAGCAGCCTTGCTGGCAGAATTTAACCGGAGTACAAGGTCTCCGACCTGGAACTGCGTACCCCGAACCCGGAGGTTGTAATACTGAGCCGCTTGTTGTTTGCTTTTAGCTTGTCGGATGAAGGATTGGTCGCGGCGATGCTCGAGCTCATCTAAGTTGGTACGGAGTGCTTCCTCGTTAGCCTCGGGGTTGAGGTGTATGAGTCTAGGGCTGGGCACTCCCAGCTCAGCAGGAATGACAGCCTCGGAGCCATAGGTGAGGCTATATGGAGTTTCCCCAGTGGAAGAATGTGGCGTTGTGCGATAGGCCCAGAGAACTTGCGGAATGTTCTCGGCCCATAGACCTTTGGCTTGATCTAATCGTTTCTTCAGGCCGTTGACCAGAGTACGATTTGTAACTTCGACCTGGCCATTAGCTTGGGGATGAGCTACCGAGGTGAAAACTTGTTTGATGTGCAACTCCTCGCACCAGGATAAAAAAGGATCATTTGCGAACTGTTTGCCATTGTCAAAGATAATGCACTTGGAATACCGAAGCGGCATATGATGTTACGCCAAACAAATTTCAAGATGTTTTGGCCAGTTATGGCGGTAAGAGGCTCGGCTTCGACCCATTTAGTGAAATAATCCACAGCGACCACAAGAAATTTCAATCCCCCTGGAGCAACTGGGAACGGTCCCACGATGTCAATTCCCCACTGGATGAATGGCCAGGCACTTCGTATGCCAACGAGTTCGGTCTGCGGTAGGTGTTTCGCTCAAGAGTGCCGTTGACATTTGTTACACCTTGATACCGAAGTGTGGGCATCATTGAACAAGGTGGGCCAGTAGTATCCCCACCGAAGGACTTTCTTGGCCAATGTTCGTGACCCAATATGACTTGCGCATGCCCCTTCATGAAATTCCCGAAGAACATAGTCGGCCTGGACCGGGCCAAGACATCGAAGACTCGGCTGCAAGTATGACTGACGGTACAAGATTCCATCGTGAAGTGTGTACTTCAGTGCTTTGAGAATTATCCGCCGAGCGAGTAATTTATCGTCGCGTAATGTACCATTCCGGAGATACTGGACGATAGGAGTCATCCAATTGGGATCAGCATCAGTCAACACAGAGATTGCCAACTCACTAATTGAAGGGTAGGTGGCTTCTTCGACGATTATGTCCGGAGACATATTTGACAGAACTGGGGAGGCCATTTTGCTAAGAACATCAGCTTTAACGTTTTCTTCGCGGGGTATCTGTTGGACATCAGCCGAAGTAAAAGTTAACAAAAGCTTAAGTGTTAAACCCAGATACCTTTTCAATGTATCATCCTTTGTCGCGTACGTGCCGTTGATCTAGCTGGAGACCACCTCGGAGTCAGTGAAAAGCTGGATATGCGAAGCTCCAAAGGTTTGAGCGAGCTGGAGCCCAGCAAGGACTGCTTCGTATTCAGCCTCGTTGTTAGTCACTTTAAACTTAAAACGAAGGACATATTTAACTTCAACATTATCGGGACCGATGAGGAGGACCCCGGCGCCACTGCCTCGGGTCGCAGAGGCGCCGTCCACGTATACCCGCCACTTGTTGGCTTCAGCTTTGGGATCGGGGTGGTGATTAGTAGTAGCACATGTGACTACCCCGGGATCAGTGAATGGAACTTCGACCAAAAAATTCGCAAGAGCTTGACCTTTGATGGCTCGGGGAGGTAGAAATTGTATATCATGTTCCCCGAGCTCGATTGGCCACTTAGCCAAACGTCCCGACACATCGGGCTTGGTGAGGATCTGATGAATAGGTTGATTAGTGAGAACCCTATTATCACGTCCTTGAAAATAGGGACGCAGGCGGCGGGCCGCCATGACTAAGGCTAGTACTATCTTTTCCGCTACAGAGTATCGGGTTTCTGCCCCTTGTAATGCTCGGCTGACGAAGTACACGGGTTGTTGACTCCCATGATCCTCGCGGACGAGTGCCGCGCTAATGGCTTCTTCGGCGGATGCCAAATACACATAAAGAGGCTCTCCAGGGAGAGGCGCGGACATAGTAGGCAACTGGTTGATGTGTTGTTTTAAAGCTTCAAAGGCTTCGTTGCACTGCGGAGTCCATTCAAATGTTTTCGCTTGGCGCAAAATTTTGAAGAAAGGAAGCTGACGCTCCGCTCCCTTAGACAAAAAAATTTAAAGCTGCGAGGCCACCGGTTAGATGCTGGACGTCTTTCACAGTTTTTGGTGGTTGAAGATCCAACACATCCCTAATCTTGGCTGGGTTGGCCTGGAGACCGTGCTGTGAGACCACATACCCCAGAAATTTTCCTGACCCAATGCCAAAGGTACACTTGGCCGGAATGAGACGAAGATTATAGCGCCGCAACATGTTCAATGTCTCGGCAATGTCCTGCACACATGATGTAGGGGAGGAACTCTTAATGACGAGGTCATCGACATGTACCTCAACATTGCGGCCGATCTGGTCTCAGAAGACGTGATCCATGAGACGTTGGTAACTGGCTCCGGCATTCTTAAGCCCAAAGGGCATTTTCTTAAAGGCGAAGCACCCAAAATAAGTAATGAAGGCCGTTTTAAGGGCATCTCGGCGATCCATGTGAATTTAGTGCTATCCCTTGTATAAATCCAGGAAGCAAAACGCCTTATACTCGGTAATAGCCTCGATTTTTTGGTCGATGGGCGGTAGAGGATAGCAGTCCTTTGGGCAATGTTTGTTGAGATCAGAGAAATCAACGCACATCCCCCTCCATGCCCCACTAGACTTCGTCACCATCACTTGATTAGAAAGCCAAGACGGATAGTGAACTTCGAACAGGATGTCTGCATCCAAAAGTTGCTGAACTTCAGTTCGAATAGCTGCGTTCCTCTCCTGGGAAAATTGCCGTCGCTTTTGTTGTATGGGCTTCACATTGGGGTCAATGTTCAGCTTATGAGTGATAAGGTCGGGAGAGAACCCCGGCATATCCAGGGGAGACCAAGCAAAGACTTCAGAATATCTCGTAGTGTTTGGATGATGGCATTGTGCAACAACGGCATGTCCACGGTGCCTACTGTAATAGTTTGTTCCGGTTTAGCAGGATCGAGCGGCACCTTGGTAGTATCATCTCCGAGTGATTTAGATGAACCTGAGGTAAGAGCCGAAGTGGCTATTTGAATGCGAGATGATATGTGGAACAGATGGCCTTCGCCGTGGTGAGCCAATCTCGGCCCAGAATCATATTATATAGAGATGGAGAGCTGACCACATAGAAATCAACGAAGATGGTTTTTATCGCTGGATAAGTACCAAGCAACTCTGGGAGGTTGATTATTCGCTCAGGTTGGACATCACCCTGAGTGAAGGTCTGCAGTGGCCCGGGGGCGGGTCGGAGCTGTTCGCGGGGTATGCCCATTTTTTGGAAACAATCAGTGAAAATGACACTGACAGCGGCTCCATTGTCGACAAAGACGCGCTTAATGGTGACATTTGCTACGGCCATATCGATAATAATGGCATCAGTATGTGGGGTGAGTTCAGGAACGGGGTCCTCTTCGGTGAAGCTCACGGTCTCAGATCTGTGGAAGCGCTTGTGGCGTGGCTCCTCGGGAGGAGGCCTACGCGCTTCGGCTTTTAGGGCACTTCGGGAAGTCCCTGTTGGAATGGCCCCATAGATCACGTTTATAACGTGATTTGGTGGATTGTCTCCGGGTCCTCCATGAGGCCGTGGAGGTGGTAGCAATTGAGGCTGTTGGCGATTACCCTAGTCTTTCCGTGCGTAGTTGTTATACCCTGACCTGTTATTTTGCCACTGAGGTCTGTTTTGTCTTGGACCTCGATCGTTGTAACCTCCTCGGCCTTGTTGTGAACCTCCATTCTGGATCGACCGAGATCTGTCCTCGGTCCGAGCTATGTATTGCCGTAGGAAACCCCTCTTCAAACAGTCCTCAATTTCTTTACCAAGCTCGCGACATTCTTCGGTGTCGTGTCCATGATCATGATGATACGCACACCACTTATCACGGTTATGCTTTTCTTCCGGAGCATTCATCCGTGGGCACGGTCGCAAATCATTCTTGTGAATAGAAAGTATTTATGTCCTTGATTTCGTAAGAGGAGTAAGTTGAGGGACATCACTGCGAGGTTCCAACCTACCCCTACTTAAACGGCTAAAGGCACTGGGCCGAGTACTAGTCCCGGCTTGCGGTTTGTCTGGCTTCCTTTTGGTAGCATGTTTCTCGCGCTTGCGGCGGGTTTGCTCCTCAGCTTTGGCGAACCTGCTTACCGTGCCAAAAAAGGCCCGGGTCGTGTTCGGGGGGTGTCGCACTAGCTCGGTGTAGAGTGGCCCTAGTCAGAGGCCTTTCATGAAGGCAGTGATAATAACATCATCAGATCGGCTACCTGCTTTTAGGCTTTCGGCGGTAAAGCGATTAAGAAACTGGGTAACGGTCTCCCCTGTCTCGCTGCTCCAGGTTCATGAGGTCAGCCAAAGTGTCCATGGGCTTTGCTCGTGTATGGAAACGTGCCCAAAACTGTTCAGCGAGATCCCAGAAAGAGGTAACACTGCCTCGACGCTAGGAATCAAACCAAAGTCTGGCCTCATCTTGAAGGTACTCAGGAAACACTTTTGCACAGGTGGTGTGGCGTGCAACTGCAATTGAACATAGCATACTTAAAGGCACTGGGGAAGTTACCTGGGTCTCCGGTGCCATTATAGACGGACACTGGGGGAATTTTAAATCCTTCGGGGAGTGGAGTGGAAAGAATTTCCTCGGAAAACGGGGTGATTATCTCTCTGTCAACATCAAGGCCCAATACCTTGTCAAGCTCGGTGGCAAACTGAGCTTGCTCTTGTTCTAGAGGATCAAGTACACTGGACTTTTTCAAGCGAGCCCGCTTTGCCGCGTCTACAAGTCTGCGGTGGTCTACATCCTCGTGATCAGCATAACGGGGCCTTGAACCATTAGAACTCCGGTTCTCCCCAAGCGATATTGAACATTGTCGGGGGCGATCAAGCCTAGCTCTATGAGGTGGATCTTCATCAAATTCGCGAGACCGATCGCGGGGCGGATGTCTTACCTCCTGGTCGACGCCATTGTCGGCGCGCCCACCGGAGTTAGCGCGCCGATTATTCCATTCTTGGAATAGAGCGGCATGCTCCCGAAGAAAGGCTTGCTGTGCCGGCAGTAATTCGGGGGTAGGTTGAGGGTTAACCTGTGCTGGTGCGTTGGCGGGTGCGAGATGCTGTGCTTTAATTTGCTCCGCATGTGGATCCTAATTCTGTTGGTGTGGCAACGGAGGGTTGTAATCCACGGGGGGATTGCGGTGAGACCGAGTAGGGTTAGTAGATCGACGGGTGTTCACCATGGCTAATGTGAATCGACTGTGAAGTATACCAGGATTTGCCTTCCAATCGCTTCCCACAGACAGCGCCAGTTGATAAAGCGTAAAACCGAATACCAAACGAATCACAATCACAACATGCAAGAATTAAAATGACACCAAGATTTACGTGGTTCGATCCGGAGATCTACGTCCACGGGAGAAGGCAATAATCTTCCGGAGTGCTTTCACTATCTCTCCTTCAATACTCGAGTCCAATATTACAAGCCGTCATTTCAGAATATAAAGTCCGAACCCTAAATCCATCTTCAATTCTCCTATTTATACTATACAAATCGAAACCCTAACTAAATCCCTATAATCTCACCAGCCAAATCTGCATGGCAGTTGGGAAAAGATCATGGGGATCTCAGTTTCCAAAGATGCCACGACTGGGCTTGGGCCTAGCTGCATTGGGCTTGTGCCCTTGGGCCCAACCGAACCGCCGGGCGGGCTAGGCCAACCCGGGGAGATTGGGTTATACCTATCAGGTAAGAGAACCTTAGTTTAATAAACTACCTCGTCCTTGGCGGTTATATGAATCCATTTTAGATGGATCGTATTAGTAATTTTTTTTTTTTTTTTTTTTGTTTTTTAAACAATAAGTTTTCAGTTAAATTTCAGTGTATAAAAGGATTAATTCATGATATGGGAACTAGTTCGGCTATGGATACAGGAAGCAAGGGGAGGCTAATTGGGTAGATTTGCAAACCATCTTCGGTGTGTGCCCTCCAGTGGTTCAGGATGATGAGAATTCCAATGCATAATTTATGAGCAAATATGGGCAATGTCATTGTCCCATATGATCATCTAGCTATGCCTCCACTTATGTGTATTGTGTGTCTCGTTAAGTTTTAATATTGTGATTAAGAATGATAATGTCTAAGTTATAGTTTTCCATTGTAAAAGGTAGATCAGCCTTAATGCTCTAAGTGGTAGTTGTTCATTTCTTGTGTTAGGTGTAATCTTTCTATCATTTAGTGGTGCTAATGGTGTGGAAATTTTTTATAATTTTACCTTTGCTTGTGTGCCTCATAATCAGTAGTGGCAACACTTTGATTTCACAACATAAATTTTTTTCAGGATAAAAATTGCATATTGGATCAGTCAAAATGTGTGTTGTTACTAGCGGGAAAAAGTGAGGATCAAATCCTGTAAATGTTGAAATCTAAAGCAATAATAGCCTCCATCTATGGATAAGTATATTTTGGTAGAGGCCAATTGTTTTTAGCTTTTTTCACTACCTGTTTCAAATCATCATCACATGATTGCAACATAGAAGTCATTCTACGAACAATAAAATACTCTCATATAAAAAATTAGGAATGAACCTGAAATCAGTTCAAATTCAGCTCAATAGCACTATCAAGTCAATCTTGAACAATATAGCAGTGCACTATAAAATGAAAATGGTCTGTTGGCATCAACAATAAAAGGTACAACCAAAACAAGCTAACATTTGACAATCCTAGAAAAGAAAAAAATTAAACTAAGAAAATAAACAAGGTTCATCATATTGTTTCATGTATACAATTCAAACACATTTGGGATGCATACAATTCCCCATCTAAAGCTTCTCTTTCAATTCACTTCCTCGAACAAACATGCCAACTGTTGGATTTGCATACTGAAAGCAAGACCTTTTATATACAATGTTTTCAATTATTCACTATCAATCTCCTATATGATTTTGTTTACACTAATAAGTATATATATGTATATATATCTCTCTCTATAAGTAGATCATATGGTGTGTTGTAGATCACAGAAGATTATATGATTGGTTACTCAATGAGATATAAAATATATATCACAGCTGAGACAACTTGAGGGCGAGTTGTTGGTATGGGCTGTAGTATCAAGTAGGAATAGTTTATCTTGACTATTTACATATACTGGTACGTCTTTACGTATTAATTGATAGGATCACGGTGAGATAAGTTCTTCTGCCTGACCTTAGTGAAGAACAAGAGATCTCGGTGACTTATTGTAATCTAAACCCTAAATAAGATTACAGTTATGTGTGCATGTCTGTGTGTCACTTTGATTTACTATGGGTGAGAGTTAAGTGCTAGCTCTTTATACTCTGTATCTTGGGTGACAACAACTTGCATATGATAACTAGTAATTTGTGTTTAGGTAACCGTATCCGTTTTGGATGATGATATCCCCTCAAGGAGCTCAAAAGGTTTATTGTACTAAACCCTGCAAGTTGATTAAGTTGATGAAGTTGAGTGGTACTACTTAAGGAATTAATAAGTAATTAATTAATTTAAGCTGTCAGAGACTTTAATTAATTAATGGATATTCGATATCTTAAATACGGGAATTAATTAAGTCTAATTCAAGCCCAGACTCAATTCGGGAATAAAGGGGTAAGTCAGTATCAATTCTTTAATGGAATGAATTAATATTTATGAATAATTATGTTCTGGGCTGAACATAGAAGAATTAATTCATAGTTAGGCCCATCTTTATTTTTTGTATTTGATCCCTGGACTGGCCCATCAGGCTCCTAGCCTAGTAGGGAATTAAACTACTAGGCCAGGCCCACACTAAGTTATTATGTATTAAATTCATAATTCTCAGTCTGTGAAAAAGAATGGTCTAACGTAAAAATCACAGAGCATAAAAGAGAGAGAGAGAGAGAGAGGGTGGCAGTGGCAGTGTTGGTTCCCACACTTGGGATTTCTCAAAGTTCGTCGTCCATCTAGCGTTGAGGATCGAGCAGGGATACAGTCCAGAAGGTCAATTAGGGAGTCTATCATCCAATGGTTGTGCGCACGATTCTCAGGTCAACTCTAGAACACCTATGTGTTGTATTTAAATTAATAGATGCATGTTTAGGATTAATCAATGTGTATATTAAATTATGACAACAAAGAAGGTCCTAGGGAAATTCGAAAATTCCTACAATTGGTATCAGAGCCTGGATCAGTTTTCTTGGCTCTGTGAGATATAATTCTGTTAGTAAAATCAACTCCTAAACACACAACACTAAGAATCTAGAATGAGTTCGAAGAATAACAGTTTGAAAACACACAACTAGTTCGGCCAGAGTTGTGGCCGAGGTGAACTTGCGCAGAACTGGAAATATAAATGAATCACACACTCGTTTTACGTGGTTCGTTCAAGATGAACTACATCCACGGAGGCAAGGCACACCTCAATTCACTAAGATATTCAATCAATTACAGAAATTACACCCAGAAATGAAAACGCCCAATTCTGGAACAAAATTAGGGCAGAAAACAATCACTCTCAAATTCTCTCTGTAATCTATGAAAGAAGGAAATTGCTCGACGTAGTGTTGTTCTCCTGGAAGAGAGCTTTCCAATGATATAGGTATTGCAGCTCGAATGTAACTGACCAAGAAGTTCTAACTGAATCAAGTTGGCATCTGCTACCGGACAAATGTGACGGTTTTTCTCGTCACAAATCTGAAACAGACTCGTCACAAACGACGGTTATCCCCAACAACCCTGAACCCGGTTTATTCTGCACAGATTCACTTCTTCATGCTAAAACCCGGTTCATCCATCCGGTTCTTCACCTCCTGATCCCAGTTCCACATTCCCAACACATCCTATTTCAAAGTATAGCTCACTTGATGAGATTGAACACTTCCTGACAAATCTCCACCTCAATGAATCAAGTGTACCTCTTCCTGCCTCATCACTGCCTTTCTGTTAATGCTCTTCCTGACATTGCTCCAGCTGCAGCAAGCTCGAGCAATGATCCACCTTGTTTCCAGGTACACCCTTTGTAAGGAAATCAGCAGGATTATGCAATGTGTGTACCTTCTTCACCTCCACAGTCCCAGAATCTATGATATCTCTAGCAAAGTGTAACCTAACATCAATGTGTTTTGATCTTTCATGAAATGCTTGGTGTTTCACAAGATGTAAAGCACTTTGATTATCACAGTAGATTACTACACACTTCTGCTTGATATCCAAATCTCTCAACACCCCTTTCAACCAGATTGACTCTTTGATAGCTTCAGTTAAAGAGATATATTCTGCTTCTGTAGTTGATAGTGCCACAACAGATTGTTGTGCACTCCTCCAGCTGATGGCTGTCCCATATAAGGTAAACACAAACCCAGAAATAGACTTCCTTGTGTCCACGTTTGCTGCAAAATCAGAATCAGCAAACCCCTCCAATGCAACAGTACTTCCATCTACTTTCTTCTCAAATCTCACATGTTCACTGATCCTTTTAAATACCTCATCACATGTTTCAAAGCTTCCCAATGTTCAACTCCTAGATTTGACATGAACCTGCTTACCAAAGATACAGCATATGCCAAGTCAGGCCTGCTACAGATCATTCCATACATAAGACTTCCAACTCCACTTGCATAAGGGATATTGCTCATCTGTATGATTTCCTCTTCAGTCTTTGGGCATTGTTCTTTGGAAAGTTTCTTCTGTAGATTAACTGGAGTAGAGAGAGGTTTGGCTTCATGCATGTGAAACCTCTCCAGTACTTTCTGTAGGTATTGTCTCTGAGATAACCAAAGTACTCCAGCTTCTCTGTTTCTTAGAATGTTCATGCCCAATATCTTCTTGGCTTCTCCCAGATCTTTCATGTCAAATTCAGCATTAAGTCTATCCTTCAACCATTGTATTCTGTTCTTGTTCCTGCTGGCAATTAGCATGTCATCCACATACAATAGAAGAAAAACTTTATCTTGCTTTGAACCTTTGTTGAAGTAAACACAACTGTCATAAAGACTTCTTACAAAGCCAACACTGATCATGAAGTCATTGAACCTCTTGTTCCACTGTCTTGGACTTTGTTTAAGTCCATATAGTGACTTCTTCAGTAAACATACTTTGTCTTCTTTCCCAGGAACAACAAAGCCTTCTGGCTGTTTCATATATATCTCCTCATTGAGTTCTCCATGTAAGAATGCTGTCTTTACATCCAGTTGTTGTAGTTCCATGTCCTCCTGTGTGACCTTTGATAAAAGCAGCCTGATTGAGCAGTGCTTTACTACTGGAGAGAAAACCTCATTGAAATCAATTCCTTCTCTTTGTGTAAAGCCCCTAGCCACCAATCTTGCTTTAAACCTCACCTGTTTGGATCCTGCTGTCTCGAGTTTCTTCTTGTATATCCATTTGGAACTTACCAGCTTCTGACCTTTTGGTTTTTCCACCAATATCCAGGTTTTATTCTTTTCCAGAGACTCCATCTCTTCTGTCATTGCCTGTATCCAGTGTTCACCTTCCTCACAGTCTAGTGCTTCTTGAAAACTACTAGGCTCTTGTGATTCCAAGTCTTCAGCAACACTTAAGGCATAATAGACACTCCCTGCTTGGCCATAGAAATCAGGTCTGTTGATTGTTCTTCTAGGCCTATCTCTTCCAATGCTGTATTCCCTGATGTTTTGTGAAGGTCCAGTTTGTGCCTCTTCTTCAGATGATGAATCACTTTCTTGTAAATCTTCTTGTGGTTGAGGTGTGTGATCATCTTCTGCAGGGTGCTCCACCTGAATTGATATCTCCTCTGTCTCTTTAGCACCATCAAATTCTTCCTTAGAGCCTGTAGAAGTGTAAGCCATCACATTCTCATTAAACTTCACATCTCTACTTGTGATTATCTTCTGATTTCCTTTTTCTAAGCACCACAATCTGTAACCCTTCATTCCATCCGGATATCCAAGAAACACACATCTGAGAGCCCTTGCATCTAGCTTGTCTTGCTTGACATGGGCAAAAGCAAGACACCCAAACACCCTTAACCCCTCATAACTTGGTTTCTGTCCACACCACACCTCTTCAGGTGTTTTGAACCCAATTACTGATGAAGGTGACCTATTGATGAGATAGCATGCTATAGCAATGGTTTCTCCCCAAAACACCTTTGGCAACCCAGCATCCAACAGCATACACCTCACTCTTTCAAGAAGAGTCCTGTTGAACCTTTCTGCAACTCCATTCTGTTGAGGATTCATTGGTACTGTCCTGTGTCTTTTGATTCCTCTTTCTTCACAGAAGTTTGTAAACTCTGTAGAGAGATACTCCAGTCCATTATCAGTCCTAAGATGCTTCAGCTTCTTCCCTTTGACATTTTCCAGTTGGATCAACCATGTTTTGAACTTATGAAAGGCATCACTCTTGTTCCTCATCAACATGATCCACACCTTTCTGCTGTAGTCATCAATCAAGGACATGAAATACCTTGCACCACCATAAGATTCTGTTCTTGCAGGACCCCATATGTCAGAGTGAACATAATCTAATGGTTCTTGAGTTGTGTGAACTCCCTTTCCATAGGGCAACTTCTTGGATTTGCCCAGAGCACACTGATCACAGAACTCCAGTTCTTGATTTCCCAGATTTCCAATTACTCCACTCCTTGACAATTCCTTCAATCCCTTCACTCCTATGTGTCCAAGTCTCTTGTGCCATTTAGCAATCTCAGAATTGTTCAAGACCATATCCACACTTCCAACAACAGGTGAACCAATCAGGATAAATAGTCCATTATGCTGTCTGCCTTTTATCACCATTTTTCCATGTTTTGTGATATGCAAGAATCCATCTACTGAGCTAAACTGACATCCACTGGTTACCAAAGAACCAAGAGATAGAAGATTCCTTTTAAGGCCAGGAACATACCTAACATTTGAGATGATTCTGACCACACCATCAAACATCCTTATGCTCACTGATCCAACTCCTTTGACCTTGCATGATTGGTCATTTCCCAAGAGAACATTTCCACCATCTTCTTTCTTCAGTTCATTAAACCATGACTGATGAGGACACATGTGAAAGGAACACCCGGTGTCCAGGACCCATTCCTTTACCATTCTTGAATCAGTTATATTTAACACTTCTGGAGGGTCTTGTTGATGATCAATGGCAGCAGCTTCTGCCCCTTGATTTCCAGCTTTCTTATTCCTCTTAGGACAATCCTTCTTCAAGTGACCTGGCTGTTTACACTTGAAGCATTTCCTCTTCTCAACCCAGTCATTCCCCTTCTTAGGATTTGAATCCCCAGACTTTGGATCCTTAGCATTCTGTCCCTTCTTGCCTTGCCAAGGTTTCTTGAATTTAACATTCAGTCCTTCTCCAGGTTGCACCATGCCTTTATCACCTTGAGTCTGAAAACATTTAGATCTCAGAGCCTTCACTATTCCATCATAGGATAGCTGATCATCTCTCCCATACATCAAGGCATCCTTAAAGCTTTCCATGGATTTTGGAAGAATGTTTAACACCATCAATGCCTTGTCATCCTCCTCCAATTTCACATCCAGATCTTCCAATTCTTCAATCATCTTAATGAATTCATCAAGTTGATCAGAAATTACCTTGTCTTCAGTGATCTTGAAGGCCAACATCTTCTGCTTCAGGAACAGTTTGTTGGAAACTGACTTTGATTGATACAGTTCTTCCAATCTCCTCCATGCTTCTGAGGAACTCTTGCACCTCGAAACCTCCCTCAACGGTTTATCACCCAAGCACAAGAAGATAAGACTTAGGGCCTTCTTATCCACTGATGCAAACTTAGGTTTCTCAGTTTCTTCCCATGACTCCAGAGGTATCAATGCAAGATCAAGGCCATTGTGAACCAGTACTGCGTTCATCTTGATTTTCCACAATGTGAAATCATTCCTTCCAGTAAACTTCTCAAAATCCATCTTCATACTAGCCATTCCTTCTCTTCTTCAAACTGTGCGAGCTGATTCCCACAGACGGCGCCACTTGTTAGTAAAATCAACTCCTAAACACACAACACTAAGAATCTGGAATGAGTTCGAAGAATAACAGTTTGAAAACACACAACTAGTTCGGCCAGAGTTGTGGCCGAGGTGAACTTGCGCAGAACTGGAAATATAAATGAATCACACACTCGTTTTACGTGGTTCGTTCAAGATGAACTACATCCACGGAGGCAAGGCACACCCCAATTCACTAAGATATCCAATCAATTACAGAAATTACACCCAGAAATGAAAACGCCCAATTCTGGAACAAAATTAGGGGAGAAAACAATCACTCTCAAATTCTCTCTGTAATCTATGAAAGAAGGAAATTGCTCGACGTAGTGTTGTTCTCCTGGAAGAGAGCTTTCCAATGATATAGGTATTGCAGCTCGAATGTAACTGACCAAGAAGTTCTAACTGAATCAAGTTGGCATCTGCTACCGGACAAATGTGACGGTTTTTCTCGTCACAAATCTGAAACAGACTCGTCACAAACGACGGTTATCCCCAACAACCCTGAACCCGGTTTATTCTGCATAGATTCACTTCTTCATGCTAAAACCCGGTTCATCCATCCGGTTCTTCACCTCCTGATCCCGGTTCCACATTCCCAACACATCCTATTTCAAAGTATAGCTCACTTGATGAGATTGAACACTTCCTCACAAATTCAATTATTGATTATATGTGTGTTTATTTTATTGTCATTCTTCGTGGCTCGTTTTTTATTGGTACGTCATGTTTATTAACGTTGTGATTGTAATTCACCACGAGAAAATCTGTGGTTAGAATAGGTTCGTTTTTGCTTGGATTTTTGTTGAAAAATCTGTAAAATCGAGAATCGAAACGAAGAACACGAAAAACGTGAAGAAACCGGCAGCAGGCACCCGGCGCCCGTCAGCAGGCTCCCGGCACCCGGCACCCGGCAGCGTCAGGCCCCAGCGCCCGGCAGCAGCAGACCCCGGTGCCCGGCAGCAGCGGCCCCGGCAGCAGCAAGTTGCGGTTGGAGTGGCAGCGACGGCTAGGGTTTGCAAACCCTAGCAGATCATTGTCGTGTACGGGCCCTAGGGTCTATAGCCCGATGTTTCATTTTAGCCCGGTCCGTACACGAGTACGCGAGGCCCGACATGAAGGCCCAAAAGCTTGAAGACCTGTATTTTCTAAATTATTTAATAATTTAGGATTTATTATTTTTTCCATGTTGAGCTACGCAGAACGAATTTTATTTATTTTTTATCGTTTCTTTTCACTCAATGGATGTTTAATATTTATTATTTTGTCAAATATGTCTACGTGATTTATTAATTGCGCTTAGACTATCATGCTAGGAACATCACGTATTATTAGCATATTTAAATTCTCCAAGCATGCTTTACTTGTTGAGTTTAGTTTTCTTTATGTTTAGGGTTATGTGTTGTTGCATGGACAAACCTTTTGAAGTAAAAGACTAAGCAAAACCCGACTTTTTTTTTTATTTCATTTAAAATAGTCAAAGACCTCCACAATCGGACTCAAGGCAAAGTGAATAATAATATTAGTAAACGTCCACACGCGTGGCTTGCTAATATTTATTATTCATAAGTTTGCCAGCTGAGACTTCTAAATAAATCTTTTAATTCCAAAAGAAAAGTGGGAGTTACACGCGTAAACGTCCACACGCATGGCTTACACGTATAATTTTCACAAGTTTTCTAGAAAAATGGAATTAAATGGGATAACAAAGGTTAAATAAGTTGGAAGCGACATGGTCCGCGTAAGTGTGTCCAAATCCAAGAATTTATTTATAAGGGTTAGGTTGTGATCATTGCTTAGATATTATTTTAAGTACAACTCCACGATGAGTTCTTTCTTAATAATAATATGGTCTAGTTTAAAGGTCCAATTATTAATTTCATTTGTCAAAAGGATAGGTTGACATGGATTGAAATTAAATGACTAGGTGTTTTAGTCTGGCCTAGACGTTTACATATAAACGTCCACCCGCGTGGCTTATATGCAGAATCTTTTGGGCTATTGGAGGATTCTATCAATATTGTTTTATCAAAAGATTACAATATTGTTGTTTCAAATTATATGTGATTGTGTTTTTACATGTTCATTGTTCATATATTTTTAAGATATGTGTTTGTCATATGTCATCAATATTCTCGCACAAAACCCTTAAACGGTCCTAACTATAAAGAATAGAAACGTAATCTGGAGTATATTCTTATCGCTGAGAAACACTATTTTGTGCTAGTTACTCCTCGTCCGGATCTCCTTACTGATCAGTCCACTGATGAGGAGCAGGAAAAGCATGATAGGTGGCATAAGTCTAATAATGTGGCTAAATGCTACATTATGACCACTATGTCATCCACTTTGTACCTCCAACATCAGGCCATGGACGATGCCGCTGACATCATGCTGAAACTTCAAGAGGTGTATGGGGAGAAAGACAGAGCTGCTCGGTTTGACTTAATGAGGCAAATTATGAAAAGTCGGATGACCGAGGGCAGCTCAGTGCACAATCATGTCATGCACATGATTAACCTCATGGTCAAGCTTGACTTGATAGGAGGAGGTATCAACGGCGAGGCCAAGGTTGATATCATTCTCAACACACTTCCCAAATCCTTTGAGAACATTCGTCTCAATGCTGTTATGGCCAAGAAAGACTATACTCTTAATGAGTTACTTAATGACCTAGTTACAGTAGAAGAGGTTATAGGAAAGGGTGAACAGGCATTGGTCACTGCCAATGGGCCCACTGTTCCACCGAAAGGTGGAAATAAGAAAAAGAGGCAAAAAGACAAAAAGGCCAAAGCAAATAGTGGGAGTAAAGTAGCAGGCCCTAGTGGTGGAGAAAAGAAGCCCAAGGGAAAGTGCTTCAGGTGCGGTAAGACTGGGCATTGGAAGAAAGATTGTCCGATGCTAAAGGCAAAGGACCAAGGTACGCCATTAGCTTTAGTAACTGAAACATGTTTGGCCTCTGTTTTTACTCATTTGTGGGTAGTAGATACGGGTGTGACTGATCATGTTTGTTACACCTTGCAGGGCTTTCAGCCGACAAAGCAACTTAGGGATGGCGAGATCACTATCTCCATGGGCAATGCAGCAAGGGTCGCAACAGTTGCAGTTGGAGATTTTCTTTATGCTTTAATGACACTGTTTTAGTCTTAAGAGATGTTTTGTTTGTGTCGGATTTTCGGCGGAACTTGATTTCAGTTTCGAAACTTTATTGTGATGGATATTCAGTTGTTTTTGGTAGTAATGTTTCTATCATGAGAAATGACGTAGTTATCTGCACTGGTGTTTTGAGCAATTATCTTTATACTATAACTTGTCTGCAGAATACTCAAAACTTAGTTGCATCCACTTCATAAAACCTAAAGAAAAGAAAGTTATCTTCTCAAGAGGATCAAACACATCTTTGGCACCTAAGATTAGGTCACATCAGTCTACACAGGATCCAAAGACTAATATCTGATGGGGTGTTGGATTCATTTCAACCAGTTCAGATTAGAGTCTGCGAATCTTGTATAGAAGGAAAGATGTTGACAAGGCCTTTTAAGGCAAAGGGGAGTAGGGCCAATGAGGTGTTAGAGCTGATCCATTCTGACTTGTGTGGACCGATGTCCAATCAAGCTCGTGGAGGGTATGAGTATTTCGTCACTTTCATTGATGATTACTCAAGATATGGATACGTTTACCTACTTCACCGCAAGTTTGAATGCTTTGAGAAATTCAAGGAATTTCAGGCAGATGTGGAGAAGAAGTTAGGGAAAAGTATTAAGTCATTGCAGTCTGATCGCGGTGGCGAATACCTCAGCAACGAGTTCCAACAGTACTTGTTAGAGGTTGGGATTACATCTCAATTGCCTACATGGGGTACTCCTCAACAGAATGGTGTAGCAGAGAGAAGAAATCGAACTCTACTTGAGATGTTTAAATCTATGATGAGTTATGCATATTTGCCTATTTCGTTCTGGGGATGCCTTAGAAACAACTTCTTGTCTGTTAAACCTGGTACCAAGTCGGTGCCCATGACCCCTGTCGAGCTATGGTCTAGGCGCAAGCCTAGCTTGAACCATATAAAGATTTGAGGTAGTCCAGCACACGTGCTGAACAAGGATGCTGATAAGTTGGAATCTAGGACAGAGGTTGAGATTGTTTATAGGGTATCCAAAGGGAACGGAGGGTGGTTATTTCTATAGTCCTAAGGATCAGAAGGTCGTTATTAGCATGAATGCCTGATTCTTAGAAGAGGACCATATGATTAATCACAAGTCCAGAACAGACATTGCCCTTCAAGAACTCGAAGGGAATGTTAATAGAGAAATGTGCACTTTTGGTCCCACAGGACACGCCCCTGTTTCAAAATGGTCCCAGCCCTTGCACTTTGACCCCAATAGTTTCAAAAGTTGCACTTTTGGTCCCAACGTTACTGAAACTGTTAATTCTAGTCTCACTTTTAGTCCCATAAGTTTAGCACTTTCAGTCCCATTTTCTTATTAACTTGGAACGTAAATTCAGTATTAAAAAGGGAGGGAAGAGCTGCGATTTGGGGGGAAAATTGGTCCATTTTGGAGCCAAAAAACCTGCAAGTAACAGAATATCCCCCTTCCCCATACATTCAATATAAATACACCTCAATTATACATGTAAGAAGCACCAACAACTTGAAGAAAGCAAAAAAAAACCCAAAATAATCTCCTCATCATCATCAAATAGGCAGAGGCCATATCTCTACCCACAACCTGGAATAGTTTGCCACTGTGGAAGGGGCACTCGTACTTACGTGTCATCGAGGCCCCACAGCGTGGGTCGTTTGTTCTACGGATGTCCCGATTGGAAGACCGGTGGGTGTAATTTCTTTGTTTGGCAAGATGAAGTACCAAATGCACCTCATGTTGCTGGAGGTGGCCACGCTGCTGAGAGAGCTATGCAAAGGAACCCCATTCTTGTTGAGCTTGAACGTATTTTATCTCAGAGGGAACGGGAAGGTTCAAATGTGGTTCAAGGTGCAGATTGCACTGCCACTGAGGTGAAGGAGGAGCTTAGGAGGATGGCATCAGAAATTGCTGAGCTGAAGAGGTTGCTGAAGCTGACATTGTTTTTCATTTTGGGGCTAGCTTTGGCACTTGTGGCTAGGATATTAATGTAATGATAAAAGCAGAAAATATATGCTATTTAGTGCCTGAGGGCTCATTTTCTTTGTAATCAACAACTAATGCAATCTACTTTTCAGTCTAGATTTTGACATTTTGTTATTGACCTCTAGCAATAATTTTCTGAACCAACATAAACAAATAATAAAAAGCAACAACTGAAATCACCAGAAAGAGAGAGAATTAAGTAAACAATAATATAATTCAAAATGACTCCAAATGTTCATATATCAGATTGGCCAATGACATAGGTTCATAAAAGACAGTTTTTTACCTATGTAAACTAGGACCATATAATGATAGAATCCATTTGGTTTAGAACAAAAGCAGTTTACCATATATCAAGATCTAAGCCTTCTCTTTTCCCTTCGAACCTTGCTGAGTAGCAGATTTAAGACTAGAAAGTGTCACAAACTTCTTACCTCCCATGTTTATTACTTTCAGCTTATCCTTTTCCTTTTCCTTTTCATTCACCACTGATGTGCTTGGATTTCCTAGAAATGAATTTAGTTGGAATGACATCGGAGGAGGAATTCTGATATTCTCACCCCTTTTCTTTGGTAGAGGACACTCCAATGCAGTTTCCACTGAGTACGGGTCTTGGTTAGCAACAGACCCATCAAGGTTTTGAGTTCCACCAACCTTACTCAATTCTGCTCTTTTCCTAGCCTGCAGAATAGATCATATCAGAAATCAACAACTAAATATAAAAATTTTACAATAGTTTTAAGTTAGATTTAGAAAAAGGAGTTGCTTACAAGTCTTTTTCTACCAGCTCTGGTCGTTGGTTTTGGATTATTTGCCTCTTGTGCAGCTGCCTGTAGTTAGACATCAAGATAAATGTGGTAAAGTTACATAAATTGAACAGAGCATAGTGTTAGGGTAGTTTAGTCATACCCTCTCAATCTCTTCAATTGCAGCTTCTTCTTCTTGTGTTAGAGGTGGAAATTCCTCTAACACCTCCATTACTTCTTGCACAGCTTTATCACATATAGGTTCATCCATGTGTGGCTAATAGAAAAATATTTAAAAATAAAGAGACAAACATAACAGAGTTAACTTCAGAATTGTCTTGCAAAGAGAACATACATTAATCAGGTGAAGGGGTTTATACTTGCTGAGTTTTGAGCAGCTTCCACATTTGCTGCAGCAGAACTAGTTGAACCAGGGAATGCATTGCCAGCAGTTTCTCTTTGCACCTTCCTCAAGGTACAACCAAGTTTGTTATGCCCAGCCTCCCCACAGTATTTACATTTCACACTAAAACTCTATTTTGACATATTTTGTAGACTTCCTTTCATCTTTTGCTTCCCCTTACCCTCTTCAACACTAGCATCAAACCTCCTTGCCTTTTTTGGTCTGCCTTTTTTTTTTTTCCTCCAAAATCTGGAGGTAATGGTGGAATGTAGCCTGTTTTATCCCACAACTCTTCTCCATTCATGGGTGCTATAGCATGAGCATACATTGTTGAATATGTCTCAACAGAGTAGCAGCTATGCACAAACTCCTCTGGGTTCCTTGCAGCTGCATTTATAGCACTAACAGCATGCTTGCATGGGATTCCACTAACATTCCATTTTCTACAATCACATGACTTGTCAAGTAGGTCAACCGCTTACCTACTTCCATCAGAGCTTGAGACCTCAAAACAGAATTCATTAGACTTCATGGGTATACAGTCAGCAACATCCTCCATCATCTTATTTAGTATCTTCCTAATCCTAGGACAAATTAGTTGCCCTTCCCATCTTCTTTCAGCCCTGTCCCTGTTTTTTTGTAATCTTCCCATGCAGTACTCTTTGATCCATTCCAACATAGTTAGGATACTTTTTTCCCTTGCATCAAGCAAAGCAGCATTCCACTGCTCACACATATTATTAACTAGTGTGTCACATTTGCCAAAGGTATTGTAATGTGATCTAGACCACTGGGATGGATGCTTATCTTTCAACCATTCAACACACCTTGCATCAAGATCTCCCATCTGAGCCATTGCTCTGTTAAATGCTTGCACAGTAGTTGCCTTTGCTGCCTTCCACAGCAACCTTTTGAATTCATTTCCCCTGTAGCGTTGTCTTTTCATGTTACCATGCAAGTGCCTTACACAAAAGCGGTTTTCAACAGCAGGCATAACCTTTTCAAAAGCATTAATCAAGCCTTTCTGCTTGTATGACATTATAGCATATGCATCTTCCCTTTCCTCCATTAAATCATCCTTTAACAGTTCCAATTTGACTGTGGACCATAGGTTTTTCTGCCGCAATGCATCTGCATAATCCCAAAGCTCTGCATATTGTTCAGTGCTGTCACCTTCAATCAGTTTCAGAGCTTTCTTTTTTGCCCTGTATGCCTGAAAAGGTAAGATGTAAACACCAAGTTCTTCTAATGCCTCTCTCCTCCAACCCCTCACACTTCTAGTAGGGTCAACCCTGAATGCTTTCTCATACCTCTCTGCCAACCACTTGGAATTTGCATTGTCCACCACATGCTGCCTTGGACAAGTATGTTTCAAATCCATCTCTCTTATTTGAAAGGATTCTTCATTTTTCACCTTGAGAGCATCTATATGCCAATTACATCCCTCAGTTTTACATCTTGCATAAATTCTCCTAGCATCATTCTTTGTAAATCTTGTAGGGTGACCAGCCTTAACAGAGTAGCTATTCACTGCTTGTTTGAGCAAAGTCTTGTTACAAAAAATTTGCTGGAGCCTGAACTCTGGATCAAGTGCTGTTGAAGCTCTGAAAACAATTACATCTTTCCTTTGTTCAGCATCAGAATATGTCCCAACTGACTCAAAGTCACTCTCATTGCTATGATCATCATCACCTGCACCACCACTCTCTGAGGTTTCCTAGTCCTCGACCTGTTTGGCAGTGTTTGGACCAGCCCATTCTACATCTAAGTCAACAGATTCATAAAAAATAATGTCATCAAGCAACTCCTCACAGCTGTCCTCTTTCCCAACAAATTTCTCATCAGTGCTATCATCAATCTCCTCAACATCAACCATAATGATCTCCTTACAATGGCCCTCATCCTCTAGATTTTGTTGTCTTGGAACTGTCTCTTTAGCCTTATGCCCCTGTTTTGACTTCACAGCAGCCTTAGTGGACAAGTTGACCCGTAGGTTATCCACCAAGGATTCAACATTATCATCTGGTTCAACCCACTCAATCTCCCCCACATGATCTTCATCCTCATCTGGAACTATAGTTTTGTTCCCTTCTAGAAATAGAGTGAACTCCCTTCCTTTAGAGCTTTGTAGTACCATCCATATGTCATGCTCACTTTCTACATTCTTCAAACCAACCCCTTCCATCACACCATAAAATTTCTTCTTCCCCATGTAGCCCAACTGCTCAGCCAAGCTTTCAATGTACCTCAAATCTAGCTTCCTTGAATCAACATAATCAAAAGCTGACAAAGTGCCTTCAATCCTGGCTAGACCTCCAACATCCTTTACTACCATTCCCCCATGCTTTAACTTCAATGTGTACTAGTATTCCTTCCCACCTACCACACATTAAATAAGCACTTTTCAGACCCCACTCTGATGAAAGAAATAAGTACACGGACAAAGTTATTTGAAATTGCACACATACAATGGGAAAAATACAAAATGTGGGGGACAGGCTGTATATAATGGTGGACAACAACACATGGGGTTGGACCACACATCAGCAAATACAGAATCTCTACTATATTAATACACATTCTCCAACTACACAACCCCACACTACAACCCCACACGGCACAGCTAAAAAATAATCCCTAATAGACAATGTGGGGGAGTTAACAGTGTCAATAACCCAAGAATTACGAATACACCTCAAGATTTCAACACTAAACTAAAAAAAACAGAGGATTGATCAAAGAAGGGACTTACGTTTTTCGTAGTCTGGCGCAGGGAGTGCGCCATCCATTTCCGGCACATCACCATTTGATCTCACACTAGTTTAGAACCCTTTCGCGTCTTAATTGAAGCAATGCAGCTCGATCATAGGTTTTGATTCAGGAAATTTTTAGTTTAGGGCTCCATTCTAGGTTTACAGATTTGGGGGTATATTTCAAATCCTAATTAATGAACTTAGCCGTTAAAACATAATTAATAACCATCCTTCAGTTTGACAAAACGATTTCTTGCGTCATCCATGGTTTGTTTGCATTTTATTACGTCACTAACGGGCATGTGACTTGCACATGCCTTAAACCGTTAGTGTTAGACGGTGTGGGACCACTTCTGCAATTTTTTGGGACTGCTTATGCAAAAAAAAATTACTTTGGGACCCAAAGTGCAACTTTTGAAACTATTGGGGTCAAAAGTGCAAGGGCTGGGACCATTTTGAAACAGGGGCGTGTCCTGTGGGACCAAAAGTGCAAATTTCTCAATGTTAATACGATTCCATTTCCGCAGCCACAAGTGCAAGAGGCAATAATACCAAGTACTGCACAACCTGTTGACATAATGCCTACACAGCCACGATGTAGTGGGAGGGTTGTTCGTCAACTTGATCGATACATGTTTGTGGGAGAATCTTCGTATTTGATCCCAGGAGATGGACATGCTGATCTAGATCCCTGGACATACGCCGAGGCACTAAGTGACGTAGATGCCAAAGAATGGCATCTCAATATGGATTCTGAATTTGAATCCATAACTACTATGGATGTATATGAGAAGGTTGTACTGCCAGATGGATGTAAAGCTATAGGCAGTAAGTGGGTATACAAGAGAAAGAGAGGAAGGGATGGAGAGGTCATGGCCTATAAAGCTAGGCTAGTGGCGAAAGGGTATACCTAGATCGAGGGTAAAGACTATGATGAAACCTTTTCGGATCCTTCTCGCCATAGCAACTCACTTAAACCTTGAGGTTTGGCAGATGGATGTCAAAACCGCTTTCTTAAACGGATACCTTGAAGAAGGTAGGGACATCTATATGCAGCAACCAGAGGGTTATGTGAGGGAAGGCGAAGAGCATCTAGTGTGGAAGCTCAAGAAGTCCATTTATGGACTCAAGCAAGCTTCCAGGTCATGAAACTTACATTTTGACGAGGTGATTAAATCCTATGGATTTACTCAAAGTGAAAACGAGAGTTGTGTGTATCGCTTAAATGTCAACGAAGATAAAGTATTTCTTGGAATTTATGTAGATGATATTCTCCTAGTTGGCAACAGCGTGGAAGTATTATCAGACATAAAGATATGGTTATCCGAATAGTTTCAAATGAAGGACTTGGCAGAGGATGTTGAGCTTGTCCCAAGCGGCCTATATTGATACTATGATCATTCCTTTTAGCATGCAAATCACCAAGAAAGGATTTCTACCTCTCAGACATGGTGTTCCACTTTCTAAGGAGATGTGTCCTAAGACACCTAAGGAGAAAGAGGAAATGAGACAGGTACCCTATGCTTCCGCAGTACGTAGTCTTATGTATGCCATGCTATGCACGAGACCCGATATCTGTTATGCAGGTTGGCTTAGTGGCAAGATATCAGTCTAACCCTGGACATGCATATTGGACTGAGGTAAAACATGTACTCAAGTACCTCAAGAGGACTAGAGATTACGGGCTAGTTTACCAGGCATACAGTCTAAATCCCTTCGGTTATACGGATTCGGATTTCTATGTTGACGGGGATGAGAAAAGATCTACCTCGGGCTATGTGTTTACCTTAGGAGGAGGAGCCGTTTCATGGAGGAGTGCAAAGCAGAGATTCATTGCGGACTCCACTATGGAAGACGAATATGTGGCCGCTTCAAAGGCTGCAAAGGAGGTAGTATGGCTCCGGAACTACCTCTTGGATCTAGGCGTGGTACCTAGTTTGCATAAGAGTATCACAATCTATTGTGATAACTCAGGTGCACTGGCAAACTCAAAGGAACCCAGACGCACAAGGCGACTAAACACATAGAGAGAAAGTACCACATAATATGAGAAATCGTAAAACGAGGAGATGTGCTGATAGAGAAGATTTGTAAGATAGAGAATTTGGCTGACCCATTCACGAAGAGCTTACTGCAGAAAGTCTACGACAAGCATGTTCAAGAACCCATTCATTTTCCATCTTTGTATCTGTGATGTTTAACACTTCAGGGGCATCATCTTGATGTTCAGTCACAGCCACTTCTGCCCTTTGATTTTCGTGCTTCTTCTTCTTTTGTGGGCAATCCTTCTTCAAATGTCCAGGTTGCTTACACTTAAAACATTTTCTCTTTTCAACCCAGTCTCCATTCTTCTTTGAATTCTGAGTTCCAGACTTATTATCCTTGGATCCCTGGAACTTCTTCTTTTGATAATTCTTTTTGAACTTTATGTTCAAACCTTCTCCAGCCTGAGTAGAGCCCTTATCTCCCTGATTTTGAAAATACCTTGCCTTCAAAGCTAAGAGGATAGACTCATAACTGACCTTTCCATCCCTCCAAACATTAATGCATCTTTAAAGCTTTCCATGGACTTTGGAAGAACATTCAACACCATCAAAGCCTTGTCATCATCCTCCAAGTTCACCCCTAGGTCTTCTAGTTCTTCAATCATCTTGACAAATTCATCAAGTTGATCAGAAATGGCCTTATCATCAGTAATCTTGAAAGACATCAATTTCTGCTTCAGAAATAATTTGTTTGATATTGACTTTGATTGATAAAGTTCTTCCAATTTCCCCCATGCCTCTACTGCATTCTTGCACCTTGATATCTCCCTCAGGGGTTTATCACCCAAACACAGAAATATCAGGCTCAGAGCCTTCTTATCCACTTCTGAAAACTTTGGTTTCTCAACATTAGACCATTGATCAATAGGAAGAAGTGCAGAGTCTAAACCATTTTGAACCAATACAGCATTCATCTTGATTTTCCAAAGTGAGAAATCATTCTTACCTGAAAACTTCTCCACATCCATCTTAACTCCAGCCATTCTTCTTGCCTCTTCTCGTGTGTGCTCAAGTTTCCCACAGACGGCGCCACTTGTTAGGAATCAACCCTTCTCACACACACAAAAAACACTCAAACCAGGAGGAAGATGAAAAACAACAAAGAATTCGGTCACATGAAACCGAACACAGAACAAAAATAGAAAATGAAGAACACAAGGATTTTACGTGGTTCGATTAATGTGATCTACATCCACAGAGGTTCCATACACCTCAATTCACTCCACTTATCAATCAATTACAAGAATTAATCCAGAAAACTAGAAACCCCCAATTCACAGACCGAATTGAGCTCAAGAACCCTAGCTATCTAATTCTATTGATTGAGTAATGTTTACAGAGGGAAAGTAACGTGAATAAACTCGCATCTTCAAGTGGTTTCAATGTATATAAAGGATGGAGCTCGAATCAGGAAGTAGAAGCAGTTGTAACCAATTCTGTTCTCAACTGCACAAAACTGTTTAGCGGGCTTTCAACAACGGTTTTACATGCAACGGTTTTAATCCGTTGCGAATGACAGTTATAACCGCCTTGACTCCGGTTCCCTTTTAAACCTTGTAACCGATCCGGCTAAAACCCGGTTTTTCTCGCCCGATTCTCCTCGTACTAAACCCGGTTTTGGACTCATCAAACCCTCTACAACAATCTATGATCACTTGATGATATTGAACTGATATCTACACATTTAATTAATTTAAGTTGTCAGAGATTTTAATTAATTAATGGATATTTGATATCTTAAATACGGGGATTAATTAAGTCTAATTCAAGCCCCGACTCAATTTGGGAATAAAGGGATAAGTCAGTATTAATTCTTTAGTGGAATGAATTAATATTTATGAATTAATTATGTCCTGGGCTGAACATAGAAGAATTAATTCATAGTTAGGCCCATCTTTATTTCTTGTATTTGATCCCTGGATTGGCCCATCAGGCTCCTAGCCCAGTAGGGAATTAAACTACCAGGCCAAGCCCACACTCAGTTATTATGTATTAAATACATAACTCTCAGTCTGTGAAAAAGAACAGTCTAACATAAAAATCACATAGCAGAAAAGAGAGAGTGAGAGGGCGGCAGCAACAGTATTGGTTCCCACTCTTGGGATTTCTCAAAGTTCGTCGTCCATCCGGCAATGAGGATCGAGCAAGGATATAGTCCGGCGTTGTGCGCACGATTCTCAGGTCAACTCTAGAACACCTATGTGTTGTATTTAAATTAATAGATGCATGTTTATGATTAATCAATGTGTATATTGAATTATGACAACCAAGAAGGTCATAGAAAAATTCGGAAATTCCTACACCAGCTACACAATCTCGTCCAGCTTCATCTTAACCCACTCGTCCTTCACTTCTTCCAGCAGTCCAAGGAAGATGGCAACATCTTCTTCTGTATTATGTGCCAATAGATGCATGGCACAAAGCTTATCCCGTATAGAGAGTCCAAATTTTTTTTAGACGTACCTGTAGATTTGACGCCTTGTTAATACGCTACATGATTTCCTTGAGCCTGATTGAAGTTGTCTCGCTGAAATTTTAACTACCTCCAAGATGTTGTCTAGTCTCGACGAATCCTTCCTCTTAGAACCGCTAGTTGACCTGTCCTCTGCTAACGAGTGCAGTTGAGAATCACATAAATGCTCAATTGGTAAGAAGCGTTTGCATCAACGTTCACATCTCTAAAGTCTTCGGCTCCAGCTCCAGTAGCCTGATCCTTGCCTAAAATCTCACACCAATTGGCGTACATAGTGTTCAAAGTTAATTTTCAATTCAATTTTGGTTTATGAATCAAGAAGATGTAGAAGTGTCTACAAGAGGTGTATTCAAAGTCTTGGAAGTGTCAAGTCATTAATGTATCTTTTAATATCTCTTTGTATTCTCTACTGTAGAATTTTCCATTGTTCACTATAAATAGTGATGCTCTCATTTGTAATTCATCAATTCAATTCAATTTTATGAAATACAAAAATAGAGTGAGCAGTAGCTACTCTAATTCTTCAAACATTCCTTTCAACTAAAATATTTTTCAACCTATCATAGCTTCCGCACCCAAAAAATTTGGTATCAAGAGCCAATACCTTCAGCATACTTCTTACGATGGCATCAAATTCCTCTTCTCCATTATTCGCCTACTCTCCTAGTCAAGTTCCAATCTTTGAAGGAGAGCACTACCCATATTGGAGTAGTCAAATGGAATCTATGGATTTGTGGGAAATATTTGATGGAGAGAGTAAAGAGCTAAACGAAGGAGACCAAGATTACGTAAAGCTGCAAAAGGAGTTTACAAAGAAAAATGCTATGGCGTTACAATATATTCAACAGGGCATTGGAAAAATAATTTTTCCACGTATCTTTGGTATCAAAAAGGCCATAGATGCTTGGGAAATTTTGAAATGAGAATTTCAAGGAACTGAGAAGACGATTGCCTTGAAGCTTCAATCACTGTGGAGAGATTTTGATAATCTCAAAATGGAAGATCGAGAAACTGTCCTTGATTTCTCAACTCGAGTGGCAGAGATCGTAAATCAAATTAAAGGATGTGGAGACACAATTGAAGAAAAGAGAGTTGTGCATAAAGTCCTTTATTGCCTACCTCCTAAGTTTTATCATGCAGCTGCCGCAATCAAAGAATCGAAAGATTTAACAAAGATGACCATGTACAAATTGACGGGATCACTTATCGCACATGAGCAAAGGATCAAACGTTCGGAAAATCCATCAACCGAACAAGCCTTTCAATCAAAGCATGTCTCAAAACCAAATTCCACTAATCAAGGAAGGCACAATCACAAGTCCGGCCAATGGAAGAAGAATGAAAAGAAAGACAATTGAAAAGGCAAGCAACCACAAAATTTCGGTAATGATTCCGGTTGTTTTATTTGCAAGAAGCCAAATTATGAATCTAAAGATAGTTACTTCAAATGTAAAAGATGCAAAATCCATAATCATTCTCAAAGGGATTGTTGGTTTCAAAATAAATAAAAAAATAATGGAAATGATGAGGCTAAATTCTTGAAAGAATCAAGTTCTTCTCAAGAATTAAAAAGACTGTGGCACTTGGATAGTGGGTGCAGTAATCACATGTCAGGTGACCGAGATCTCTTTGTGGAAATTGATCCAAACATCACTTCTCAAATTATTCTTGGTGATAGATCGAGAAAAGGCGCAGAAGGAAAAGGAACCATTGCTGCCCAAACAAAGGAAGGTACTCGAAAACTCATCACTGATGTGCTTTATGTGCCTAATATTTCACATAATGTTCTCAGTGTTGGTCAGCTCATTCAAAATAATTATTTAGATGAGGAACAAAATGTTCCCACTAATGTTACCATTTCGTGAGAATCATGCACTCAATGCAGAATGTGCTGATTTATCTCATCTTTGGCACTTGTGTTATGGTCATCTACATTGCAAAGGCCTCATACTACTGAAGGAAAAGGATATGGTAACCGAACTTCCTTCAATCAAGAAGAATAATCAGGTGTGTGAAGGTTGCATTTTTGGAAAGATGCATAACCTTCCTTTTCCAAAAACATCATGGCGTGCAAAATCACTGATAAAGCGCAATCCGGTATCCAAGAAACTCAGCGAAAATCAATGCAAGAAATATGAAAAAACACAAGATGTACGTGGTTCGATCCGGAGATCTACGTCCACGGGCTGAAAAATGGCACCTGCCGAGGTGTTTCTTTCACTATACTCTTTGAGTTTACACGTAACAGTTTCAGAATACAAAATGCGAACCCTAATTCTGAGAACAATTCTCCTACTTATACTACTCAACTCAAAACCCTAACTAACTCCCTACAATTGCGCCTATTCCCGTTGCATGGAAGTTTGGAGTAGATTATGGGCCAAGAACGTGGGGAACGCTGCAATTGGGCCACGCTATTTTGATCGCACGCTTCTGGGCTGTTTGTTGTTGGGCTTATCCTCCTGGGCTTAGTTGCCCGGGTCGGGTTGATCTAGCCCGGGATGTCACTTCGACCCGAAGCTACTGGCCATACCTATTAGATGCCCCCCTCCCCTCAGCCGGAGCGAGGAAGGAGCTACTGTTATGACCAGGGTGGAGATGTAAGCAAGATGAGCTGTGATCATCTACGAGCCGAAGTGTTTTGGTGAAGTCGAGAATTTGCTGAGACTGAGAAAATCCGTGGTGGGGTCCGCGGGGACCAAGACGAACTGGACTGAACGTCCCCGAGGTGACGGCGAGGGCCCGAGCACCCCGAAGGCAATAAAGTGTAGCGAAAGAAGATAGTAATCTGGCCGAGGTGAAGGAGGCACCGGAGAGCTGTCCAAATCTTTCTGGCCAAGGATGAGGTTGATGTGACTGGCGGCGCCATCATGAGAGAAAGGGATGTGAAGTGACACGCTTTGTAAGTTCCAATGAACCTGTTCCCCACGCGCCTTGGAGGCGCGTGTTGAGCACAATCAAATCTGAAACACAGAATTTGAATAGACCCTATCTAGACCGTTATTTCCTTGAGTATATATTTGGGATAATGGCACAGTATCTTCATCTTCTTCATCGCGATTTGCAAGTTTAGAAAGCGGGAAAAAAGGGAGAATTCTGTGCGCCTGTGATTCATCTCAAATTCAAAACTTCGCAAATTCAAACCAAGTAAGTATGCCTTCTTCATCATCTTCTTCTTCTATTAAGGAAGTAGGGACCCAGAGCTCTCCATTAGATGTGCCACCCCTTCGCTTTGTTATTCCAGAGAGGAGTGAGATTGGGACAGTGGAAAGGGCCGACGGCATGGAAACCAACATTTGGGTCGTCGGTTTTTATGAATGTACGGAGAATGACTTTGAAGTGTCCACTATAGCGTCGCGGATGACGCGAGAGCAAATAGAGACCTTAATCCCTTCCTTCTATTTCCCATTTAATTTAGAATATATAGTGCCGGATCCCGGCGATAGGGCCTGTTGCCCACCGCAGGGTTTCATTGGTGTATATATAGACCCCTTAAAAATAGGTTTGAGATTCCCCCTTTGGGACATAGTTATCCGGCTATTGAGATATTATAAAATCGCCTTGAGCCAATTAGCGCCAAACACGATTAGGCAAGTAGTCGGGTTCACCGTAGTATGCAAGAATTCCGGGGTGGAACAGACCGTAGAGCTGTTTAGATATTTTTATCAACTAAAAGCATTCGGGAAATCCAAGGGGTGGTACTCCTTCAGTCCCCGAGCACGAGGTGGTTTCAAGGTACAAAACCCCAGTAAGGTGGAGGGGTGGAAGGAGAAGTTCATCTTTGTGAAGACCGGAGTGGCCCTCCAGAGGTGGAGAAGGGAGGAGGTGCTAGACACTGCCCCGGTGGGGGATCTGGAGGCCGAGGTTGTGGATATATTCCGTGCAGTGGGGACTTTCAAGACCTTTTGCACTGAGGCGGAGTTGGAGGAGGCGGGGCTGAGCCCATACTATTCGGGTGATGCGGCGGAGATGTCCGCCCGGGGTCAAGAGACCGGAGCAGGGGTTGCCGAGGAGGGTAGGAGTTCTTATACCTATGTAAAAATTGTGGCCTTGTGCAGGACTAACTCCAGTTTCCTTATGCAGTGGGACGCTTTGGAAAGTAGCCGGCTGGAAGCCCCACAGTGGCTGCAGCAGCCAAGAAGAAGGGAAAAACTGTTGAGGTGTCTCCCCGGGGGAAGATGTCACCTAGTCCAAGACCCTCCATGGGACCGGAGGAGCGAGTGGTGGCGGCGGGGTCAACCCCCGGAGCAAAGAGGAGGGCGGAACCATCCGGGACATCTCCGGCAGCAGCTAAAAGACTCCGCTCAGGGGAAAGTGTAGAGGTAAATTTGGCATTCCTTGTGAGTTGCTGTATGTGTAAATGAAGGGTACGTGACCAGTATTGATAATCTTGTTTTGTCTTTCGAGATGTTTGCAGGAGCAAGGGCCCCCAAGTCTGCTGGGGTTGGAGGGGGCAGACGCCGATGAGCTTTTGCACTTGGCGCGGGGGATTATGGAGCTTGGCCGGAAAAACGAGAAGGAGGCCAAAGAAGAGCTGGCCGCGGTGGCAAGGGATCTGCGCGCGCGCAACGACAGGCTAACACAGGATCTGGCCGAAGCGCGCAAGAGGGCGGCTTTGGTGGAGAATGAGGTTGCGCGACTGCGCGAGGTGGAGGCAGAAGCCGGGGCCCTTCGTAGAGAAACGGCTCAGCTACGGGCAGAGATGAAGGCCCAAGAAGCGGCGATTGTCGAAGGTCAGGAGGCCATGCTGAAAGCGTTTGCCGAGAAGTTACTCCAGACGAGCACATTTCTTGACTTTCAGACCGACTTCGTTGCTATCGGGGACACGGCCACGCGATCGTTGCTACTGGAGCAGATCAAAGAGGTCTACCCGAATGTGGACGTATATCGTCCAGAGTTCGGGTATGACTATAATGCTGTGGCCGGGGTGGAGGAGGCCTACTATAAAGCTCTAACGCACCTCCCGGAGTGGCCCCTTGTAAAAGCTCTGGCAGAGAAGAAAGAAATTTTAAGGGCCGAGGAGGTTGCAAGCTGTGAGGTGGACCAAGACCAGGAATTCCTGGCATTCCGCCGGGGTGAGTTCATCTCTGGGCCCCGAAACAAAGAGCTCCCCCCCCCCCCCCCGCATGGAAGCTGCTGCGGTTACTGTGGAAGATTAGGCCGGAACGGCTGAAGGCCGACAGGAGGAGGTGCCCGAAGACGCCGAGGGGACCGAGGAGGAGGTCAGTCGTTCCCCTCAAATTTGATGTAGTAGATAATAGGAGTAAATGTAAATCCCTTGTACCGGACCATGGATAATGTACTCTGATTGTGTTGAATATAAATGTTGTTGATTAACTGAGTTGCCGTTCATTGTATGCTTGAGATTGATCTTTCTTGTTGATTCCGTTGCCTGTTCAGAATACTGCGGAATTGCACGACACGATAAAGAAGCTCATGCAGTCATTAGAGTGGTTCCACGGAGAGAAGAATAACTTGCAAATGCAAGTAGTGCCGAGGCTAGAAAAGCGGGCGGCCGTTGCGGAGAGAAGGGCGAAGGAGGCCGAGGAGAGAGCCTGGGACCAGGAGTTGAAGTACCTGGCAAAAGTTGCTGAACTAGACCGAGTCCTCATCCATCAAAGGGAGTATGACCGGATACTGACTGAGTTCGGCTTACTGACATTTGAGGAAGTTGAGGAGCGGGTCGTAGAGATTCAAAATGAAATTTCAGCACTGATGGCGAACGGTCCGGCCGAGTCCTCGGAGCTTGTAAGAAAGCGAGAGGTGTTGGAGTTACTCCTCAACATGTATGAAGGTCTGAGAGGACGCGGTAGGTGGCAGCACACTGCCGAAGAGTATATTGCAAGCTCCAGCCGGGGCCAAGAGATCGCGAAAGCTCCACGGAGGAGTAAAAAGAGACCGGCGGGAAAAGGCAAAGGGATAGTAATCCAAGAGCCGGCCCCGGTGACCGCTGTCGAGGAAGTCCCCTTAGCTGTTGCGGAAGAAGAAGTGGAGAAACTGGCCGAAGAGATCGAAGTGATGGACCCCGCGGAGTGGGATCCCGTGAAATGGCCCCAAACACCGAGGTCTACACCGCAGTCGAGTCTTCGAGGCCGCACAGGAGGCGAAACTCCCAAGCAAGTACCAAGGGCGAGCCCGCGGCGCCGAGTGGGCCGAGGAGGGGAGAGAGCCGGGGCTCAACGCGGGGAAGCCTCAGAATCCCGGAGGACACGAAGTAGGTTCGGGAACAGATCTCAACGCCGGAGCGCCGAGTATTGGCTCGGAGGCCATAGATATTTTTTTTTTTTTTTTTTTTTATATATATATATATATTTTGAAGTAATGTGTAAAGAACCTTTTGGCCTTTAATCGAAAAAATGTAAAAAACCGTTTTGGTTTGCAAAGTTGTGTACTTTGAAAGGCAAACAATGAGTTGTTAACCAGAAATAATAATTGCCTTAATGGGTGCTCGGGAACACTATATGGACGGCGCCAATTAAAATCTCCCCGGACGGATCAGGCGGGAGTAGAACACCTCTCCGGTTAAACAGGCGAGAGAGAATACAAGTCCGGGGACCAAACGCGAATCTCTCCGGACGGACCGGGTGAGAGATCCAGCTGTCCGGAGACTAAATAATAATAATACGATTACGCTAGGGCGTCCCCGTAACGTAGAGGAAAGCACAGTAAGATGCACAAATAAAGAACTTTTATTCAAGGTGAGTGCCGGAGCAACTTGAGAAATACAAAGAGAAATAACAATGAAAAGGAAATGTACAATGAACGTAAAGATAGGAACGATACTTGTCATTCGGTGTTCATAGATAGAAACGTCTTAAGTTGGAAACATGCCAGCTTCGGGGAATCGGGGTTCCATCCGGATGCTCCAACTGGTAGGACCCGGAATCGTGCGCAGCAACAATGCGATAAGGACCTTCACAGGTAGCATGTAATTTCCCCTCGGGGGCGGCCTTGCTGGCTGAGTTTAGTCGGAGTACTACGTCCCCGACATTGAACTGAGTACCCCGAACCCAGAGGTGATGATACTTAGCAGCACGTTGCTTATACTTGGCTTGCTGGATGAAAGATTGGTCCCGACGATATTCGAGCTCGTCCAAGTTTGTACGGAGAGCTTCGTTATTATCCCCGGGAGTCAGAGTTATGAGGCGGGGGCTGGGTACGCTAATTTCCGCCGGAATAACAGCTTCAGAGCCATAAGTAAGACTGTAGGGGGTCTCCCCAGTAGAGGTATGTGGCGTAGTGCGATAGGCCCAAAGGACTTGCGAAAGATTTTCGGCCCAAAGACCTTTAGCACGATCCAAACGTTTCTTTATACCCACAAGGAGTGTACGATTAGTGACTTCAACTTGACCATTGGCTTGAGGGTGAGCTACCGAGGTGAAAATTTGTTTAATGTGGAGCTCCTCGCACCATGACCGGAAGGGATCATTGGCGAACTGTTTGCCATTATCTGAAATAATAGTGCTCGGTATGCCGAAGCGGCATATAATGTTTCGCCAGACAAACTTCAAAACGTTCTGACCAATGATGGCAGTAAGAGGTTCGGCTTCTACCCACTTGGTGAAGTAATCTACGACGACCACAAGAAATTTCAGTCCACCCGGGGCGACTGGAAACGGGCCTACAATATCAATTCCCCATTGGATAAATGGCCACGCACTTTGAATCCCAGTGAGCTCGGTTTATGGCAGGTGTTTCACGCGGGAGTGCAGTTGACACTTGCTGCATTTGGTCACTAAATCATTGGCATCGTTAAACAAGGTTGGCCAATAATATCCCCACCGAAGAATCTTTTTTGCCAGCGTCCGTGAGCCGATATGACTGGCGCAGGACCCTTCGTGAACCTCCCGAAGAACCTGATCGGCCTAGGCAGGAGCAAGGCATCGGAGATTTGGTTGTAAGTACGACCGTCGATACAAGATTCCATCATGGAATGAGTACTTCGGTGCCTTGAGAACTACCCGCCGAGCTTGCAGCTTGTCATTAGGCAAAGTTCCATCTCGGAGATACTGAACAATAGGAGTCATCCAATTCGGACCATTGTCGGTCGATACCGAGACCGTTGCCTCATGAATCGCTGGATGAAATAAATCTTCAACTATAATATCCGGAGATACATTAGTGCGGACCGCGGAGGCTAATTTACTGAGCGCATCAGCTTTAACATTCTGTGTACGTGGTACCTTCTGGATAACAACCGAATCAAAAGTTGACATAAGTTTGAGTGTTAAAGCGAGATACCTGATCATTGTTTCATCCTTAGCGGTATAAGTACCCTGGATCTGATTGGAAACAACCTCGGAGTCCGTGAAGAGCTCAAGATGGCGGATAGCTAAGGACTGAGCGAGCCGAAGCCCAGCGAGAACTGCCTCGTATTCTGCTTCATTATTGGTCACCTTAAATTTGAATCGAATAACATACTTAACTTCAACTCCCTCGGGGTCAATAAGAAGCACCCCGGCACCACTTCCACGAGCTGTGGAAGCACCATCCACATATAATTGCCACTTGCGAGGTGTGGGTTCAAGAGCAACAGGGTGATGATTATCATTGTCTGTGGAAGATCCATGATTATCCCGTGGGGTTTCGGCCAAAAATTCTGCAAGTGCTTGACCCTTGATAGCTCGGCTGGGAAGAAATTGAATATCATACTCACCTAGTTCGACAGCCCACTTGGCGAGGCGCCCCGACACCCTTGGAAATATCTGACGGATTGGATGATTGGTTAGAACCCGTATCTCGCGCCCTTGGAAATATGGCCGCAAACGCCGAGCCGCCATGACGAGGGCGAGCACTGTGTTTTCCACCATGGAGTATCGAGTCTCCGCCCCGTGAAGTACTCGGCTTGCAAAATACACCGGATATTGAACACCATTGACTTCGCGCACAAGAGCGGCGCTAATGGCTTCTTCGGCGGAGGCCAAATATATGTAGAGCGGCTCTCCGGAGAGAGGAACCGATAGAGTGGGCAGTTGATGTATATAACGCTTTAAAGCCTCGAAAGCCTCGGTGCACTGCGGAGTCCACTCAAATGACTTCGCCTGTCTCAAAATCTTGAAGAATGGGAGTTGACGCTCCGCAGCTTTAGACAAAAAACGGTTTAAGGCGGCCAAACCACCAGTGAGACGTTGTACGTCTCTGAACGTCCTCGATGGTTGCAGATCTAACACATCCCGAAGCTTGGCCGGATTGGCCTGAAGGCCATGCTGCGAAACCATATACCCGAGAAACTTTCCAGAACCAACACCGAAGGTGCATTTTGCCGGATTAAGACGCAGATTGTAACGCCGCAGAGTACGCAACGTTTCAACAATGTCCTGCACACATTTAGAATGGGAGGTACTTTTTATGACTAGATCATCAACGTAAACCTCAACATTGCGACCTGTTTGATCGCGAAAAACGCGGTCCATAAGACGTTGATATGTGGCCCCCGCATTCTTGAGCCCGAAGGGCATTTTCTTGAAGGCGAAACATCCAAAATCAGTGATAAACGCCGTTTTGAGGGCATCTTGACGATCCATGTGGATCTGATGGTACCCCTTGTATAAGTCTAAGAAACAAAGCGCCACGTGCCCAGTAATGGCTTCGGCCTTTTGGTCGATGGAGGGTAAAGGATAACAATCCTTCGGACAGTGTTTGCTGAGATCGGAGAAGTCGACGCACATTCACCAGGCCCCGCTGGACTTTACTACCATCACAGGATTAGACAGCCAAGAAGGGTAATAGACTTCAAACAAGATATTTGCATCTAAAAGTTGTTGTACCTCGATTCGAATGGCCGCGTTTCGCTCCGGAGCGAATTTCCTTTGTTTTTGCTGTATAGGTTTGACGCTGGGATCGATGTTCAATTTGTGGGTTATTACATCAGGAGAGACCCCGGGCATATCCAAAGGAGACCAGGCGAAAACGTCGGAATACTCTCGCAAGGTCTGGATGATGGCATGATGTAACCACGGCACGTCCACGGCACCGACAATTACTGTTTGTTCGGGCTTGGATGGATCAAGCGGCACCTGGACAGTGGTGTCCCCCAGTGATGTACATAGCTGAGGTTCGAAAGTCGATGATGCCACCTGAAGCTGTTGTTTAGGAGGAACCTTTGTTGCCTTTTTGAGTGCGACGTACATGCACTCCTTTGAAACCCGCTGATTACCGCGGATAGCCACTTCGCCATGCGATGTAGGGAATTTTAGCGCGAGGTGGTATGTGGAGCATATGGCTCTGGCGGGGGTAAGCCAATCCCGACCCAAAATCATATTATACGGGGACGGAGAGTTAACTACGTAAAAATCCACAAAAATGGTTTTTATCGCCGGATAAGTTCCCAGAGACGCCGAGAGATTAATAACGCCATCTGGCTGAACTTCGCCCTCGGCACTCCTCCGTCTCATGTCCATGATCATGGTGGTACGCGCACCACTTCTCGCGGTTTCGTTTTTCAGGCGGAGCAGTCATCTGCGGACAGGGCCGTAAATCATTCTTGTGAACAGAAAGAATTTCAGCTCGCGATTTTGTAAGCGGGGTGAATTGTGGAATATCCCTTCGAGATTCTGAACGCCCCTGGTTCAGACTAGAAAAAGCACTAGGTCGTGCGCTGGGCCCAACCTGTGCCCTATCGGACCGCCGTTTACTAGCATGTTTCTCACGCTTCCGACGAGTCTGCTCCTCGGCCTTAGCATATCTCCACACAGTATTAAACAGAGCTCGGGTTGTGACCGGAGGATTACGAACCAACTCGGTGTAGAGCGGTCCGGGACGAAGACCATTCATGAAGGCATTGATGATAACATCATCCGAGCAGCCTCCTACCTTAAGACTTTCCGCTGTAAAGCGGTCAAGAAATTGGGTAACGGTTTCGCTGTCCCGTTGTTCCATATTCATAAGGTCGGCCAAAGTGGCCATGGGCTTTGCACGTGCTTCGAAACGCGCCCAAAAGTGCTCGGCAAGTTCTCTAAAAGAGGATATGCTATTACGAGGGAGAGAATCAAACCAAACCCGAGCCTCGTCCTGAAGATACTCGGGGAAGATCTTACAATAGTGAAGGGATGTGGTATGATCGCGGCTGAGCATGTTGTGCCTAAAAGCTCCAAGAAAATTGGTTGGATCCCCCGTGCCGTCGTAAGGTGGTATGGCAGGCCTTTTGAACCCTTCGGGAAGGGACGTCGCCATAATTTCTTGAGAGAATGGTGTGATAATGTCCCCATTGGCGTCAAGGCCTAGGATTCTATCTAGTTCGACATTGCGTTGTACTCGCTCATACTCCTGGAGATCTAGAGTATGAGGATTAGCATAACGAACTCTTTTAGCCGCGTTAAGTGGACGGCGGCGATCGGCGTCTGCAGGTTCGTCGTTGCGCTGTCTCGACCCATTAGAACTCCCATGGTCCTCGGGAGAACCGGGTCGCTCCCGTCGCCGATCCTGACGCTCACGGTGCACTGGATCTTTTCGGCCGTGCGAGTGCTGATGATGTGGATGCACTGCGGGATTGGTAGCGTGTCCGGCAGGTCCATCAGGATTCAGGCGATTGGCCGCCCAGTCTTGGAGAACATGAGCATGTTCTTGTAGGAAAGCCTGGAGTAGTTATGGAGTCATCTGAATATTAACCTGCGGCCGTGCGGCAGAAGGATTAGGGTTTTGCATGTCTTTTGAGGTAGAGGTAAGAATTGGTTGTCCGGATTCATAACCGGGCCTTGGTTGCCCTGATGATGAGATGTATCCCGCACCGGCGATTGCCTCGGCGGTAAAACTTGATCCACGGGTGGATCTTGGTTGATCTGATCACCATGGCGAGATTGATTTAAGCGAGTGGTCACCATAGTATACCAAATGCAATGTCAATATCACAATCACTTATAGTTCCCACAGACGGCGCCAATTGATAAAGCGCAATCCGGTATCCAAGAAACTCAGCGAAAATCAATGCAAGAAATATGAAAAAACACAAGATGTACGTGGTTCGATCCGGAGATCTACGTCCACGGGCTGAAAAATGGCACCTGCCGAGGTGTTTCTTTCACTATACTCTTTGAGTTTACACGTAACAGTTTCAGAATACAAAATGCGAACCCTAATTCTGAGAACAATTCCCCTACTTATACTACTCAACTCAAAACCCTAACTAACTCCCTACAATTGCGCCTATTCCCGTTGCATGGAAGTTGGGAGTAGATTATGGGCCAAGAACGTGGGGAACGCTGCAATTGGGCCACGCTATTTTGATCGCACGCTTCTGGGCTGTTTGTTGTTGGGCTTATCCTCCTGGGCTTAGTTGCCCGGGTCGGGTTGATCTAGCCCGGGATGTCACTTCGACCCGAAGCTACTGTCCATACCTATCAATCACCATTGGAGCTTATCCATTCGGATATTTGCAGTCCAATGCAGACCCCAACTCCATGGAAACAAGAGGTACTTCATTCTCTTTGTTGATGACTACACAAGAATGATGTGGATTTATTTCCTAACTAAAAAATCAGAAGCATTCTCTAGATTTCTGAATTTCAAAGCACTTATTGAGAAAGAGAGCAATTTTTTGATAAAGACTTTGAGAATTGATCATGGAGGTGAATATCTCTACAATCCATTTATTGAATATTGCAAAGTAAATGGAATCAAAAGGCAGTTGACAGTGAGCAGGACACCACAGCAAAACGGTGTTGCCGAAAGAAAAAATTGCACAACTGTCGAGATGGCAAGAAGCATGTTGAAAAAAAAAGGAGTTCCGAATCTCTATTGGGCTGAAGCCGTACACACATCTGTGTACATTTTGAACAGGTGTCCCACAAAAGCTATGAGGAACAAAACTCCATTTGAAGCTTGGTCCAAAAAGAACCCAAGAGTGGATTACTTTAGAGTCTTTGGTAGCATTGCATATGCACTCATACCATCTCAGTCTCGTGAGAAATTTGATGAAAAAGGTAAAAGCTTCTTTTTGTTGGTTATAGTGATGAATAAAAAGGATTTCGACTTGTTGATCCTGTAACAAATAATTCCACTATCTCTCGAGATGTTGTCTTTGATAAAGCAGATTCTTTTGATTGGAAAGGAAAACAAATAGTGGATGAACCAGTTTATGAAGATCCACTAGCATCTCAAGTTCAAATTGGTGCAGTTCCTACTCCAGTGATTAAATTTGAAGATGAAGATGAAAGCCCTCCAAGGAGAACACGATTGCTATTTATGAATCATGCTTGTTCTCCAGTGAACCTGAAAGCTTTGAAGAAGCATCAAGGAATGCACACTGGGAAAAGGCGATGAAAGAAGAAATTTTCAACCATCAAGAAAAACAAGACATGGGAATTCATTGATTTGCCAAAAGGAAAGAACCATCGGAGTGAAATGGGTTTACAAGATCAAGTTCGATGAAAACAGAGAAATCCAGAAGTACAAAACCCGACTTGTAGCAAAAGGGTATGCTCAACAACCTGGAATCGACTTCACAGAAACATTTGCTCCGGTTGCAAGAATTGAAACAATTCGAACGGTTCTAGTTTTGGCAGCTCAATTGGAGCTGTGTGTTTATCAACTTGATGTGAAATTAGCATTTCTCAATGGAGAAATTAAAGATGAAATCTACATCGAGTAACTTGAGGGATTCAAAGTTAAAGGCCAAGAAAATAAAGTTTGCAAGTTGAAGAAAGCATTATATGGTTTGGAGCTAGCTCCTCGAGCTTGGAATACCAAAATCAATGGTTACTTCGTTGATAGTGGTTTCAACCGAAGCTTAAGCGAATCTTCCCTCTATGTGAAAAATGTTGGCAATGATTTTCTTGTTGTTTATCTCTATGTTGATGATCTCATCTATTTTGATACAGACTCGAGATTGGTGGAAGATTTCAAGAAGATAATGATGGAGAAATTCGAGATGACTGACTTAGAGCTCATAAAGTATTTTCTTGGAATTCAAGTCAAGCAAAGCCCGGGAAGAATTTTCCTTTGTCAAGAGAAGTACATTGATGATCTCTTGAAGAAGCTCAACATGAGTGACTGCAAGCCTATCTCTACTCCTATGGCGTTGAATGAAAAGATGCATGTTCATGATGATGCACAAAAGGCTCATGTTACTCTTTACAGAAAGCTAAATGGATCCTTGATCTATCTCAACACAAGGCCTGATATCACTCATTCAGTAAGTTTGCTTTCTCGGTTCATGAATAAACCAAGCAAAAATCATTTTTCTGTAGCAAAATGAATTTTGTGATACTTAAAAGGTACAAAGAATCAAGGCATTGAGTTCAAAAAAGAAGAAAATTTCAATCTTGTTGGCTACACTAATAGTGACTGGGCTGGATCTCTTGATGATAGAAAAAGCACATCCGGTTATGTGTTTTGTCTTAGAACAAATGTCATATCATGGAGTTCAAGGAAGAAAAAATCTTTTGCCTTATCTTCAGCCGAAGCCGAGTACATTGCAGCTACAGATGCAGCTTGTGAAGCTGTTTGGCTTAGAAGAAGTTTGGAAGATTTGAAGTTGAAACAAAATAAGCCAACTACCATTTTCTGTGATAATATGTCTGCAATTGCTATGACAAAAAATTTAGTCTTTCATGCAAGGTCTGAGCATATCGAATTACGACATCACTTCATCCGAGAGCTTGTAAGTGAAGGGAAAATATGCATGGAGTTCATCAATACCAATGACCAATCCGCTGATGTGTTGACAAAGGCTGTTTCGCTCGACGAGTTTGAGAGATTCAAGAAACAAGTCAAGATTGCACATTAAGGAGGGGTGTTAAAAGTTAATTTGCAATTCAATTTTGGTTCATGAATCAAGAAGATGTACAAGTGTATACAAGAGGTGTATTCAAAGTCTTTGAAGTGTCAAGCCATTAATGTATCTTTGAATATCTCTTTGTATTCTGTACTCTAGATTGTTCACTATAAATAGTGATGCTCTCATTTGTAATTCATCAATTCAATTCAATTTTATGAAATACAAAAATAGAGTGAGCAGTAGCTACTCCAATTCTTCAAAAATTCCTTTCAATAAAATATTTTTCCACCTATCATAGCTTCTGCACCCAACACATAGGTTGGCTCTTGTGCTTCATTAATCAAATAGTTGGATCAACCTAAAAGCATTCTGTGAGATTTATGAGGTGGTAAGATTTGTAATTAAACAGGTGATAACGGTCATGGCACATGACATGTCAGAAGAATTAACAATTATTTATTTTAGTTGAAGGAGCAAATAATATCAGCCTACTTAATCCAAAGTAATCCCAATCCCTACAAATATTTTAGAATGCAAACTATAACTGAAAGAAAATAACACATTTGCTAGTTTAAAATTGCTTGTTTAAGTTGCTAGAAACGGAACCATCCCACTGTTAATTGTGTGTGCTAAATTATATTCCCCATCTTTAACATTTCATCAATTATCTTGAATAGTATGATTTGAATGCCCATAATTAAATTAAAGGTGGGTAAGTTAATTGAGATCACCTAGGTGCACAATCATTCTAACAGATATTTAATATATAAATGCACCTAATCATAACAAGATAGATTCTTCATATGTGTATGTGAAATTTGAAAAATTTAGTGCATCAAGTTGTTCAAGAAGCCCCACAGTGAATCACACGGCAAATAAAATTTATAGTTGAAGAAATACCTTCAAGTGTGCTGCCCATACCTCAGTGGTCTCGATCATATGGTTTGCGTCTAAATCAATTATGTATTTGAAAGCATCAAGAAGAGGTTATAGTTTTACATAATATATTAAAATTATGTAGTTTTTCCTTCCAAAGTGCTGCCCCTACTTATGTTAACTTATTAAATGTGTTTTACATTTAATAACCACTGGATTCTCACTGTCATCGGTTCGTACAAAGAGGTTGTTTACTATTTCGACTTGGCTGCCCGCCACATTTGTGATCCAGATTGGAAAATTATTATTAATACGTAAGTCCATGTACTTTTTTAACTTAAACCCATAGGTTCGTACAAAGAGGCTGTCTACTATTTCAACTGGCTGCCTGCCGCATTTGTGATCCAAATTGGAAAATTATGGTTAATACGTAATCCATGTACTTTTTTAACTTAAACCCCATAGGTTAGTCTATTTGATGCTTATGTAACTTCTTTATATTCACAGTGCCTTGAAATTGTTTAACGTGGAGAATAGAAGAAGAGGAAAAAAGACGTCTACATGGGGAAATAGTGATGGTAGGTATAGTATTGATTTCATATATTATCGTATATCACATCTCATTCTAATGCTGAAGTTTGTTTGCCTAGGGTCCAATGCAGCCTAGTGCGATACAGTGTGGGTACTACATGATGCGGTTCATGCGAGTCGTTAAAAAAGTTGGAGCTAGCAACAATATGTCGATATGTTTAGTGGTAATATATTTTTGCTTAAGTTAATTATCCTTTGTTTACGGATTTCTATATTATTAAATTAAAATTATAATTACTTTTATTGTGTTGCTTGCTAAAAGTTCAAACAAAGGGAGTACACTAGAGGAGAAATTCACGAAGTCCAAGCTGAATGGGCCAAATGCATTGAAGATTGTATCTCTACAACATAAATGGCTTCATGGAACACTACGTTTGTAACACTTTTAAAATTTTGACTTTTATGTAACATTTTTGTAACACTTTTCATGTAATACTTTTGTAACATCTGTGAATACGTAACACTTTCATGTAACACTTTTTAGATATGTAACACTTTGAACGTAACACTTTTAAATTGTAACACTTTTAGATAACACTATTAAATAAGTAACACTTTTTACGTAATACTTTTGAATAAGTAACACTTTTATGTAACACTTATAAACAAGTAGCACGTTTTAGTTAACACTTTAATTAATAAAATTATATATTTTATTTTAAACTAATTAAATATCTGTGGATTTATTTTACTCAGGTGACTTTTATTTTATTTTTCTCATGTGTTATATCTTAATTATCACAATAGAACGTTCGTAATATAAGTGGTGAAAACGATCGACTCACACCTAAAAAAGTAATAATTTATTATAACACCTAAAGATTTACGTATTTGTTATCAAAAATAAATTTTATTAGTGGTTTATATGTGTGTTTGTATATAGATATACACACATTATATTTTTACAATACGAAAAAAAAAAAAAAAAAGAGATTTGTAGCTTAAGAATTTGAATACATTTCTTAAGTGTGAAAACCTAGACTTGGGACATTAAATTGATCGTGCCTCTTCACGTTTGTAAGTTTATTTTAATTTTATATTCTATAAACACAACAAAAGTAATTAATCACATAATTAATTTTAAAGGAGACTTTAAGATGTCTCAAAATTGTCTACTAGTAAATACATAAAATTATTGTAATTAAAATTAGTGATAGTGTCTAATATTTATATGCAATAATTAGACGTAACAAATTAGTGTGATATAAAATAAGATATAAGATATATATATATATATATATATATATATATATATATATATATATATATATATGAGTGGATGAAACTGAAAAAAATATAATGTAAACTTTGTGTTAAATTAGATATGGGATAGCCTAAATAAAATTAAGTTAAGTTGTAGTTCGATGGGAATTTAATTTTGAGAATATTTTATTGATGTTATAGCAAAACATTGTGTATATATAGTTATTCTTATAAAATAAACTATAAACAATATTGTAGCCTAGTGGTTTAGACTTTACACTTAAACTCCTGCAATCTAGCAATCCAGATTCGAAACGCAGCAATGCAAGGTATTCAACAATTATTTTTTTAAAAAAAAGTGTTACATAAGGGGATTATACATAACATTTTTTAGTGTTACCATAAAGTGTTACAATTTAAAAACTAATCAAAAGTGTTACTACAGATCATAAAAAATGTTACATTAGACTTTAGGTAACACCGGCAAATGTAACACCAATAAAGTGTTACCTAAAGTCTATAGAAACATATTCTACTATATATGTAACACTTTTTGAGTGTTACATAAGCCAAGTAATGTTGCAGTGTATCTGACTTCTGAAGGTATGATAGGTAATGTGCTCTATAATTACAAGATAGAAATAATTTGGCGTACAACATTAGTAGATCTTTATCTTGGAAAGTATAAGTCAACGTTTATTAATCAACGTGTTGGAATTAGCTTCCTAGTTTTTATTCGTGATATGCTATATAACCTGGGTACTTTGGTTAGATTTGATATTGAGCAGTTTGCTGATGATATTACATTCTAAGTATAAGTCATAAGTGTGTAGAACATATAGTTTAACTATTAGTTTTTTAAGGTATATAGTACGATTATATCAGATTTTTTGGATTTGATACACTTATCCTTGTTCTGAATATATTGTGCTTCATGATATGCTAAATTGCTAATGCACCCTGGGTACTGACACGTCGGTTTTCTAGCCTAGAATTCCGCCAGTGTACGGTTGTATGTGTAGTAGCGACAGTCAAGGTCGATCCCACAAGGAGTAGATTTTAGGTAGCTTGATACCTCGATACTCTAGGATTGTCCTAACTCGATACTAAATTGCAAGAGTTTTTCTTTACTAACTACAATACTTAACAACTAAATTACCTAATTAACACTCACGCTAACACGTCAAGTGTTTTTTCACGCTCTCTTCTCTCTCCAAAAAACCACAGCCTAGAGATTGCTCTTCCATGGCCGGCGGCTGTTGTTGCCCGCAGCACAGCCGCCGGCCATACCTCCGTTCCCTTTTTATTTTTCGCTTATCGTCTTCATATTTTTACTTTTCTGTTGATTATCGATCCAGTTTTTCAGGTTTCGAATTTCTTTATTTTTTCTCGAAAAACTGTTCTTGTTTTATATGCGTCTTGGAAAATTATTATTTTGAGTGATGCCGTCCTCATCTCGCGACATCACTTTTCTCCAAATTTTATTTCACTCTCGCCTTCCATGGAGTCCAGGATTTGAGATCCAGATCTTTATCCGAACCAGGGCCATGGCGAATCGGCTTTCCTCCATCCGCTATTGATGAGGATTTGAAGATCGCGACCAACGAAGATCCACAATCTGCCATTGATGGCGGCTTTTGATCTGCTGACATTTGAAGATCGCGATTAGTAGGTCCTCCTTCCATGGCGGACTACTCCCTCACTCCGCCGCCTTGCCGTCCTCCCATGGCGGTGACCATCATGGTGGCCCTGCCCTCACTCAGTCCGCCACCTGACCGAGTCGACTCAGTGAGTCATTTCTGATTCTCCGAGTCGGTTGCTTTGCCAGGTCCACTCAGCGAGTCCACTTCGTGAACCGCTTCAGTTGCTTGTTCTGCACCAGAACATCGTATCAGCTGCTGGGACGGTGTGAACCGCTTCAGATTTGGAACAGTTGTGCTGCTGCTGGTATCTTCAGCTTTTTGGGCTGATTTTGACATTTCTGAAATGGAGCTAGATGGTTCGCTATCAGCTTTGGGAGCTCCTGCAGATTTGCTTCTGCAGTCTTGATTTGGGTTTGAGTTCGGATTTAGGAATTTGGTCTGCTGATTTTAATTGATTTATTTTCCTTGAACTCGAGAAAGAACATGGGTGGCTTTCTTCTGTTTGGATTTTGCATTGGTGGAGTTCGGAATTGTTTGCTGATGGAATTTTTTACTTTAACTTCGAACTTCAGTGTTTCTATAAACTGGGTTTATTATAACTTAATTTCAGCGGTCACGAGTTGGCTGCGGGAATTTTTCAGTTCATACTCCTGCGATGGAAGGGCACATCCCGTGATACAGCCAACTTTTATTCCTAGAATTTCCAATCTGGAGATTTCCACTTTTATTATTGTTCATTCCAGCCTTGGACGGCCTCACAGGATTTTTCCTTCTTGAGTTTAGACATCAGTCTCCTTCATAGGCTTGAGTAGGCAGATTTGGATGAACAGCATAGCATAATTGATTCTGGTTTTGTGACAACATGACCGGGGGCTGTTATGTTTTATTTGCGTGATCTTTACTGTACACACTTGACTTTTTGTGATATGATGAGTCTGCATATTTTTCATCATTTCAGTTTGCTTCGTGTATATAGGCGGCTGATTGTTGATTACGGTTGACCATAGGGCTGTCATGGACATGGTGATTTTATCTGTTTTTTCACATTGAAGACCTGTATGGGAGACCTGTTTTGAAAAACTGTTTGTGATCTATTTCCATGAGCGTTTGAAATTTTGGAATTTTGGATTTTAAGGCACTGGTAGAATTCTTCAACCCCCGCTCTTTGGCTCGGCAATCCCGGGTTTTGTTTGGAGGCAGTCCCTCCATTGTTTTTAGTAGGGTTGGCTACATGCCATGATCATGTGTTGGTATTTGATGGATTTCTTGGAATTGACTACAATTCCAACGCTTTGGCTCGGCAATCCCAGGTTTTGTTTGGAGGCAGTCCCTTCATTGTGTTTAGCAGGGTTGCTTTGCGTATGCCGTGTTTTGGGATACGTCATTTGGTTGTGCTTACAGATTTGACAGCTACGAGCTAATGCATTGAAACCTTCCCAGGGATTAATTTGGACTCACACCGATGTGAGGAGTGTTGGATTTCCCCCATGCTTGGATTTCGTGACATAGGGCAAGGTGCTTCGCATCTGTAGTACATCAGATGATAGTTCTATTCATTGCATCATATTGGCTTGTTCTTGCCTTTTCTTATATCATTCTGTACACCTTTATCTGTCGACTTGTGGCATGAAAAGGTTTTTATTTTGCCTTTTGTGAGGGATCGTCCTGTGGTCTCCACATTATTCGCACGTTTCTTTTCTTTTCTTTATTTATAATACTATCTATTTTAAATTACCTAATTAACTATGGCTTAACACTTGGCAAACAAAGAGGAATAACAATCAAGGAGAAAAGGTATCCTAGGGCTTTGATTTCAAGATATTACTCCAATTTTGAATATGATTAACTTATAGATTGTTATTAGGCGACACGACAATAATCTAACCCTTCACTCGAAGTGATTAAACCGTTGATTAATTAAGCTAATTACCCTCTCGAGTCAATTAAACCTAATAACTCCCAAACGATCCTAAGCCATGACCTACACAGTCATAGACAATTGCGCTCTATGTCATAAGTCTGATAACGATTCCCTCCTCTCAGAGCGGAATGGCTAAACCAAATTACTAAATCTAGGTGATCAAGCTAAATTTAGTTATAAGCACAAACATAGAGATAAACACGTAAAGAACGGAATCAATAAATCAAAACATAAATCAAAACATTGTCATAATAATCCCTACTCTATTAACCTAGGACACAAATAGTTTAGCTACTCATGCCTAGGAATAACCCAATACAAGATTCTATGAAAAACATTGTAAAAGATTAAACCAGAAAAGAACGACTAAACCCGGATGAATCCGTCTAGATGATCTTCGTCTTCTTCGTCTTCCAACTCGTTTTCCAGGTAACGTCGATGATGATGTACTGATTCTCTCCTTAAAACTCAAGCTTGGGGTCCTTTTTATAGAGTTGGGGACGAATCTTTGGGAAGATAGGATCAAAATCCTACTAAAATTAGGAAATTTTCGTAGAATAGGACTTCTGACACGGCCGTGTAAAAGCTATGACGCGGCCGCATCCATTTATACACAAAATACCTCAAAACAGGTGATTTTGACGCGGCCGTGTTGGCCTTTTAACGCGGTCGCGTCCCGTTTGCGCAGGCAAGTTTTCAGGTCTGACTTTCAAGCCATTTTTTAGGGTCTTCCGGTAATTTTTAGGATTTGTCTCTTTCAGGAAAAGTTGTAGCCCTTTGAATCATCTTTTTAATGCCACAAATTGCACCTCAATCGGAGTTGTAGATCTCCAGATATGGCTAAAATACTAGAGGTGTGTTAAGATGACAGAAACTTCACTTTCGGGACACTTTTTGACGCGGCCGTGTTCCATATTTGACACGGCCGTTTTGTGTATGTGACACGGCCGTGTCATTTCTGTTCTGGTTTTTCCTCTTTTCATCTGTTTTGACCCTATTTGACTTGTTTCTTCTTCGAACTTCATCCAAATGGAATAAAATTACCTAATTAACTTCAAAACAAGTCAAAACACGTCAAATGACCCAATGTGATAAATATAAATGAACGCCGGCCAAATATGCACGTAAATGATATAAAATATGATCCTAAATCGACCTAAATACATGCATAATTAACGTGTATCAAAATCCCCCAAACTTAAATTGTTGTCCGTCCCGAACAACATAACAAAAGACAAGAACACAAGTGATTTATGCAATGTTTTGGGGCGATTGGATGATGATTCAGTTTCTCAGACCAATTTTTCTTAAAACAACTAGGCAACACAATTCAGTTGAGCATATTTGATAACACGAAAATAACCTAATCTCAAGACGTTGAACTTTCGAATTATTCAACCCTCACCGGGTAAGTGTTTAACTCATCTCTCAAGTATTTAGGCTAATATAATGTCCACTCATATTGAATGACATGCAAAGCCTACCATATGCTTGCCAATCATCTAAACTAGACCTCGTACTTGATGTGTGTGAAAAAGGATCAAAAAGGTCTTTCTTTTGGCTGTAATGTGGGCTTAAGGGAAAGTGGGATACATTTGGATAAAAGTGACTATTTATTGGACTAATCAAGTTACGTCTAACCCGACCACCCCTCAATATAATTATTCAACCTCACTCTTCAAATCTCAGCAAATCACCCCGCAAAGTGACTTCTTCACCTTCGATAAACCTTACAACTTGAGTGCTTTTCCTATTACAATCAACTATAGGGATACGACATTTTTGGGACTACCCGACTGTTCTTAATCAATTCAACCACTACTTTAGCACCTTTATGATTTCTTAGCCTCTCATCAAACTACTTAGCAATTTATTGCCACTTGACTTTTTCTTTTCTTTTTTTTTTTTTTTTTCCGAGAGGCTGTTTTTCGTTTTTCACCTATCACTTTTCTCTTGTTCCCTTCATCTCTTGAAAATATCCCTACTTCCCATTCCTTCCCACAAATTGTTCACCCAAAATTCCTTCCTATTATCCTCCCTCTAACTTGATTAATCCAATTAGGGCCAAAATAGTTAAATCAAAAGGTTTCGGCTGACATTGTTAGGTTATGAATGAATAAGGCTATAAGGCTCAAGTGGGGTAATCAGGGACAATTTTTTTTTTTTTTTTTTTTTTTTTTTTGACATTATGGTTCAAAGGCAATTTTCACGGTTCAAATAAATAGGCTTAAACAAAAAATTTCCTAAGATCATTTCCTCAATTCACAACAAATTTAACACATTCTTAGCAAAGACTCAAGGCAAGTTCTAGAGACTAATGCATGTATCCAATCAAATTCACACCGAAAGAAGGTATATTACTCCGAAAATAGGAGTACTATTGGGCTCAAATTCTCACAACGCTAATTTTGATTGAATATTCTAGGTTCAAGCTCAATTTCGTCTCAAATCACCTCTCATGCTCTATTATGTGTCATTTTTTCATCTACTTCTCAAAATAATCTCATCATTAACCATGCATCATCCATCTTTCCTTATTGTTTTCTTTTTTTTTTTCTTTTCACTTGTTACCTATTTAACTTCTCGGGTTTATCTCATTCTTACTGACTCTAAAAACAAAAATAATTAAACTCTAAAGACTCCTACAACCCAACATGGCAACTAAATGATAACGATTGGGCTCACGGACCCAACAACACCAAAAAGACAATTAAACGAGCTCACAGACTCAGTACTCCAAATCAAGTGGGCACAGAGACCCAATGATCAAACCAAATACGAATCAAAGAGCAGAAAATTGAACAAGGAATAAGAAACAAAAATTTAGATACAACAAAAGATACATGGCAGCCAAGACGTCCCGCGGTTCACCCCCTCCCCCTAGCTTGGCTTAAAGCCAATGTTTGGAGTAAAAGAATGGTACGCCTTGGTGCTAACTCACAGTCATTGTGGCAGTGGAGGTGGTTGGAAACCATGTTAGCTCCAAAATTGGGCCAATGCGTCCCACCGAATATCTTGATTCTGTCTCCAAATGCGCTCCTCGACCTTCTGTGCTGCTGGTTCTTTAACCATGGGCTGTTTGCCCTTGCTACAGCTGGAACTGCCCTTCTTTGGTGCCATTTTAGTGAACCTAGTGTTTTCCCGTTTTTAACCGAGCTAGGCATCGACCATGTTGGTTCCTATAACATCAAACACTAAAAACATAAGTAAAAACTTAAAACTTAAAGAATTAATTTAAATAAAACGGTAAACATCAGGTTGCCTCCCGACAAGCGCTTATTTTTACGTCATCAGCCAGACGTCTTTTTTTTTTATCAACCATTTTCCAGCCACCCCGAGTTTGATAATTTATGAGCAATTAACAAGCTATGCGGGGCGTGTGGATTTCTTACAGCAGCTTGGGTAGTAGCTATGCGAGGCGTGTGGATTTCTTACAGCAGCTTGGATAGTATAAACAATGCTACAATTATGCCTACCCCTTAGACCCGACTTATGTATTGGGAGTGTGATGGTTTCATTTTGAACATGAAAAATCAACTCCCCTTTGGGCACATCTATAAGTGCTTGACTAGTTTCCAAGAAAGGTCGTCCTAAGATAAATGGAAATTTGTCATTCCCTTTCATGTTGACAACTAAGAAATCACTAGGGAATTAAAAATTCAACACTCTTACCAATACATCCTCCGCTACTCCCAATGGCGTTAATGAAGATCCATCAGCTAATTGGATAGTAGTAAAGGATCGTTTAATCTCCCTTAATCCTAATTGTCTATACATCTTAAGAGACATCAGATTTATGCTAGACCCCAAATCACACATGACATTATGAAAATCATGACTACCAATTGAGCAAGAAATAGTAAAAATCCCTGGATCTTTTGCTTTTGTTGCTCTTTTTGGTTTCATGCTTGTGTTTGCGCTCTTTTTGGGACTGCTAGGTTTCTTCTTTTGTTGTCTCTTTTCTATCCTTCCTCTTCTTGGTTTCCTCTTGGGTGGATTGAAGCCCTTCCTTCTTAGTTACCCCCCTATCTTGGACTCTCTCCTGTAATAGTTCCTATTTCACAACAACAGTGCTAGAGTGCTCTAAAGGCTCAAGGTTAGAAAGAATGAATTTTTAAAACAAAAATCAAAAGACTCATCAAGAATAGGAGGTGAAATTTTCTTATCTATGATGGTATTGACTTCCTCCTCTGACTTCACAACATTATAGTGCTCCCTCGGATTAACCACTGTGTCACTCGGATATTAGCCCTGCTTGTGTTGAACCCCTATAATCTTTATCAATTGGCTCATGTTTGATGACAATTCACCGATTCTTGCTTGAATCTGAACCAATGTGTTCTCGAGCCTTTTGATGTCAGCCCCCTGTCTAGTTATGTGTTTATTTAGCTCAATAAACTTTCCATCTACTTTCTTTTCCAGTTGAGCTAGTTTGCCAGAACAAGCTACCAATGGTCGAATGAGAGGAACCTGCCAAGGAAAGTGGTGAATGTAATGGAAGTGGAAGCAGTCAGCACTGAGCCGAATGAAAAGCTGATGTCGCAGCTGACAGCCTTGACGAGTCAGGTAAATTTGCTAACTAGTCTGACGTTAGCACAACAGCCAGGGGGTCAGGAAGAAGTTGAAGATGTAAACTTTGTGAACCAATGAAACTTCAACAGCTTCCAGAACAATCAGGCCAGATATAATCAGCACCCTAGAGTCGGAACTATCAGAACTTTTCATATGGTAACTCGCATAACACACTTAATCCGCCACCTGGATTTACGGTTACGAATGGGATGATTCATGATGGCATGATTCCCACCCAAGAGGAGATCGAGAATTCCATCCTCACTGACTTCTCCATCAAACTCCCACCTGCAGCTGCATCTACCTGGTTTCTAGTCGGACCAAGCAGCCCATTGTAGAACTTGCACATTTGCTGCTTCTTGGTAAACCTATGTTGAGGGCAACTCCGGATAGGATCCTGGAATCGCTCCTAAGCTTCTCCGAATGGTTCTTGGACTAACTGCTTGAAACTTTAAAAGATGCTCATTCGGGTCTTCTAAAGCACTTCCCCCATACTGGTTTTGCTGCACTATGTTGATTAGTGCGGGCTTCAGCTCAAAACTTTTGGCATTGAGTGGTGGAGGTTGTACTCCTCCTGCCTACTGATTTGGATTAGGCTTCAGGCAGTCACTAATGGGAGTATCATCTTCATCTTCTGCATCTTGTTCTATCTGAATTGGTCTGTGCTGCTGTTGCAGCTGTGGCTGCTGTGGAGGTAGCTGTTGTTGTATATTAGTGACTCGATCATCCAAGCGTGCCAAAGCTGTCAGTACTCTATTTAAGGCTTCATCCTGGTTTACTTGTTGTGGTATGTTCTCCATCTCAGATGCGAAATTCCTTCTAGTTCGGTGTCTACGAGATGTCGCTTCAATTTCTAGAACAAAAGGAAGAAGGATTTCTTTCCCTTTTGATCTGGCGTGCATGCAAAGCCTGAAAACACCAAAAACAACGAATACCACGTAACACTAAAATTAAACAAATAATTGAAAATGAAAATTAAATAAAAATACGAAAAGTTAAAATCTGGTCTAGTTTCCTCCTATTTTCCATGGTAAAAACTAAGCGCTAAATCCTATTCCCCGGCCACGGCACAAAAAACTTGACACGTCGATTGTCTAACCTAGTGTTTCGCAAGTGTACGGTTGTAGGTATAGTAGCGGCAGTCAAGGTCGATCCAACAAGGAATAGATTTTAGGTAGTTCGATACATCGATACTCTAGGATTGTCCTAACTAGATACTAAATTGCAAGAGTTTGTTTTTACTAACTACAATACTTAACAGCTAAATTACCTAATTAACTATGGCTTAACACTTGGCAAACAAAGAGGAATAACAATCAAGGAGAAAAGGTATCCTAGGGCTTTGATTTCAATATTACTCCAATGTTGAATATGATTAACTTATAGATTTACCAATTCTAGTGTTTATTAGGCAGCACGACAATAATCTAATCCTTCTATGAAAGAGATTAAACCGTTGATTAATTAAGCTAATTACCCTCTCGAGTCAATTAAACCTAATAACTCCCAAAGGATCCTAAGCCACGGCCTACACAGTCATAGACAACTGCGCTCTATGTCATAAGTCGGATAAAGATTCCCTCCTCTCAGAGCGGAATGGCAAAACTAAATTACTAAATCTAGTTGATCAAGCTAAATTTAGTTATAAGCACAAAGATAGAGATAAACACGTAAAGAACGAAATCAATAAATCAAAAACATAAATAAAAAAATTGTCATAATAATCCCTACTCTCTAACCCTAGGTTACAAATAGCTTAACTACTCATGCCTAGCAATAATCCAATACAAGATTCTATGGAAAACATTGTAAAAGATTAAACCAGAAAAGAACGACTAAACCCGGATGAATCTGTCTCGATGATCTTCGTCTTCTTCGTCTTCCAACTCATTTTCTAGGTAACGTCGATGATGATGTACTGATTCTCTCCTTAAAACTCAAGCTTGGGGTCCTTTTTATAGAGTTGGAGACGAATCTTTGGAAAGATAGGATCAAAATCCTACTAAAATAGGAAATTTTCGTAGAATAGGACTTTTGACATGGCCGCGTACAAGCTATGACGCGGTCGCGTCCATTTGTACCTAAAATACCTCAAAAAAGGTGATTTTGACGCGGCCGTGTTGGCCTTTTGACGCAGCCGCGTCTCGTTTGTGCAGGTGAGTTTTCAGGTCTGACTTCCAAGCCATTTTTGAAGGTCTTCCGGTCATTTTTAGGATTTGTCTCTTTCAGGAAAAGTTGTAGTCCTTTGAATCATCTTTCTAACACCACCAATGTTACCTTAATCGGAGTTGTAGATCTCAAGATATGGCCAAAATACTAGACGTGTGTCAAGTCGATAGAAAACTTCACTTTCGGTACATTTTTTGACGCGACAGTGTTGGTTAGGCAGTGTATTTTCCATGTTCTAGGCCACTTTTGATGCGGCCGTGTCATTTCGGCTCTGGTTTGTCCTCTTTTCGTCCGTTTTAACCCTATTTGACTTGTTTCTTCTTCGAACTTCATCCAAATGGAATAAAATTACCTAATTAACTTCAAAACAAGTCAAAACACGTCAAATGACCTAATGTAATAAATATAAATGAACGCGGGTCAAATATGCACGTAAATGATATAAAATATGATCCTAAATCGACCTAAATTCATGCATAATTAACGTGTATCAGGTACTTAGTTTAAATGTACAATTGGACAATTTGCTAGTGATATTACATTCTAAGGAGGGTGTTTGCAATTGCTTTTTCCTTTTGAAAAAGTGTTTAAAATTAGAGATACTATGAAAATCACTTATGTAAAGAGTAGGTAGTGTTTGAAAAAAAAGTGATTTTTCAATAAAAGTAGAAGTTGGAGTGCTTGCTATAAAATCACTTATGTGTTTTAAAAAATATCATATTCTTTACAGAATTGTCATTGAGTAGAGAAAAGCATTAAATTTCTGTTTTTAGCTTTTACATAGGAAACACTTCTTTTAAAGTAGAAATTGACTTTGCAAACACTGCAAAATAGCTCTTCTCAAGCTATAAATATGAAAATCACTTAGAAAAAGCAAATGCAAACACCCCTAAGTATTGTACATAAGTGTGTAGAACATAAAGTTTAATTGTTGGTATTATAGGGTATATGATACAATTATATTTGATTTTTTTGAATTTGATAAACTTGTTCTTGTTCTGAATATATTATACTTTGTTGATTTGAATAAATATAGGTGAGGAGAAATTAAATGAGTGGCAGGGCTGCTAGAAGATTACATTATGGAATTGATGGTGTCTTTCTGTTAGTATGTTGGGGCAGTTTGTATGATGTTTTTGGGTAGTGAGAAGGGGGATTGGATGGATAAACAATTATGGGTTAGTTTTTGTAGAGGTTTTGAGAATTTTTGGTGAAGTTAGGGGAATTGAATTGTTCGCCAGTTGTGCCATGTGATCATGATATTTATTTTCTATCGCATATAGATTTTAGAATAGTTGGCAAGTTGTGCCAAGTTATTGGAATTGTAAATAGAACTATTCCGTTGTAAGTATTTTGGATCACTGAAGATATGCAAAGTTGTGTTTTGGTTTAAGTTTTTCCATATTAAGTATTAATAGCTTTATTCTTTTGTTCTTTAAGTTAGATTTTAAATAACTTTTAATTCTTTGTGTTGGCTTCTGATTTACATCGGCAGTTTTGACATCTCCTACATTTGATTTACAATAGATAAAAGTAGTTCTTAAAGACAATAGATAAAAATAACAAAGACAACAACTAAAAAATAACAAAGGCAACAGATAAATAATAACAAAGACAACCTTTTACTTCTTCTTAAATAGCCTAGAACCTCGGTTTATAAGTAAATAAAAGCAATGATATTTCTTAACTAGACATTGGTTTTTATTCAGTGGTAAAAATCGAAGTCTTTCAAGAATATGTTGGGCCCTGACTGGGCTCGCATCTCCACATTAGTATGATATTGTCAACTTAGGGCCAAGCCCGTACGATTTTGTTCTTGTGCTAACTCCCAAAAGGCCTCACACCAATTGGAGATACTTCATCCTTATAAACCCCATGATCTTCCCATGTATATCCAATGTGGGAATTTATTGGACAATCCTAACAATCATTCCCTTCAAACAAAGGACCACTGAACCTCCCCTTAAATGACATTCACCGTTTTTCTATCTCCGGAAGATACTTGCTTAATCCAATCAACTAGCCATCTCAAACGCATTTGGAGTGCATGCCTTACATCTATGGTTTACCGCCGCTGGAGAGCCTACCCTACAACTAGCCATCTCAAACGCATTTTTTGGGTCTAGGGTTTTGGGATTTAGGGTTTAGGGTTTAGAGTTTAGGGTCAGGAGGGTAGCCCCGTCGTCTTCTTGAGGTTCCACCACCGCTTGATTGGGCTCCGAGGATCTCCGCCACATCGGTTCAGTCTAGGACCATGGCTCTGATACCACTTGTTGGACCTTGACTGGGACTGCATCTCCACATTGGTATGATATTGTCTACTTAGGGCCCAGCCCGCACGATTTTGTTCTTGGGCTAACTCCCAAAAGGCCTCACACCAATTGGAGATACTTCAATCCTTATAAACCCCATGATCTTCCCATGTATATCCGATGTGGGACTTTGTTGGACAATCCTAACAGAATAGACATTGGTTTATTTTTTAAATAGACCTCGGTTTTGTCTATGGATTTCATTGAAATACATCAGGCGGTTTGAGAAAGTCAGCGATTTGAACCGTGGTCTATATCCGAAAAGACCAAGGTTTATTACCATTAGGAAAACCATATTGTATTCTACGATAGACGTCAGTTTTTTTTTATCTTAGATAACAATTTTCCAGTGTATTAAAAGGTTTGATCAACCACTGGAAATAGTCAACGATTAAAAACCAATGTCTATTATAGCAAAGACCTCGGTTTTAGCCGTTGGAGAAATCATGGTCTATTCCGGCATAAACCTCGGTTTTTACCCGTGGTTTATTGCTGGGAATAGACTACACCGCCTCTAACCTCGGCTTTTTTTTTTTATACACCTCGGTTAAAAATCGAGGTCTATTAGTGAAATTTCGGCAGTGTCCGTGAGTTTATATGTGTACTCTCTTCACATCTGTATCAGGGAACTTTCTCTTCATGATTCACTCTAATTGCTGCAAATACCCTCCCCAAAAGTCGTTCTCCAATTTCTATCCATCAACTATAAGCTCCTTAAGTCCAACAATTAGGACTTCCTCTTAGCGTACAATCCAACTACAACGTCTGGTGTTGTTTCTTGCCCGATAGGGGCGAGCACTAATTGATAACAGGAGAAGGAATAACTTGTAAAGATCATCAAAGATGCATCATTTAATATAAAAAAGAGTTGAAAAAACTAACTTTATGCACAATGCACTTGTCACAGATAAAAGAGGAAATAGGTTGTTCACCAAAATAATCAAGTACAAGTTCACAACAAGTCTTAAATTTGAATGTGTTCTAGGTGAAGGAGAATAATGCCCAAATGTCGCTATTAGCCAAGGGAAGACTCAATATTGATTCAATCAGACTTTAGTTTTACATGACAAGATTTGGTAGTTTCCACCGCCTGTCCAGGGTTGAGCCTAATAAATCCTCAAATTTTGTTTAATTAAACACCCCCATGCCACTCATCCCACATTGCCTGAGTGAGCTGGTCGCCGGAATTTGTCCATGCAGGATGGCTCTACTCTATCAATGACATCGGGAGCCTCAACAACTGGATGCTCGGCTGGAGCCATTTTAAATTCATGCTCAACTGGGTCATTCGGCATCTCGTTCTTGATGAAGTTATGGAGTAAAACACAAACCATCACCATCCTATTCTGCACCTTAATAGGGTAAAATGATGCACTACGAAGAATGGTCCAATACTTTTTCATCAGTCCAAAGGAGCACTCAGTTACATTTGTGGCTTTGGAGTGGTTCATATTAAAGGATTCGTGGAAAGTATTCGGTCCATTATGACCTTCACTCCATTCATCCAAATGGTATCTAACGAACTTGTAGGGCACATGGAACCCTTCGCCATTTGTGTAGCCGTTATCACAGAGATAATAGTTGTCCATCACGGATAAAACACCCATGCTTAGGAGCTGATTATATTAAATAACATGTTACCTTAGAAGAAGTTTATACTAATACCACTCAAGGGGATTTGAAATTGCGTTGTAAAATTATACAAATAATAGAATTTATTATGTGTAACATATTAGATAAGATAGAAAAAAGATATTCCAATAACAATACCTTGTGGGACTTTAAAACTTTATGGTCTAGTAACGGTATCATGAAGCACCCTTGAGTTTGCACCTAACCCTTCACGTCCAGTTAAGATGTACACAAACCATATATCACCATTACATACCGCCAGCACGTTGGTCGCTATTTGCGATTACCGTAACGTGGCTTATCAGATTCCCTTATAGTTACGTCTATCTGCATACCCTGCAATACACAAAGACAACCCTATACAACACACAAGAAGATATAAAATATACAAAGTCCCAATCAAGTTTAATTACAAGGATTGACACGTAAAAAATACATGTAGTTAGGTTATTCTTCATTATCAAAATAATAAATAAAGGACGGATCAGTACCTGAAACCATTTCCATCTTGGATGATCACAATCCTCATCAACGTGCATGAAGGGTGGCTAGGAGAGTGTTGTGTAGCTAAAGTAAAACTCTCAATACATTATAACCATATTTGCTAATTTTTTAGGACTCCTTTTGAAATTAAACTTGACCACCCTGAATGTTGTGTGTTGTGTCAACACAGAAAGAATAAAAGCCACTTGTCCAGGGACCGTGACATATCTAGAATCCACTAAACCCCTAAAATTTTCTGGAAAACTCGTTATAAAAAAAATGCTTTCGTTTACGCGCAAGTATACATGATAGACAGAGGTAGTAACATATCAATCCACATAGAGGATATCTCATGGAGAACAATAAAGGTCTATCAATTCAATTAAGTAAATAAGTAGACAATACTTTCAACTAGAAATGGGTTCCTAAGGTACGGTTTCATTTTAAAACTAGGACTAAAATCAAGTGATACTAATTAAACTAAGGGTTGTGATGAAAGATCATGTTCCATATTAGAAATCCAAGCGGGCAAGCAAAAGGATCATCAAATTAATAAATTACACAATAAGTCACCCTAATTTCAATTACTAAAGACCGATAATGGAATTATTAAGCCAAAGGAAAGAATATTAGTTATATAATCCAATTAATCCTAAAATCCCCACCCAAATAGATTTTGCCTAAGGAGCGAGGCCTTAGAATATCCATCAAGATTGATATATGCGATTCGGGCTCTCTTGTTATCCCCATGGCCCTTGTGCAGAATCAATATACCCTAGGTTAGCTACTCCTAAGATATAACCCAATAAAAAATTATCCCTTAGACCAACCAAATAACCAACAAGATATCAAACTGTAGGGTTGGGCTCCCAACCTTAGAAACCACAAATAAACTACCCATACTCCATAAAAATCATCAACCAACCACAATAAATGAAAGGCCCAAGCATTAAATGAAGAAGAAAAGAGAAAATAATAAATGCAAAGAGAAATAAATGAAGAGAGAGGGTGAGAAAAATTAGTCTTGAATAAATATAATGATGATAATCTTCAATTCTTGCTTGTAATCGCCTTCGATCAAAACTCATAGTAAAAGCCCCACAAGTTCTTCAAGAAACTCAAGAACCCTAAGTGGGTTCTTCAAGAATAATGAAAATAATGAAGAACCCTAGTTTTTGCTAGAGAGAAAAAAAAAGGAGAGTTTTTAGAGAGAAAGTAATTAAAATATTAAAATATGGGAGACACTTTTCTCAATCACCCCACCCAAAATCTACAGAAACTCCTTAGTTAAAGTAAGGATAGACTAGTAAAAATACAATTAAATAGTTTGGGCTCCTTAAATGTTGAGTCGGAACCCCCGAATGCGCTCGACTCGAAATTCTTGTCAATTCTGCCATTTCCTAGATTAGAATTAGCATTCCATCCGAACAGAAACATTGTTTATTTTCATATCCTTGTTGCGTTGCAACTTAAATTGCTTGAATCGGAATCCGGGCAATACATTTATTGCCAAAATAAGGATGTGCTGTGCGTAGAGGTGCCGAATACCGGACCGAGTACCGGACCCAAACGGGCAGGCACTAGATCCGGCATTTTTCTTTTGACCTCGAGATCCAGCCCAGTACCAGGCCAGTACCGGTTCAAAGGGAGCTAGTACCAGTCCAATAGGTTTCCTCTTCGCCCCGGTTCCGGATGCCGGACGTCCCGCATACTCCTGTGGCACGCGATTTTCTTCCATTATCATTTTGAACCTTTTTCTCTCATTTTCTCGACCCGATCCCTTCACAGTTTTTGTTTATGACTTTTTTATCTTTGATTCGGGCTTTGTTGGTGTCTAGTCCGGGCCCATTTGTGCCTTATTTTCCGGCCGGAATGGGAGAGTGTTCAATTGATATCATTTTTTCCCGGAATTTCCTAACCTTCAAAATATAACTAAAAAACACCCAAAAAAGCAATAAATCATATCAAAAAAGAAATAGGGACCGAGACTAAAATAAAACAGAAAATCACACTTAGACAGGATAAACACTCGAAACTTTCATAAGAATATAAACATGGATTATACTAAAAAAATGAGTATTTCACGTTCATCATCGCTACAACCTTAAGCTTTGCTCATCCTGTAAAACAATTATGAACATAAGTAAATGAGTTCGGAGAGCCATTGGAAGTCCAAAAAACTTCCAGCTCTCTTTTTGGTTAAGAATTTTTTCCATTTTTGGTTCACACACTTGCCTAAATCAATTTGTTTCAAGAAATTTAATAACAAGTAAGAAAGTAGAAGACATAAAACTTAGGAAAACAAGTGATATTTTCATATTGCTTCACCCTAGGTCATCCACTGTTATGAATCAGTTCCTCTCACAACGAACAATACACACACTGTAGTGAATGAAAAACAACAAAGAAATCGGCCACAAGAAACCGAACAAAGAACAGGAAGATAAAATGATGAACTCAGGGATTTTACGTGGTTCGATCGATGTGATCTACATCTACGGAGGTTCTATACACCTCAATTCACTCCACTAATCAATCAATTACAAGAATTAATCCAAAAAACTAGAAATCCCAATTCACAGGCCGAATTGAGCTTAAGAACCCTAGCAATCTAATTCTCTTGATTGAGTAATGTTTTCAGAGGGAAAGAAACGTGAATCAACTCGCAACTTCAAGTGTTTTCAATGTATATAAAGGCCGGAGCTCGAATCAGGGAGTAGAAGTAGTTGTAACCACTTTTGTCTTCAACTACTCAAAACTGTTTCAGCGAGCTTTCCACAACGGTTTTACATGCAATAGTTTTAATCCGTTGTAAACGGCAGTTATAACAACCTTTATCCGGTTTCCATTTTAACCTCTTTAACTGATCCAGCTAAAAAACCGGTTCTCTCACCCGGTTCTCAACATTCTAAACCCGGTTCTGGACTCCTCAAATCCCCTACTACATACCATGATCACTTGATGATATTGAACTGATGTCTACAAATCTCCACCTCAATGAACTCAAGTGTATTTCATCACCTCAACCTGCCTTGTCTTCCAGCCCTTTAATCACACCGTTCAAGCCCAATCAGGCTTGAGTAATGAACCATCTTACTCCCAGGCACTGCCTTGGTTAGAAAATCAGCAGCATTGTCACTTGTATGGACCTTCCTAACCTCCACAGACCCTGTATCAATCACATCTCTTGCAAAATGCAATCTGACATCTATGTGCTTGGATCTCTCATGGAAAGCTTGATGTTTCATTAGATGTAAATCACTTTGATTGTCACAATATATAGTAACACAGTCCTGCTTAATCCCTAGATCCTTCAGAATGCCTTTTAACCACATAGTTTCCTTGATTGCCTCTGTCAAAGCCATGTATTCAGCTTCTGTAGTAGACAAAGCCACCACTGATTGTTGCACACTTTTCCAGCTAACTGCAGTACCATATAATGTGAAAACATAGCCGGTGATTGACTTTCTGGTGTCAACATTTCCAGCAAAATCAGCATCTGCAAACCCTTTCCAAAGGAATAGCCAATTTTCCCTGCTTCTGAAACTTCAACCCCAGAGTTGCTGTTCCCTTTAAGTATCTGAACACCTGCTTCAAAGCCTCCCAATGAGCCTTTCCTAGATTTGGCATATATCTGCTGACTAGGGACACACAATATGCTAAGTTTGGTCTGCTGCATATCATCCCATACATCAGACTTCCAACTCCACTAGCATAAGGCACACTTCTCATATATGTCTCCTCTTCTGCTATTTTAGGACATTGTTCCTTTGATAATCTGAGTTGTTGACTTACTGGAATACTCAGTGTCTTGGCCTCATGCATTTGAAACCTCTCCACCACTTTCTGAAGATATTGCTTCTGAGACAACCATAAACATCCAACAGCTCAGTCTCTAATTATGTTCATACCCAGAATCTTTTTAGCCTCTCCTAAGTCCTTCATATCAAATTCAGAGCTCAACTTCTGCTTAAGCTGATGTATTTTGTGAGTGCTCTTGCTTGGAATGAGCATGTCATCCACATATAACAACAAGTATACAGGATCAGTTCTTAAACTTTTATCAAAATAAACACAACTGTCATACAAGCTTCTGACAAAACCAGCTTTTAACATAAACTCATTGAACTTCTTATTCCACTGCCTTGGGCTTTGCTTCAATCCATAGACTTTTTAAGGAAACATACTTTTTCTTCATTTCCTGGAACCACAAATCCCTCTGGCTGCTTCATATAAATGTTCCCAACTAAGTTTCCATGTAAGAAAGTTGTTTTTACATCCAGTTGATGTAACTCCATGTCCTCTTGTGTTACTATTGACAAAAGTAGTATGGAACAGTGCTTTACCATAGGAGAGAAAACTTCATTGAAGTCAATGCCTTCCCTCTGAGTAAAGCCCCTTGCTACCAGTCTTGCCTTATACCTTATCTTATCTGAGACCTCTGCTTCAACTTTCTTCTTGTAAATCCATTCGGAACTTACCAGCTTTTGTCCCTTTGGTTTATCCAATAGTTTCGAGGTGCCATTTCTCTCCAAAGACTCCATTTCTTCCATCATTGCACTGATCCAGTGTTCACTTTCATCACCACTGATTGCTTCTTTGAAGTTCTGTAGTTCATGATTTTCTATGTCTTCAGCAACACTATGTGCATAATGTACAGTTCCAGCTTGTCCATAAAAATCTGGTTTCTGTATTTGCCTCCTTGGTCTGTCTCTGGCAATGTTGTACTCCCTCAGGTTTGGATTTCTGTGTGTTGTGTCTTCTTCTTCTGAAGAACTACTACTGGAATGATCAGCCAAATCTTCTTCTTTCTGTATGTCATGCTCCTCCTGAGTCTACACCTGAACAGATATCCTTTTTGTTTCAGGGCCTTCATCCTGATTTCCTAGATTCCCAGAGAAATGATATCCCATAATGGACTCATTGAACTTCACATCTCTGCTGATCATCAACTTCTGATTTCCAGATTCCATGCACCATAACCTGTAACCCTTGATTCCCTTTGGATACCCCAGAAACACACACCTGTAGGCTCTAGGATCAAGTTTATCTGATTTCATATGAGCATATGCCAAGCATCCAAACACCTTTAATCCTGAGTAATCTGAAATCCTTCCATTCCATACTTCTTCTAGTGTTTTGAATCCCAGAGTTGATGTAGGAGATATGTTTATTAGATAGCATGTTGTGTTTATTGTTTCTCCCCAAAACACCTTTGGCAACCCAGCATCAAGTAACATACACCTGACTCTTTCTAAGACAGTTCTATTGAATCTTTCTGCCACACCATTCTGTTGTGGATTCATGGGAACTGTTCTGTGTCTGGTAATTCCCCTTTCATTACAGAAGGTATTAAACTCAGTACATAGATATTCTAGGCCATTATCAGTTCTTAAATGCTTGAGTTTCTTTCCTTTCAAGGTTTCCATTTGAAGCGACCATGTCTTGAATTTAGTGAAGGCATCACTCTTATTCCTTAAGATGAACACCCATACTTTCCTACTGAAATCATCAATTACAGACATGAAATACTTTCCACCTCCATGTGTTTCAGTCCTGGATGGTCCCCAGATATCAGAGTGGACATAGTCTAGAGGTTCTTGAGTAATGTGAATCCCTTTGGCATAAGGCAGTTTCTGTGATTTGCCCAATGCACATTTGTCACAGATGTCAAGTGTCTTATTCCCAAACTCTCCAATGATCCCTCTTCTGGATAGTTTTTTCAGTCCTCTTTCACCAATGTGTCCCAATCTTTTATGCCACAGGGTTAGTTCATCATTAGCCAAAATATTCCCCACACTCCCAACTACTGGTTTTTCCTATCAAAATAAACAATCCATTGTGTTGTCTTCCCTTGATTACCAGTTTATTTCCTTTGGTTATGTGTAATTGGCCATCAACAGACTTAAACTCACACCCAGTAGCAATTAGAGATCCTAGGGAGATCAAATTTCTTTTAAGTCCAGGCACATACCTTACATTTGCAATTTGCCTGATGACACCATCAAACATATTGATGTTTACTGATCCAGTACCTTGAACCCTGCAGGATTGATCATTTCCCAGTAGTACACACCCTCCATCTTCTTTCTTGAGGTTTTGGAACCATTCTTTGTGAGGACACATGTGGAATGAGCAGCCTGTATCTAGTACCCATTCTAACTCCATTTTTTATTCAGTAACATTCAAAACTTCTTGAGTGTCTTCTCTATGTTCAACAGTGGCAGCTTCTCCACCATGGCCTTCTTTCTTCTTCACCTTTAGAGGGCAGTCTTTCTTTAGATGCCCTACTTTCTTGAATTTGAAGCATTTTCTGTTCTCTGTCCATTCTCCAGGTTTCTTTGGAGCAGTATTGCCAGTCTTGTAACTTTTTGAGGTTTGGCCCTTCTTCTTTTGGTAATTCTTCTTGAAATTTACATTCAAACCTTCACCAGATTGAGTCACCTTCTTATCTCCTCGATTTTGTAGGCATTTGGTCTTCAAAGCAGTGATTATTGAGTCATAACTCAGTTTATCCTGCCTTCCAAACATCAAAGTGTCCTTGAACCCTTCCATGGAACTTGGTAGAGAATTTAATACCATTAAAGCTCTGTCATCATCCTCCATAGCTACTCCAAGATCTTCCAGTTCATCAAGATGTTTAGAAAACTCATCCAGTTGATCAGAATTGTCTTTTCCATCCACCATTTTGAAGGCCAGTAACCTCTGTTTGAGAAACAGTTTATTTAACACAGACTTGGACTGGTATAGTTCCTCCAACTTGGTCCAAGCCTCCACAACAGTCGAGCATCTTGAAATCTCCCTCAATGGCTTATCTCCTAGACATAGGATGATCATACTCAGAGCCTTTTAATCCACCTCTGCATATTTAGGCTTCTGAGCCTCAGTCCATTCACTTTCAGGCTTTAGTGCACCTACCAGCCCGTTTTGAACCAGAATAGCCTTCATCTTGATCTTCCAAAGATGGAAGTCATTTCTCCCTGAGAATTTCTCCACATCCATCTTCATTCCTGACATCTTTGTCTTCTTGTTATGTGAGAAAGTTTCCCGTAGATGGCGCCACTTGTTATGAATCAGTTCCTCTCACACATAAATAATACACACACTGTAGTGAATGAAAAACAACAAAGAAATTGGCCACAAGAAACCGAACAAAGAACAGGAAGATAAAAAACTAGAAACCCCAATTCACAGGCCGAATTGAGTTTAAGAACCCTAGCAATGTAAATCTCTTGATTGAGTAATGTTTTCAGAGGGAAAGACACGTGAATCAACTCGCAACTTCAATTGTTTTCAATGTATATAAAGGCCGGAGCTCGAATCAGGGAGTAGAAGTAGTTGTAACCACTTTTGTCTTCAACTGCTCAAAATTGTTTCAGCGAGCTTTCCACAACGGTTTTACATGCAACGGTTTTAATCCGTTGTGAACGGCAGTTATAACAACCTTGACTCCGGTTTCCATTTTAACCTCTTTAACTGATCCGGCTAAAAACCCGGTTCTCTCATCCGATTCTGGGCTGATCAAATCCCCTACTACATACCATGATCACTTGATGATATTGAACTGATGTCTACATCCACTAAGGACTCTTCACTCAACCCCGAAATGTGCTTACGTTTGTGACTGGACGAATCGCTATTTTTCAAAATTCTTGACCATAGGTGATTTGACTCGGTTCTTTTTTAGGAAGATGACACGCACTCAACCAGTGTAGGTGCGACTCTTTTTTCCCTTGAGTCAATGGATCTTTACTTTCATCTCCCAATTTGTCTTTTTCCATCGGGCTTAGGCTAAAAAGATAAAATTGCAATTCTAGTTTTTATTCTTTTCCAACAATAATACTCCTTTTGACTTACAAAGATTTTCAATAATAACATAACACACAATTCTTTATTTTGAGCTTTTTTTTTTCTACATTTCATACAATTTAATATTTTTTTCCTTTTTATGCTCATCTCGCTAATTAGAGTACACATGTGTTACTAGAATTTATTACAATCAATGAAATACAATGACTTTGTCCGGCGATCTAATCCACCTTATGACTCCTCATCCATCACCTTCATTTTTCCACCTATAGCAATTTCATTCCATGTTTCGCTCAATGCCCTTAATCGTGTAGTGCGTGTTTTAGAATCAAAACGACGCCCACAAGGAAAAAAACTTCGGGATAAGTTATTTTATTTTACACTTCTAATCCTATTTCCTATGCCAAAAATTTTCCTACACAGAAATTGCATCAACCTATCTTCATGTTGAATTATGCAAAGAACCCTCTTGTTTTTATTGCTCAACCACTTAGGAATTCATTTTTATATACAAGACATGGGACAATTCCAATCTTTATCATCAACCACACAAAGAGCCAACATCAACACAAGCTTAACCAAGCTTTATAATTCATCAAAGCAATAAAACACAACAACTGCGTGGTAGAATGGCAAAAACTAGGGCCAGGAACAATTTAATCAACATGAGGAGCATCATCTTCAAGCATAAGGAAACAACAATCCATCCTCCCTCCATAAACTTGGTAATTCTTCAAGCATAAGGAAACAACAATCCATCCTCCCCCCATAAGCTTGGGCAAAATTCCAAGCCCAAGGGACATGGGTGGTTTGAGAAACATGCATAACATAAGAAATTATATCAATATCAAGCAAAAATCATCAAATGCATTTTATGCTCCCAACTTCATCATGATTTATCGACCGAAGAGCTCACAACCACTCTCATTTCACCCTCACCATTATTTCAAGAAAAAAAAACCCCTAAGCATGCATCTAAGATTCAGTTTATTAAAAGACCTATCTCCCACCAAACAAAATGACTTAATGAAATAACAAAACAAGCAAATATTGCAAAAATTAGGGAGAGGATATGATACCGATTTAGTTGGGGCTTGACGGGGCAACACCGGTCCTCTAATGATCTTTATCACTTATCGCATCATCTTTTGTCCTCCCCATCATCTCCCAATTGATTGGATTGTCTAGGAAGGTGTGGATGTAGTTTGGAAGCACCATCCTCCTTCGTGACTCAAAGTTGAGATTAACTAAGTCGCTTCGGCTGGTCTTGATCATCCCGAACTCAAACATGGGTTCTTGATCTGGATCGCTCTAGCACAATCGAGATTGAAATCGGAATAGCCCTTGATGCTCTCTCAAATATCACTCAAATGGTGATCTTGGAAGATGGTGCGCGCTCGGAATGCTAAAGTTGGAAGATATTGTTCATCTCCTCAAGGTTGATTTGATAATCAACCTCGTTGATAGTGAACATGAACCCAAAGTGGTTGAGATACCTCTCGGTCTTATCATGCATGTGGAGGGTGCATAAGAACTGCCTTGTAAGCTTTGGAAACACCGGGTACTCCTCTCTCATCATTTGATACCATGAGTTCTCCTTAGCCCATTGTCGGAACTCAACCGACACGAGGAATACGCCAATGACTCCTTGGTACAAAAACTTGGTATTCTTGATCCCATTCCCTTTATTTTCCTTTCCTTCGCCTCATAATTTTGGAAAATTCCCCATGGTGACCTCATATCAAGGAAGCTTAGAGATGCCAGTTTGTGGACACCGACGTGTCCTCCCCAAGGAGAGGCATGACACCTTTCAATGATCATCTCCTAATCTTCTTCAGGCACACACTTCCTAAAAATTTCATTTTTGACCATGTTGTAGAGGAAGGGGTCGCTCCAATAATAATGTCTTACGTCTTAGAGGAACTTCTTTCTCTATTTATGTTCCATTCTCACGGGGAGATACCCTCCCATCAAATAGTTTGCGAAGTCCGCATACCATGGTACATAAGTGTACCCACCAAACATAACCTTTCATCCGGAAAGCATTCATTTATCTTCTCATTGCTTGAGCCTTCCTCTTCATCTAAGTGAATTCGGGAGAGAGGGTCTGCCACTCGATTATTGGTGCCCTTTCTATAAATAATTTCAAAATTGAGCCCTTGAAGTAGAAGCGCCTACTGGATTAATCATAGCTTTCTATCCTTCTTGGCCATCAAATATTGGATGATCGAATGGACCATGTGAACTCTCACCTTCGACCCAGTGATATATGCCCTGAATTTTTCGGCAGCAAAGATGATGGTTAAAAGCTCTTTCTCAGTAGTCGTATAGTTCTTTTGAGCTTCATCCATGGTTTTTCTCATGACATCAATGGCGTGCAACTTTCTATCCTTTTTCCTGAACCAAAACTACTCCTATTGCATAGGCACTAGCATTGCACATAAGTTCAAAGGGGATTTCCTAGTCAGGGGGTGGAATGATAGGAGACAAAACAAGAGCCTCCTTCAACCTGTAAAATGCGTCAAGGCTAGATTAATCAAAGATAAAGGCAACATCCTTAACTCGTAAATTAGATAAGGGTTTGGCAATCTTAGAAAAATCCTTCATAAAAGAAAAACCAGTGTGCCCGAGAAACTCCAAACATCCTTAATGCAAATTGGTGGTGGTAGCTCCTTTATACCTAATACTTTGGCCTTATCCACCTCGACCCTGCTGGAAGATCAAGTGTCCCAACACGTTGTTGTCTTGCACTATGATGTGACATGTCTCCTAATTGAGCACCAAATTCACCTCTGAACATATGTGTAACACCTTTTTTAGATTGTCAAGACAAGAAGAGAAGTCAGTGCCATAAACAGAGAAATCGTCTATAAATATCCATGATGTTTTTAACCAAATCCGAGCAGATGCCATCATACATCCTTGGAAGGTGGCGGGGCATTGCATAGCCCGAAAGACATTCTTCTCAAAGCAAATGTGCCAAATGGACATGTGAAATTAGTTACATGTTGGTCGTCAGGATGGATAGGGATTTGAAAGTAACCAGAATACCTGCATAGAAAACAAATTTAGGAGTGCTTTACAAGCTGCCCCAACATTTGATCTACAAAGGGTAGAGGAAAGTGGTCTTTCTTGGCATAATTGTTCAATTGTCTAACAACAATGCACATCCTCCATTCGACTACCATGCAAGTAGAAATCATTTCATTGCGTTCCTTGGGCACAACAGTTATACCACCCTTCTTAGGTACCACTTGGTTGGGACTCATCCAAGTGCTATCCGAGATGGGGTATATGATTCCTACATCAAACAATTCAACTACTTCCTTTTTAATCACTTTTTTCCATATTAGGATTCAGATGTTTTTGTGGTTGACGTTTCAGTTTATGGTTCTCTTCTAATAAAATACGATGTGTGCAATGAGAAGGGCGAATGCATCATTTATAGAGTACTCTAAGGTGTACCTATATTTTTAAAGTCTTTTAGCAATTGATCCCTTTCTTCAATGTTCAAATGAGCACTTACAATCACCGGATAAGTGCATTCGGGGCCAAGAGATTCATACCTCAAGTGTGGATGGAGAGGTTTTCAATCTATTGTTGGTCGTTCCAACTCTTTTTTCTTGATCATCTCACTCATTGAGTTCCCTTTCGGTGAGTTCGACCTCCCCAAACTTGATAAAATATTCCATTAAATATCCACTTGATTCGCCTTCAGATTCTTCCTTCCATCCCATGTGTTCCACGACCTTCTTCCACGTTTCACTTTCAAGGTTCGCATTCACCTCTTCTTCAAAAACATACTCAAGTACATCGACCTTAAAATATTTCTCAGTTTGGGATGGTTGGTTAATGTAACCATTAAGGTTGAATTCAACCCTTTGGTCACCAAGCTTAAGGGACACTTTTCCGTCTTTCACATGAATAATAGCAACGATGGTAGCCATGAATGGTCGACCAAGAATTATGAGAGTTTTAGAACCCTCTTCCATGTCAAGAACTACAAAATCAATAGAAATATCAGTTTCATTGATTTAGATAGGAATATCCTCAAGAACTCCCATATGTTCTTGATTGACCTATCGACCAATTGTAGTGAAATGGAAGTGGTTTTAAGCTCATAATTAGTTAGTTGCCACAAAATAAAAGAAGGTAATAAACTAACATTAGCACCCAAATCAAACAAAGCCCCATCTATTTGCACATAGTAAATAGAAGACACGATAGTAAAACTACCCTGATCATTACGATTAGCATAGGACTTGTTTTCAATTATAGTACTAATCTCCTCGGCTAAATAAACCTATCTATTTGTCTCCATTCCTTTTTATTATTAATAATATCATTTAATTGGTTGATAGTATGGAGGAAGTTTTGAAATCGTCGATCAACTCTACACGTCCGTTCGCATTTTGGAAAATGTAATCGAGGTTGGGCATTAATGGGGGGAGGTTGACTTCCCGTAATATGAGGGTCATTCCTTCCTAAGGGGGTAGGATGAATATTACCTTGAGTGAGATTTCCTTCTTTATCAAGATTATCGGAAACATCACAAAGGTTTTCCAAGGTGAGGGTATATCCCTTCTCCTTACCGCCACTGTCTCAAAATAAGTTTTCCACTAACTTAAGTATTTTCTCCTTAGCAGAAATCTCATCGGAATCATCCTTCTTAGAATCCCTAGGAACCACTAGAACACGGGGTTCTAAAAACGTAGATGATTCCCTAGCACATGAGTGATCAACGGTGTTTGTAGATCCCAAGCAAAAGGGAGGAGCAGTACTTACCTTGAATCCTGATGGGAAATCAGGGATTGTGCCAGGGATCTATTCGAGATGTAATTTGAATACTATTTTCATAAATCAAATAATCATAATTTGAAACATTGAAATCACATCATTCATGTAATTAATAACGATAAAACATACAATAAGCCCTAAACATGCGGAACTAAGAGATTAGTGTTTACCTTTGAATCAGAGAGACCACGTTGAGAAGAATTAACCTTTCAACCCAAAGATCTTCTTGAGTATTCCCTAAGTCCAAGCTCGCCAATTCGGTGGGAAATCAAACGAACTTTCAACTCTCAAGGAAGGATTAATTTTTTTCACGAATAAAAACAGCCACACACATATGCATATGGGGACTAAAATCGGTCTCCTATTTATAGGGGTAGAAGCCGAAATCTTGGCCTCCAAGTAAGAGAATTGGATCAAAATCCTCTCCCACTTGGGAGAGGAAAATATGGATAAAATCTTATTCCCTTTAGGAATCAGATTTATCCATATGTATTTTCTTTCTTATCTCCTACTTCTAATTAATCCTTTTCCTATTAGTTAGTGGACTTCTATTGGGCTACTTAAGGGGCCTTCAGGAGGAATAGGATTGGGCCTCCCAGTGGGCCTAGATATCCATATTGAGCCATCAATATTATTCTAACCCATTAATATTAATTCATTCCACTAAAGAATTAATATTGGACTACCCATCCTAATCCATATTACGAAATATGACTCTCGGTTATTATTTTACGTGCTTAAGATTCAACGTCAATTAATTAATTTAAGCTACTGAATGGTTTAATCAGTTAATATCTTTTATTCCTTGAGAATAAATAGCTTAACATTATTATCATATTGGAAGTTAATCCACTGTACATATTTGATATGATAAACATTTTGAGCTCATCAAGGGGACATAATCAACTTGTTTACCAAGACACAATTTTCTGTATTAATTTAGCAATCTGTCATATAATTAATAATATTAAGTATTGAGCATTGAGTCTCATTAACTCTCTACCGAAATAAATCAAAGCAACATTAATTAATTATATACAATCCCAATTAAGTGACAGAAACTAAGAAATCAATAACCACTGAGATCTAGTTTGTCTAGTAAGTCAGTCTACAAAAACTATCTCGTTATTGGTCCAATTCAGTGCAACAACTGCACTAGTGGAATCTCTTGGTTGAGACAAACCAATCCGAGCCTTACACATCAACTTCTACCAATGGATTGTTTAATTCCATCTAAGTTGTGAATCATTATACTTATTACAAGGAACCGACAATGTGATCTTCTGTGATCTACCACACACCATATTGTCTATAATGTAAAGTATTCAAACAATATGAAATGAATATATATAACATTCATAATATTTAAGGCAAACAATGATAATTTATTCTCATTCATTAAAGTGCAAGAAACAATATGTATACAAAGCAACACTTAAAAATATGCTTTACAGTATAACCCTAACAATCTCCCACTAATACTCAAAGTCTGCTTATAAGTAAACCACAACATGTCCTAATAATTCTCCCACTTATACTCAAAGCAGCGTGGCAACACACTTGACTCCCATTCCTTCCACATGTTTCTCGATTGTATTATGAGGCAGATTCTTTGTGAAAGGATCTGCTAGGTGTTCCTCCGATGCTCTCTCTGCCACCACTATGTCTCCCCTCTTTATGATTTCTCGTATGAGATGGTATTTCCTTTGAATGTGTTTGTTCGCTTTGTGGGCTCCTGGTTCCTTCGAATTTGCAACCGCACCCGCATTATCACAATAAATTTTGATGCTTTTGGGCAAATTCGGATTCACATCTAAGTCCACTAAGAGTTTCTTGAGTAAACCGCCTCTTCGCTACTCCACAAGCAGTGACGTACTCGACTTCCATGGTAGAGTCAGCAATGCATTTTCTGCTTTACACTTCTCCATGTGATGGCTCCACCTCCTAAGATAAACACACTTTCTTAGGTAGATTTTCTGGAGTCTATGTCTGATTGGAAATCTGAGTACGTGTAACCCACAGGACATTAACTGTCTGATTGAAATACTAACATTCTATCTCGTGTTCTTTTCAGATACTTCAGAATGTTCTTAACTGTATTCCAATGTCTCTTTCTCGAGTTACATTGGTATCTTGCCACTATGCCTACTGCATAGCTTATACCCAATCTCGTGCACAACATTGCATAAATGAGGCTTCCAAGTGCCGAAGCATATGGAACCTTCCTCATCTCTTCTATCTTGTTTTCTGTCTTTGGACACATGTCTTTTGATAGATGAATCCCATGCCTGAAAGGTACAAAACCCGTCTTGGTATCTTCCATGCTGAATCATTTTAGCACAGTATTGATATACGAGGCTTGGGATAAGCATTTCATCCTTTTCTGGCGATCTCGAATAATCTTGATTCCAAGGATATGAAACCTCTCCTAAGTCCTTCATATCGAACTACTTTGATAACCATACCTTTACATCTGATAATACCTTTTCTATTATTTCCAATAAGTAGAATATCATCTACGTATAGCACTAAGAAAACCACGGCGTTTTCGACACACTTTCTATACACACAACTCTCAAACTCATTTTGATCAAATCCACAGGATAGTATCACTTGACCAAAATATTGGTTCCAAGCTTGCGATGCTTACTTAAGGCCATAGATTGCCTTCTCAAGCTTGCATACAAGGGTCTCTTGGCCTTTTTCAACGAAACCTTCAGGTTGATAAATATAGATATCGCCTTCAAGACTTCCATTTAGGAATGTTGTCTTGACATCCGTTTGTCAAACCTCGAAGTCCAAGTGAGCAGCTATCGACAAGAGAATGCAGATTGACTTAAACATAGCTACAGGCAAAAACGTTTCCTCATAATCGATTCCCTTTGCCACAAGCCTAGCTTTGAAGGTTTCAACCCTCCGGTCAGATCCTTTCTTTCTCTTGTAAACCTACTTGCATCTAATAGACTTTACACCTTTGGGTGGTTCAACAAGCTCCCACACTTTACAGTGATCCATAGATCCAACTTCTGTTTCCATTGCAGTTTGCTAAGAACTTGCATCCTTGTCTTGGATTGCCTCATTGTAAGTCCAAGGTTCAGATTGATCTTCACGGGTGACCAAGTCCGAAGACTCTCCCATGAACATAAATCGCTCACGCTGACAAACAACCCTCCCACTACGACGAGGTTCCGGTTATGTTTGTGTATCATGTGGTATATCATCTTTTATAATTGGTATAGGAGTCGGCCCTCGTAATTCACGCAAGGTAATCTCACTCTTGGGCTTTCGGTTACTCATATAGTCATCTTCCCAGAATCTAGAATGCGTGCTCACCACGATCCTCTAATCCTTAGGACTATAGAATAAACCCCCTTTCGTTCCTTTGGGATAACCTACATACCGCCTTAACTCTGAACGACGTTCCAACTTATCAGTTTTCTTGTCGAGCACGTCTGCAGGACATCCCCAGATTCTCATGTGTCTCAAATTGGGTTTGCGCCCAAACCACAATTCTGAGGGAGTTTCGGAACTGATTTAGAAGGTACTTATCCCTATAGAAGAGAGACAAAAATGTGGAGAGGGGGAGAGAGACGAATTTGTACTTATCGAATTAAGGATAAGAAGTTACTTTTGGATAATAACTTCCCTTGGAAGTTTATCTTTTGGATAGAAACTTCCATTGGAAGTTATTTAAGAAAATAACTTCCCCATGATTCTAGATAGTAAAAACTTAACAAAAACTGACAATAATAAAATCATGAATATAAAAAAATAAAACACAAAAAAGATCAGTAAGACAAAATCAAAAATAAATTTCAGAAATAATGTGTTGTAGAAAGTGGTGAAACACTTTCTGTAACACCTTATTTCCTCAACACAAATTTTGCCAAATCGCCGTGTTTGCTTCTGGTACGTGTCGAATGTCGCACCAAATTAAATAGCATATATATAGATGAATATATATATATATATATATATATATATATATATATATATATATATATATATATAATAAACCTTAACCTAAAACTCTAACCAGTAGAGCAATAAGTAAGGGTCGATCCCACGAGGAACATCAGTCTAATATTGTTTTTAATATGTCAAGCAATTGTAAAATTCAAATAAGAACAAAAGCAAACAACGAAAGCAATAAAGATGGGGGGTTTTGTTTGTCAAACTACTAACTATCAATAACTATTAGGAACAACTATTTAACTATGAGCAACTAAGCTTAAGATTTAATTAACAAAAGATAGCAAGATAGATAGATTGATTTTTAGATTTTTAAAGTATGATTAAAGTATTCAACCCTTGATCAAGTATCCCCTTGTTTCAAATAATCTATGTAATTAATGTCATTAATCAATTAGTTAGCCATGGAACTCCTACTCCAAGATTGATAACAACCTCTATCAATCCAATTGTCTCTTAAGTATGATTAATCAAAATAAGCTCTTCAATTAACCTTACTCAACTTTTCAAATCCAAAAACAAGCTCTTTAGGAATCAATAGTCGAGTGCTTTACGACTTAAGACAATGGAGAGATTCGACATAGAACTCATAAGCTCGGATCTAGTTGTCGAAATCGATGTTATCCCCAATAAAATGAATCTATTGTTTACTACCCGGGAATCGAATTCATAACAATTACGGATTATAAACTCAATTCTAGCAACACACTAACAAATATTCAAATGGATGATCAAACCACAATCCAATTCATAAGTGTGAATCAATAATACCAAATAACATAGAAAATTCCAAAGACATAATCCAATCGATCAACAACAGTAGAAATTACATAAACATTCTCAATCCAAGGTTCAACTAATGATCAAGGGCTGAAATAAGGGTGCTAGCCACCCATTACACCTAATACAATCAGTATATCAAAGGAAAAACAATAAGACATGATAAAATAGTAGAAGAAACCAAGAACTTGGGTAGAAGGAATGAAAAGCCTTCAATCTCCTTCCCAATGTAGCTCTTGAGGATGATGGAGGCGTGAAAATATATTTTCCAATGTCCCAAGATAGGTTACTTTTGAAAGGGAGGATATATATATATAGGGGAAGAGTTGTTACTTCAGTTTAAGGCAAAATCGCGTTCAGAAATTTAAAACAGGGCAAGGAATCTCCGTCGAGATGCAAGTGTGTCTCAGCCGAGACGTGGCAAAGGGCTTTATCAAATTGTAAACCAAGGGATGATCTCGGCCGAGATTGGGTTGAATCTCGGCCGAGACGTAAAAAAGGAAATTTAGGGATTTTTAGGGTTAGGATTTTCTCAGCCAAGATTGGGTTGCATCTCGGCCGAGATCTTCTTCTCTTGATTTTTTTACTTTTCCCTGGAGAGGTATGTCGGCCGAGATGCAATATTCGTCTCGGCCGAGATCTTCAGTCTCTCAAGATTCCAGGATTTCCCTGGAGGGGTATCTCGGCCGAAATTTGGGCCCTGTCTCGGCCGAGATCAATCATTCAGCCCTGTCCTTTGTTGCCTCGACTGATCCTTCGACTCCGCGATAGTTTGATGTTCTTTTTCGATCCTTTTGCACCTGTTTTAACACATAAACACCAAAAACACATTATTTTTCCCATGAGAATACAAAATCTCTAAATACACGTGATTGTGCACATTATTGACACTAAAAGTGCCCTAAAGTGCGTGCACGGGACACGTGTATCAAATCTCCCCAAACTTAGAACTTGTTTGTCCCGAATAATAAAGAGAAAGACAAAAGGACACATGTTTAGGGAAGAGTTTAGTGGCATTTGATTTCAGAAAGTTTTCATGAAAAAGATAAAGCGATCATGATAAAAGTTAGCATATGTGATAGACTAGATCCACTACTCTCAAGACATAACACTCTTAACTTAAGATCCTCACCGGGTGAGTGTATCTCTCTCTCTCTCTCTCTCAAGTGCATTAAAAAGGGTAGTGTTTACACTCACATTGAAATGCATACAACGTCTACCATAGGCTTGCCAATCATTTGAACCCGAAATTGTACTTGACATGTGTGACAATGAATCAGTTAGGTCTTTATATGGGTTGTAATGTCTGCTAGGGGTAAGCTGGGACAAAATTTAGGTAAAAGTGACTATAAAATGGACTAAATGAGTCGTGCACTACCCATCTACCCCTCAAACAATGGTCACTCAACCTCACTCTTTCAATTCCCAATCAAGTCGAACTTAAGATTCGACTTCTTCACCTTATTCCTACCTACATCTCGGGCATAAGCCCAAAGGGCTAACTAGGGGCAATTTGTACATTTTTTGTCAAAAGGAATTGTTTTCAGCTTTTGAAAAGGGCTTAAATTAAGAAATGCTAAAATCATTTTCATTGTCACCACACATACCAACTTATTCAAAGATAAAGAATTAGGGCAAGTTCTAGAGGAAATTGCATACATTCAATGAATTTTCGCACCGAAAGAAAATTTGATTTTACTCCAAAAATGGGAGCATGCATTAGGCTCAAAGACTCACTTGGTTGCAAATTTGATCAAAAATTTTGAGTGTCTGTTCAATTTCGTTTCAAAAAGCCTATCATGCTCTACCATGTGCTTCTTTCAAAAATATTTGTTCGAATTTTTTTTTTCATCATTAATCAACTCCAAATTTTTCCTTCCTAAACTAATCCAATCGCTTTCTCGAGCTGCCAACTTCTACGAATCCCACCACCCTCTCCCCAAAGTTAGTTGCAAACTATGTTTGTGGAAAAAGAGGAGTACAAGTTGGTGTTCGCCGAAATTAACCAAATTATTCAATATTAACCAACGCCATTCTACTAAAAGCATATTAAACAAAAACATTATTCCTACATGTGCAACATACCAAATCAAAATACTAATAGTAATGCTCACAAATCAATCAATCAAAAGATAAACAAAGGCTCACAGGCCCACTAATTCAATTACAATTAATAAAACACATTCAAGAAGGCTACCAAAGACAATCAGTCAAATCTACTCGGCACATAGGCCGTCAAACCAAAATGATCAAGTTTCATAAAAGAGGCACACGGGCCAATAATACAATCCAAAGCAGTCAATAGTCATAAGGAATCATAAAAGAGGCAGAAGGGGAGTTCGGGAATTCGAGCGGCCAAGAATGTCTCACCCTCTCCCAAAACTTAGTTTTCAACTAAGTTTGTGAAGAAACGGGCAAGGCATTCTCGGTGCTCTACTCACAGTGACTTGGAAGGCCTAACATCTTGGGAGCTCGAGCCAGTAAAGAATCCTTGGATGCTTTTGAACAAGGCTTGTACCTTGTTCTAACTCTCTTTAATTTCCTTCATCTCCGCCCCCAGTTGATGGACATCTCCTCTAAGTGCACTGATGTTAGCTTTGATGTCCTGCACGCCCGACTCTAAACTGCTCAGCTGGTTACTGTGCTCCTTCTGAATCTCGGCCCGAGACCATACCGCAGGGCCAGTCTCTTCCTGCTTGGCTGACTGCTCCCTTCTGTCGTCCCCGTACTCATCTCCCTAGCCACAGTTCGTGGCTTCTTCCCCCTCTGGTAGCATGTTAGCTCAGCACTGGTCGGCTCTTTTGATTCTCTTAAATGTGCTTCCAAGCTCAGTGCCAAGTTTGACATGCTTGTCCCTAGGTGCTGGATGTAGGTAAGACTGGGGTTGGGTAGATGGAGGTACGGTCCCACATTCTGGAGGACATAGGGGATAGCCGGACCCGATGTTCCCTCTTGGTATCCGAGCATAGCAATTCTCATATTCTCTATTTCCTCCCAGTCTAAATAATAGTCAGTGGTGATGGATGTGTACTCTGGGAGGGGTACATTGTAATGAGTATGGGGGTAATCGAGGCCCCACAGTAGATCGGATCCGGCACTTTTGTCTCTTTCTTTCGTTCTGTCCTCAATTCCTTGACTATTTTCTGAAAGCTCGATATCAGGTCATACTGAAAATTCCTCAACTTCCAGTCCACAATAGCCCATAAGATCTCCATCTCGTACAGTCGGGGAGAACTGATCTCTTTCCTACCACATATGGTGGAGCTCAACAACTTCTGCAGATACTTCACGATTGGGCTTCTGATGGAAGTCAACCTGGAGCTCCTCGGGTCGTAGGCCTAGGGTGCAACTATTCCAGGGGCGGCAGTGATTTTGCCCCCAGTATTGTTGCACGTCAAACTCTTTCAACTCATTTTCATCGCCGACGGTTGGCCTTTTGAAGCCGTAAATACTTGTCAGGTTGTCGTGGCTCAGTATTTTTTCTTCATTCAGAAGTTGGATTTGATGTGGTGGACCTTGGTCGAGCAGAAAAGAGACTCCTCCTCGATTTCGAGGGTGCTGAAAAATTCTAGCACGAATTTGAGGAAAGTAGGGCGGGGTGCTAGGCATTGGGCTAGACCTGCTTTGTCTAATAATTCAAGAACATTTTGCCAGATTTCCATGGCGTCCAGAATCTTAGGATCAGCATAACGGGTGGCTGACACCCCCCTCCTAATCAACTTGTCAAATCTTTTCCTTTGGTCCTCCGTGCTCAGCATTATGTCAAAATCAATCGGCTTTGTGGATTTGTCGGTGGTAGTTGATGGAATTTTCGGCGTGAGAGCCTCTGGAGTGGGCTCAACGGCTTTTTCCTTGCCTTTGACTTGGCCTTTTTGGATTTTCTGTGTGAGCCTCCTACCGGAAGTGCCTTCTTGAGTTGTGTTCTTCGTATTTTTAGGTGGTGCCATTGTATGCCTACAAACAATCACACATTACACACATCAAAATCTCCCACATTGAACACTTATTACCAATTTAAACATCAACTGTAATCAAATAGAAGGTCAATCACTCATGTTCAATCACTCATGTTTAATTAACATGGAATATTACAAGCTAACTCACAATCTAGATGATTCAATTGACATGATTCAATGTGCATATACGGCAAACACTCCCAATCATTATCCTATTGCAGCAAAATTCTACCAATGCTCAAGAAAAATAGGTCAATTTCATTTCATTATCAACAAGAGTCTAAAAGTGCCTACTCTTCACACAAATTCACTAATCAACCTAATAATCGAGCATAGTAATTGAATCAAACTACAAAAGGTAACAAGAAGGAATGCATGTCAAGTGGTCGGTGATATGGCAAAATCAATTTCAACATCAAATTCAATGATTCTCAAACTAATGCACATCCGAATCAACAAATTATGCAAATACAAAGGCTACCACAACAAATTTAGTATTAAAATACCTAAAACAAGTCAACATTGGCAAAAAATCACAAAAAAAAAAAACTTGTGCATAACCAATATCAATATAGTAACTATTCTAACACAAAATTTGCCCCTAATCTTAACAATAAAGTTCATAATAAACAAATAAAGACTAAGGGAAAGAGATAGCCGTACTTACCGGTCGGATTTAATCGAAAGATTTTGAAATGAACTTTTTCGCTCCCTTTTCAACCCGACCCCAACTTTGCTCCAAATCTGAAATTTTTTCAGATAGAAGTGTAGATATCAGTTCAATTTCATCAAGTGACCATAGTTTGTAGTAGAGGCTTTGAGGAATCAGGAACCAGGTTCAGGTTGGGAAGAACCGGGCTAGAGTACCGGGTTTTAGCCGGATCAGTTTTGAAGGTTAAGAAGGAACCGGGGTCAAAATGGTAATAACTGCTTTATGCAACGGTTTAGAACCATTGCGTGTAAAACCGTTGTGAAAGGTCCGTCTAACAGTTTTGTGCAGTTGGAAACTGAATTGGTTACAACTCCTGATGCTTCTTGATTCGAGCTTAGACCTTTATATACATTGGATCCACTAGTAGATACGAGTTGATACACGTTATTTTCCCTCTGTAAACACTACTCAATCATTAGAATTAGATAGCTAGGGTTCTTGAGCTCAATTCGATCTGTGAATTGGGGGTTTCTAGTTTTCTGGGTTAATTCTTGTAATTGATTGTTTAGTGGAGTGAATAGAGGTGTATTGAGCCTCCGTGGATGTAGATCACATTGATCGAACCACGTAAAATCCTTGTGTTCTTCATTTTAGTTTATGTTTTGCGTTCGGTTTCTGTTTGGCCGAATTCTTGTTTGGTTTTCATTCTTTCTTGGTTTGAGCATTGTTTGTGTGTGTTGTATAAGTTTCATTTCCTAACAAGTGGTGCCGTCTGTGGGAAACTTGCACACACATTCAAAGAGGAAGAGAGAATGGCTGGAGGGAAGATGGATGTAGAGAAATTTTCAGGTAAGAATGACTTCACACTTTGGAAAATCAAGATGAATGTTGTATTGGTTCAGAATGGGTTAGACTCTGCACTTCTTCCTGTTGATCAATGGTCTGATGCTGAGAAATTAAAGTTTCCAGAAGTGGATAAGAAGGCTTTGAGCCTTATATTCCTCTGTTTGGGTGATAAACCCCTGAGGGAGATATCAAGGAGTAAAAATGCAGTGGAGGTCTGGGGAAAACTAGAAGAACTTTATCAATCAAAGTCAATATCAAACAAACTATTTATGAAGCAGAAATTGATGTCTTTCAATATCACTGATGATAAGGTCATTTCTGATCAACTTAATGAGTTTGTCAAGATGATTGAAGAGTTAGAAGACCTGGGGTGGAACTTGGAGGATGATGATAAGGCTCTGATGGTGTTGAATGTTCTTCCAAAGTCTACGGAAAGCTTCAAGGATGCATTAATGTTTGGAAGGGATGGAAAAATCAGTTATGAATCTATCCTATCAGCATTGAAGACAAAGTGTTTTCAAAATCAGGGAGAAAAGGGCTCTACACAGGCTAGAGAAGGCTTGAACATTAAGTTCAAAAAGAACTATCAAAAGAAGAAGTTTCAGGGATTCAAAGACAACAAATCTGGAACTCAGAATGCCAAGAAACAGGGAGACTGAGTTGAAACTAGAAAGTGTTTCAAATGCAAGAAAGCTGGACATTTGAAGAAGGACTATCCACAAAAGAAGAAGAAACAGGAATATCAGAGGGCAGAAGTGGCTGTGACTGAGCATCAAGAAGACACCCCTGAAGTTCTAAACATCACAAACACAAAGATGGAAAAGGAATGGGTTCTTGATACAGGTTGTTCATTCCACATGTGCCCTAATGAATCCTGGTTCAAGGATTTACAGAAAGAGGATGGTGGATGTGTCTTACTAGGAAATGATCACTCCTGCAGAGTTAAAGGCACAGGATCAGTTCAGATAAAAATGTATGATGGAGTCATCAGGACCATCTCTCAAGTGAGGTATGTTCCTGGCCTTAAAAGAAACCTATTATCCCTTGGATCTCTTATGGCAAATGGTTGCCAGTTCAACTCCACAGATGGTTATCTTCATATCACTAAACACAACAAGCTGGTAATCAAGGGAAGGCAACACAATGGCCTGTTTATTCTGATTGGATCTCCTGTGATAGGTTGTGCTGAATCTGTGATAAGTAGAGAGGATTTCATGAAGTGGCATAAAACACTGGGTCATATTGGAGAGAAAGGATTGAAGGAACTATCTAAGAGGGGCATAATTGGTGAGATAGGAAATAGAACACCTGAGTTCTGTGACAAATGTGCTCTGGGAAAGGCCAAGAAGCTGCCTTATGCTAAAGGGATACATTCCACTCAAGAACCACTTGATTATGTACACTCTGATATATGGGCGCCTTCAATATTGATCCGAAGTGGGGGTTGGATGCCTGATGTCAGCTGCCGAAAAATGTCGTCAATTTAAAACTTTTCTCTATTGGAAATTCATCAATCCGCGCTGGAATAATCCTAAGAAGCTGAGGAAACCACCGATTGACTACAAAATTTTGCCGGAAAATTGGAGTGAATTCATGATTAGTCGAATGTCAGAGGGATTTAAAGTAATTTACATGTTAACAAATGGCCCCATTTTAATATTTTAGAAGTTGACCGATGATCGAAGAAAGAGGATAAAGGAAACAAATTCCTACACCAACTTTCTCGCAAAGGACACGTGGGTCTGGCCAAGGAAATTGTATGTATATTTTCTAGGGATTCCTCTGTTGTGTATTTGATACGTTCTAAATGTGGGATTTCCTTGATTCCATTAATGCTAGCAACAACAACATCTGCTGACTCATGACAAAAACATGAATGTAGATATTTTGTGGAAATATGGACGGTTGAATAAGAATGGTGAGTTTGAAGGCGAGGAGTGATAAAGACTATGCAAGACGAACATATCGAAAGATTAGAAAGGGAGAATAAGAAGTTAGAGGATAAGGAGACGTGCATCACATAACTTGAAGCCACAATAAGAGAAAGGGGGTGCAATTCCCACATACAGATGATAAGGGTAGCTGTTTAGTCAAACTTCACACTCCAACTGGGGTAATTGGGAAGAAGGTTGTATAGGATGAATGATTGGATGAGATATTCATCATTGAAGGTGTTAATTCCTACCCACATGTATGATTTTACAATAAATGTTGAAGTTTGAGTATGTTTTATATATTATCGTTTACTTAGGGTACTCGATTTTAAGACATTATTTCCCGAATACATTTTTTGTAATAAGGGAAACCAGTCGGTTTAATGATAGAGAGCTGCAAGCGATCATTTTACGCGATGCATTATTTTCTAACCTAGTAAACAACAAGTGTACGGTGCTAGTGTATCTAGTGGCAAACAAGGTCGATCCCACATAGACTGTGTCCTACATTCAGTTTAACACCCTAATTTTAATAAGTCTACTCTATCTAGACTCTCAATAAAAGGATTTGATTGTGTAATCTAAAACCTAAATTGTAAAAAATATTAAACAAAAGGAATTAAACAATTGCTCAATTAAAGGAAACATGTAACCACGAAAAGTTCAATCAGATAAAAGACGCACTCTAGAGATTTGATTTCGGTTATTATCTCATATGTTTGATTACCCTATTAACCTAGACTTTTAACTAGTTCTATCATTTATTAGGCGGCAGAACTATTGTTTAACCCTTCTCTCGGATGATGCTAACATGCAGATCAATTATGAATAATTACCCTCTCTGGCAAACTACACAACAACTCTCAAAAGACCCTAGATCAGTGCCTACATAAACACCTCACTCCCCTCGAACGATTATCGATGTCTATGCTATATGCCGTAAGTCTATTAAGAAAAATCTTCTCTCGGACACCGAATTGTTAAAGTTGTAGACAAATATCAAGAGATCAAATTGATACTGTCATTCGAACAAGAACAAGTATATGATAAAAGAATAAACTAGAGTCTAGAATTAAACAAATAAAATCAAAACATAGTCAATAAGAACCTCATCTGTAACCCTAGAACACAATAGGATTAGTTACCCATAATCATAATTAAAAGACAAGATAATTCATAGACAAACATCTTGTTCAAATAAAAATAAAGACGAAAATAGTCAAAACCTGGATCTTGATCTTCGTCTCTCGCATTCCTTGCTCTTCAATCCAACCTTCTGAGTGCTTTCCAATGATAAAAGTGTGTGTTTTCTTGGACTTGGGAGCTTGTATTTATACTTTGGGATTAATTGGGGTTGAAACAGGCCGAAAATAGACAGAAACACGTACAAATGTGTGAACCACCATAACTGACTCGACTGAGTCAGGAAAGTGACTTGAGCGAGTCGACGCTAAATAACCTTTTCCTTGTACAACTCGATTCTTCAGCTCGATCGAGTCACTCCCTGACTTGACCGAGTTAAACTCCACAGCCTATTTTCTTCAAAATCTCAAACCTTTGACTTGACCAAGTCACTAATGCGACTCGAACGCGTTGTTCCTCAAGGCCAATTTCATGTAATTTTGTGAAACATTGACTCGATCAAGTCCTATAAGGAACTCGACCAAGTCAGTCCTCTCGAGCAAGACCCTTGCTTCTCTTCAAAGTAGTGACTCAATAGTCCAAATGTGGACTTGATCGAGTCAGTCCTCTCGAGAAAGACCTTTGCTTCTCTTCGAAGTAGTGACTTGATCGAGTCCAAATATGGACTCGACCGAGTTGGACCTTTGATTCAATTTTTTTTCTTAATTTCTTCCTACTGTCTTTGCTTGTTTCTTTTCCAAACTTCGTCCAAAAGGATTTTTTGGGATAAAATTACCTAAATATCTTTTAAACAAGCACGAACACGTCATCCGTCACAATATAATGAATAAAAGCATAAATCGACCAATTATGCATTCACATGCTATCAAATCATCTTCAAAATTTTAACACCCGGAACCTTTCGATCCGTATGAAAATATTCAAGGTATATTTTTAAATTCTATCATGCATTCTTTAAAATATTTGACTAACGAAATACTTTTGTGATTTTTATATTGGAAAACTGATATCGCGATGCCTTAACTCATCTGAACCTACGACTCAGAAAAAGGTGAGACTCAAGAAATAGAAATATTTACTATCGGGTTCAATATATATGAAACAAATAAAATTTAAAGTCTTGTTTATAACTAGTAAATAACATTATCTCTAAAACCCCAGAATTTACGGATATAATTTTAGACTCGAAAAAGGGTAAAACTAGGTTCGATGAAATGGTCAGGAATTATGATTGAAGTATTTCAAGGAAGAAAAATTTAAAGGTAAGTTCTGGACAGATTTCAAGATATATGGATAAAACATAAATTTTACGGATAAAATTTCAGACTCAGAAAAGGAAGAAAACTAGAAATTGGAATGATCGAAGTCAGTATTTAAGATATTCGTAATAAGGAAAAATTGAAAATAATTTTTAGGTAGTTTTCAAGATACAATTGTAAAATGAAAATTTACGGATAAAATTTCAAACTCGAAAAAGAATAAAGCTATGTAGATGGAATGGTAAAAAATTATGCTTAAGATATTTGGAAAAAGAAAAAAATTAAAAATGAGGTTTTGATTATTTACATTATACAATAATAAGACAAAAATTTTACGGATAAAATTTTAAACTCAGAAAAGGATTAAATGAAGAAAATGAAAAAAGAAAAGTTTAAAAATGAGTTTTATATAGTTGTTAGAATACAGTTGCAAAACAGAAAATTTACGGATAAAATTTTAGTCTGGGAAAAGCGTTAAAATTGAAAAAATGGAATGATTAAAACGGTCTTTGAGATATTTACAAAAAGAAGAATTTAAAAGTACGTTTTTATAATTTACGGGATACAGCAATAAATAAAAGAAATTTACGGAAATATTTTTTACTCGAAAAAGAAAAATGCTTTTAGGCGTCTATTATAGTATGTGTGATGGTAGAAAAGAAAAAAAAAAAAAAAAAAAAACGAGTACCACATGGTTTACAAAATGAATTTCTAAAACAGAAAAATTGTAGGATATAGAAAATATCTAGAATAGTAACCTCTTTATTATTCACTTTATTTCTAAATACAAATCCCCCCTCATTCAAAAAACTTACCAATTCACTTCTTTGTCCCAAATTTCTCTCAAATGTAGCACTTAGTTTCTAGTAGTAGTAGAAATATTTCAAGACCTAGTTCTTGAGTCCTGGTCGGACCTATGGCTTCGGTGTACGTTCTTCTTTCTTCTTCATTTCTTTCTTCGATTTTAATTTTCCTAGAGCCTATATAGTCTGAGGATCATGTTTCTTTAACATGTAGGATGGCAATAAATATTTATTTCCTCCGTGGAAATCGAAGAAATATTATCTTAAAATATTATTATGTAGACAGTATAATAGGGTCTCAGCCCTCAATGTATTTGTTGCTTTCTTTCGTTGAGAATATGTTGAGGGATAGAACAACTTTCCCTATTTTTAATTTTTCGGTATGACCTTTTTACGTTCTTATAATATCGAAGTTTTATAAAATTTGAAAAATTACTTTATAATGTAAATGGATGTATTAAAGTGTTTATAAGGTATATTTATGGTTGGAAAATTAAAAGGAAGATCGAAATATGATATAATATTTTTCTCGATTTTACTTTCTTCTATTTTTTTTTAGAAAAGGGGCTGATGTAATTCCTTAAGTTTAAAACATGGTTGAGCCAGGTGGAGAATCTAAGAGGGAAGAAATTGAAACATCTTAGGACTGATAATGGCTTGGAATATCTATCTACTGAATTCACAGGGTTTTGTGAAGATAAGGGCATTACAAGACACAGAACTGTCCCATTAAACCCTCAACAAAATGGGGTTGCTGAATGGTTTAACAGGACCGTGCTTGAGAGAGTTAGATGTATGTTGATTGATGCTGGATTACCCAAATCCTTCTGGGGAGAAACTCTAAATACTACATGTTATTTGATAAACAGATCACCATCATCAACTCTAGGATTTAATACTCCAGAAGAAGTTTGGAGTGGAAAGGTACCAAACTACAATGACTTGAGAGTGTTTGGTTGTCTGGCCTATGCTCACATTAGGCAAGACAAACCTGATGCAAGAGCACAGAGGTGTGTATTCCTAGGATATCCTGAGGGCATAAAAGGCTACAGGTTATGGTGCTTGGAACAGGGAAACCAGAAGCTCTTGATAAGTAGAGATGTAAGATTCAATGAGGATGTGATGGGATACAACTCTACTGGAAGTCAAGAAGAAGCTAATGGTGCTGTAGAATCTGAAAGAATTTCTATTCAGGTGGAGCCTACTGAGGAACAGAAATCACCAGAGAAGAATGCTCAAGCTCAACCAGAAGATGACAGTTCATCAGAAGATGATGAAGGTCAAACTGAGATCTCAAATCTCAGAAATTATAGCATTGGTAGAGACAGACCAAGAAGACAAATCCACAGGCCTGATTTCTATGGACAAGCTGGAAGTGTCTATTATGCATTAAGTGTAGCAGAAGAACTGGAGTTTCAAGAGCCAAGCAGTTTCAAGGAAACAATAAATTGTAGTGAAAGTGAACACTGGATAAGGGCCATGATGGAGGAAATGGAATCTCTGGAGAGGAACCAAACCTGGAAGCTTGTAGACAAACCAAAGGGGCAGAAGCTAGTCAGCTCAAAATGGATCTACAGGAAGAAAGTGGAGGCTGGAAAGGCTGATAAAATCAAATACAAGGCAAGACTGGTGGCTAGGGTCTTTACACAAAGAGAAGGCATTGATTATAATGAGGTATTCTCTCCAGTGGTGAAGCATTGCTCTATTAGGCTACTCCTATCAAAGGTTACTCAAGAAGACATGGAACTACAACAGTTAGATGTTAAGATAGCATTCCTGCATGGTGATCTAATTGAAAGGATATACATAAAGCAACCTGAGGGCTTTGTGATTCCCGAAAATGAAGAGAAGGTCTGTTTTCTCAGGAAATCACTTTATGGATTGAAGCAGAGTCCAAGGCAGTGGAATAAGAAGTTCAATGAGTTCATGATCAATGCAGGTTTTATAAGAAGCTTATATGACAGCTGTGTATACTTTAACAAAGGTTCAAGGTTTGAACAAGTATTTCTGTTGTTATTTGTGGATGATATGCTCATTGCCAGTAAGAGTATGGATAAGATACAACAGCTAAAGGGAAGATTGAGTTCAGAATTTGACATGAAAGATCTTGGGGAAGCAAGGAAGATTCTGGGAATGGACTGATATTAGAAGAAGGAAGACTGGAACACTATGGCTCTCACAGAAGCAGTATTTGCAGAAGGTTGTGGAGAGATTTCACATGCATGAGTCCAGGGCAGTAAGTATTCCAGTTAATCTACAAACCAAGTTGTCCAAGGATCAGTGCCCTAAGACAGAAGCTGAGGAGATTCACATGAAGAATATTCCATATGCCAGTGGTGTTGGCAGTTTGATGTATGGAATGATATGCAGCAGGCCAGATTTGGCCTATAGTGTATCTCTGGTAAGCAGGTACATGTCAAATCCTGGAGAGACACATTAGGAAGCTTTGAAGCAAGTCTTGAGATATCTAAAAGGCTCAGTCAGTGTAGGTCTAAAGTTTCAGAAACAAGAAGCTAGTGTTATACCTCTTGTTGGATATGCTGATGCAGATTTTGCTGGGAACCTGGATACAAGGAAATCAGTTACAGGATATGTTTTCACTCTGTATGGAACAGCTGTAAGCTGGAAAAGTGTGCAACAGTCTGTAGTTTCTTTGTCAACAACTGAGGCAGAATACATTGCCTTAAATGAGGCAATCAAGGAAGCTCTGTGGCTCAAAGGAATTCTCAGAGACCTAGGGATCAGACAAGGGTGTGTTACCATTCAGTGTGATAATCAGAGTGCTCTTCACTTGGTAAAACATCAAGCTTTTCATGAGAGGTCTAAGCATATTGATGTTAGACTTCATTTTGCAAGAGATGTAATTGAAGCAGGTTCTGTTGAGGTGAAGAAGGTGCATACTATGGATAATGCAGCTGAATTTCTAACCAAGGCAGTTCCGGGGAGCAAGATGGTTCATTGCTCAGGCCTGATAAGGCTTGAACAATGTGGTTAAATCTGGAGCAAACAAGGAAGATTGAGGTGATGAAGTACACTTGAATTCATTGAGGTGGAGATTTGTAGATATCAGTTCAATTTCATCAAGTGACCATAGCTTGTAGTAGAGGCTTTGAGGAATCAGGAACCGGGTTCAGGTTGGGAAGAACCGGGCTAGACAACCGGGTTTTAGCCGGATCAGTTTTGAAGGTTAAGAAGGAACCGGGGTCAAAACGGTTATAACTGCTTTATGCAACGGTTTAGAACCGTTGCGTGTAAAACCGTTGTGAAAGGTCCGTCTAACAGTTTTGTGCAGTTGGAAACTGAATTGGTTACAACTCCTTATGCTTCTTGATTCGAGCTTAGACCTTTATATACATTGGATCCACTAGTAGATACGAGTTGATACGCGTTATTTTCCCTCTGTAAACACTACTCAATCATTAGAATTAGATAGCTAGGGTTCTTGAGCTCAATTCGATCTGTGAATTGGGGGTTTCTAGTTTTCTGGGTTAATTCTTGTAATTGATTGTTTAGTGGAGTGAATAGAGGTGTATTGAGCCTCCGTGGATGTAGATCACATTGATCGAACCACGTAAAATCCTTGTGTTCATCATTTTAGTTTCTGTTTTGCGTTCGGTTTTTGTTTGGCCGAATTCTTGTTTGGTTTTCATTCTTTCTTGGTTTGAGCATTGTTTGTGTGTGTTGTATAAGTTTCATTTCCTAACAAGAAGTGTGTGTGGTGATGTGGGTGAGGTATGGTGTGAATTTGAGCGGAAGAAATTGAGTAAAAATGACGATTTTGAGAGTGTGTGTGCGTGTGTATGCGCAAAATTGCGTAGGGGGGGGGGGGGGGAAGAATGACCTGCTGTTCCGCGCAGGGGTATATATACCCGCGCGGAATCTCAGCCAAGATGCATTTTTGAATTTTGTGTCTCGGTCGAGATCTATTCTTTGGTCTCAGGCTTGTTTAGCTCAGTATAGGATCTCGGCCGAGATGCGTATGAGTCTCAGCCGAGATTAGCCTCCAGCAAATTTGTCCACATTCTGGACAAAATGATCTCGGTCGAGATGACTTGGTGTCTCAGCCGAGATAAGTTTCCAGCAATTTTGGCCAATTCTCTGGACAAGTTGATCTCGGCCGAGATGACTTGGTGTCTCACCCGAGATAAGTTTCCAGCAATTTTGGCCAATTCTCTGGACAAGTTGATCTCGGCCGAGATGATTTGGTGTCTCAGCCGAGAATTGGCATCCAACGATTTTGGGCTAATTTGAGCTTTGTTCAATCTCGGCCGAGATGAATGTATGTCTTGGCGGAGATAATTTTACAGCAATTTTACCTGTGTTCACCTTTGTGATGTCTCGGTCGAGAATCCTCGTGTGTCTCGGCCGAGATTTGTCTCCAGCAAATTTTTACTTCATTTTGGTCTGCTTCACCACAATTCCATGCTATCTTTTGATTATTCTGATTGATACCTGCACAATTCTAAACAAAAACATCAAATATGCCACAAGGCATTTATTGAGCATCTAACTATGAATTTGAAAATGAAAAAATTTAAAGATACCGCCGGGGTGTCTCCCGACAAGCGCCTTTGTATAACGTTGTTGGCTGGACGGATGTTCACTCAGCTCGGGGGTGGCTCTTCTACTTGTTCCTCTTCAAGCAGGCTACCTTGACAGCCTTCAAAATACGGCTTGAGCAATTGTCCATTCACTTTGAAAATCTTTCCCGTTTTACCGTTTTCTATCTCAATGGCCCCATGTGGGTATATCTTCTTGACAATAAATGGTCCAATCCACCTTGATCGAAGCTTTCCGGGAAATAATTTCAACCGCGAGTGGTACATAAGTACTTTTTCTCCCACCATAAAAGTTTTTCGGGATATCCTTGCATCGTGGAAGGCTTTGGTATTCTCCTTATATATCAACACGTTCTGGAAGGCTTCATTCCGAATCTCTTCTAGCTCTTGGATTTGAAGTTTCCGGTGCACACTCGCCTCATCAACACTCATGTTACATCTTTGGATGGCCCAATAGGCTTTGTGTTCGAGTTCAACGGGAAGGTGGCATGATTTGCCATAAACAAGGCGATATGGGGACATGGCTATAGGTGTTTTGTAGGTGGTCCTATATGCCCATAAGGCATCATCAAGCCTCAAACTCCAATCTTTCCGGTTAGGTTGGACGGTCTTCTCAAGCAGCGATTTGATCTCTCGATTTGAAGTCTCGGCTAGCCCATTTGTTTGTGGATGATAGCTAGTAGGTACTTTATGCAAAACTGAATATTTCTTGAATAGTGCTTCCATGTTCCGGTTGCAAAAATTCATACCCCTATCACTTATGATGGCTCTCGGGATCCCAAACCTTGCAAATATGTTAGACTTGACGAAGTCTGCAACAACCTTTGAATCGTTCGTAGGAGTAGCCCTTGCTTCCACCCATTTGGATACATAGTCCACAGCCAAAAAGATATAAAGATTCCCATACGAAGACAGAAACGGGCCCATGAAATCCATTCCCCAAACGTCAAAAATTTCACACACCATTATTGGTTGTTGGGGCATTTGATTTCTCTGTGAGATGTTCCCCGTCCTTTGGCAGTTGTCACATGACTTACAAAAAGTGTAAGCATCCTTAAACAAGGTTGGCCAAAAGAACCCGCTCTCGAGAACTTTATGCACTGTCCTCTAAGGACCAAAGTGTCCCCCACATGCATAGGATTGACAAAAAGCAAGTATTGATGGGACTTCTATTCGGATCATGTTTCCATAAATACGGATCATCCCAAAAGTAGTGTTTCGCCTCACTTTTCAATCTATCTCTTTGGGCCTTGTTCATGCTGTCAGGGTATACTCCTCTCACCAAATAATTTGCCAAGTTGGCATACCACGGGACACTCGAATCTGATGCCATGAATAATTGCTCGTCTAGGAAACTCTCTCGAAGAGGTAATTCTGTCCCCTCATGAGTTATTCTACTCAAGTGGTCTGCCATAGAATTATCAGCACCCTTTTTATCCCTTATTTCTAAATCAAACTCCTGTAACAGCAAGATCCAACGTATTAGTCTGGGTTTGGCTTCCTTCTTTGCCATAAGGAACCTGAGAGCAGCATGATCAGTGAACACAATGATTTTTGTCCCAACTAGATAGGATCTGCATTTCTCGAGTGCAAAAACAACAGCAAGGAGTTCCTTCTCAGTAGTGGTATAGTTGGCCTGGGCTGGATTCAGTGTCCGTGAAGCATAGTAAATTACATGTGCCACCTTTCCTATTCTTTGCCCTAGGACTGCACCCACTGCTTGATCATTGGCATCACACATTAGTTCGAAAGGAAGCTTCCAGTCGGGTGGTTGGATGATGGGAGGAGTGACAAGCCTTTCCTTAAGCACATCAAACGCAATCTTGCATTCATCATTCATTTCAAAATCAACGTTTTGCTGCAATAGACGATACAAGGGAGAAGCAATCTTGGAAAAATCCTTTATGAACCTACGATAAGAACCTGCATGGCCAAGATACAAACGAACTTCCCGCACATTTGTGGGGTAAGGCAAAGAGGCAACTATTTCAACCTTAGCTTTATCCACTTCAATGCCTTTCTCAGAAATCAAATGTCCTAACAATTCCTTGTTCTACCACGAAATGGTATTTTTCCCAGTTCAGCAAGAGATTTTTATCAATGCATCTTTTAAGGATTTTCACAAGATTCTCAAGGTAATTTTCGAATGATTTTCCAAAAACACTAAAGTCATCCATGAAAACTTCAATGAGATGCCCAATAAATTCGGAGAAGATACTTACCATACACGTTTGGAAGGTGGCAGGTGCGTTGCAAAGTCCGAATGGCATGCGTCTCCAAGCGAATGTGCCAAAGGGGCATGTGAAGGTCGTCTTCTCCTGATCCTCTGGAGCAATCGGGACTTGGAAGTAGCCAGAAAAACCATCCAAGAAGCAATAAAAGGGGTGGCCGGCTGATACACGTTAATTATGCATGTACTTAGGTCGATTTAGGATCATATTTTATATCATTTACGTGCATATTTAACCGGCATTCATTTATATTTATCATATTTGGGTCATTTGATGTGTTTCGACTTGTTTTGAAGTTAATTAGGTAATTTTATTCCATTTGGATGAAGTTCGAAGAAGAAACAAGTCAAATAGGGTTAAAATGGATGAAAAGGGAGTTAAAGAAGTAAAAGAACCAACACGGCCGCATCAAATATGAACACGGCCACGTCAAAAGTGGCCTAGAACATGGGAAAACGCACTGACAACCAACACGGCCGCGTCAAAATGTGTCCCGAAAGTAAAGTTTTATGTCAGCTTGATACACCTCTAGTAGTTTGGCCATATCCTGAGATCTACAACTTTGATTGAGGTGCAATTGGTGGCATTAGAAAGCTAATTCAAAGGGCTACAACTTTATCTGAAAGGGACAAATCCTAAAAACGACTGGAAGACCCTCAAAAATAGTTTGGAAGTCAGACCTGAAAATCTGCCTGAGCAAAACGGACGCGGCCGCGTCACAATGCCAACACGGCCGTGTCAGAAAGCCTTTTCTACGAGAATTTCCTAATTTTAATAGGATTTTGATCCTATCTTCCCAAATATTCGTTCCCAACTCTATAAAAAGGACCCCAAGCTTTAGAAATCAGGGGAATCAGATAGAAAACATCAAGAACATTAGTCACATCATCATTCTACCTAGAAGAAGTCTTGGAGGACAAAAAAGACGAAGATCATCGAGACGGAATCATCCGGGTTTAGTCGTTCTTTCCTAGTTTAATCTTTTACAATGTTTTTTGTAGAATTTTGTATTGGATTATTGCTAGGCATGAGTAGCTAAGCTATTCGTGTCCTAAGGTTAGAGAGTAGGGATTATTATGACAACATTTTGATTATGATTTAATTTATTAATTCCTTTCTTTATGTATTTATCTCTATGTTTGTGCTTATAACTAGATTTAGCTTGATCACCTAGATTTAGTAATTTATTTTAGCAATTCCGCTTCAAGAGGAGGGAATCGTTATCAGACTTATGACATAGAGCGCAGTTGTCTATGACTATGTAGGTCGTGGCTTAGGATCGTTTGGGAGTTATTAGGTTTAATTGACTCGAGAGGGTAATTAGCTTAATTAATCAATGGTTTAATCGCTTCGAGAGAAGGGTTAGATTATTGTCATGCCGCCTAATAAACAATAGAATTGGTAAATCTATAGGTTAATCATATTCAGCATTGAAGTAATATCCTGAAATTGAGGCCCTAGGATACCCTTTCTCATTGATTGTTAGTTCTTTTTGTTTGCCAAGTCATAAGTAACATAGTTATTCGTTACATTCCTCAATTTTGTTAAAATCAATCTTTTGCAATTTAGTATCTAGTTAGGATATTCCTAGAGTATAAAGGTATCGAACTACCTAAAACTATTCCTTGTGGGATCGACCTTGATTATCGCTACTACACCTACATCCGTACACTTGCGGAACACTAGGTTAGAAAACCGACGTGTCACCGGCCAATCTCTCTAGCATTTGGTCGATGAAGGGTGGTTGGAAATGGTCTTTCCTTGTTATAGTATTCAACTTTCTGTAGTCGATACAGACTCGCCAGCCGGTCTGTAGTCATGTAGGCATCATTTCCCCATCTTTTCCCTCTATGACTGTTATACCGGATTTCTTTGGAACCACCTGAGTCAGACTCAGAAATCTGCTATCGGATATGGGGTAGATGATTCCAACATCCAATAGTTTGATGACTTCTTTCTTGACTACCTCCATCATGGGAGGATTGAGCCTTCGTTGTGGTTCTCTACTTGGCTTCGCATCATCTTCGAGAAGTATGCGGTGCATGCATAAGGATGGACTTATCCCCTTGATGTCGGCAATAGTATTGCCTCCTTGTTCTGCTTGAGAACCTCAATGAATGCCTGCTCTTGACTGTGAGTTAACTTCGAAGAAATTATCATGGGTAATGTCTTGTCCTCCCCAAGGTACGCATACTTGAGGTGAGAAGGAAGGGCCTTAAGCTCGAGAACAGGTGCTTTGATTGTAGAAGGTAGAGCTTTTTCTTGTGATTTCGGCAGGGAAATGAACTTCCGTTCATATTTTGGTAGGAATGACTTTGGTGCACCCATTTGTGCCACTGGTTCCACCAATGCCTCATTGGTCTCCCAAGCCTCCTCTTTTTCCTTCTCCAAACTTCCATTTGGTCCCTACATGACAACTCAAACAACTCTTCCACGAGAGGGTCAATAACATCAATGGAAAATACAGAATGAACATCCTCCGGAAAACATATTGCATCAAAAAATATTGAAATTGACAATTTAACCATCAAATTCCATCATGAGGGTGCCCTCTCGGACATCGTTCTTGGTTTGGGAAGTATTTAAAAATGGTCTTCCCAACAAGATCGGTATGGACGTCGATGGATCGCCTTGCATGTCTATCACATAGAAATCAGCGGGAAACACGAGTTTATCAACTTCGACTAGCACATCCTCGATTACCCCATCAGGATATGAAGTACTTCGGTCGGCTAGTTGAATGACGACCCTTGTTTCCTTAAGTGGACCAAAATTTAAAGAATGAAAAATTGAATGTGGCATGACATTAATCGAAGCTCCTAAATCGAGCTTTGCACGTTCAATTCGATAGTTACCTATTTTGCACGGAATCATGAACATTCCAGGGTCTTTACACTTTGGTGGGAGTCTCTTTTGGAAGATGGCGGATACATTCTCTCCCATGATCACTTTTTCATTCCCTTTAAGCTTCCTCTTGTTGGTGCAGAGGTCTTTCAAAAATTTCGCATATTTGGGAATTCGCTTCACTGCATCTATCAGCGGAATATTTATCTCCACTTTTCTGAACATTTCCAGCATTTCTTTATCCCTATTTTTATCCGGACCTTCTTGATTTGGCTAGGGAATGGCAGTGGTGGAGTTTAAGAATTGACATATGGCTCCTAGACATCTCGGCCGAGATTTGGTTGTGTCTCGGCCGAGACAAGTGTGCAGCATTTTTCCCCTTCATGTAGGATTGCTTGATCTCGGCCGAGATGACTTGGTGTCTCGACCAAGACTATTGGACAGGGAATTTCCTTCTCTAGGTGAAGTGAGCCATCTCGGTCAAGATCTTGATGTATCTCGGTCGAGATTTCTTTCTCAGCATTTTGCTCTTCACTTTCGATTCTCCTCTCCCCGTTGGAATGATGCCTGGGCTTTTTAGGCTCTCCAAGCATCACCCCACTCCTTAGGGTGATTGCACTGACATTCTGGGGGTTTATCTCGGGTTGTGCCGGTAGCTTTCCACTTTGAGCAGTCTCCAGACGGGATACCACTGATGCTATTTGACTGACTTGATTTTCAATACTCTGGAACCTTGAACTTGATTCCTTCTGCAGTTGAAGCGTACTGGTTGCTAGGCTCTTGACTATGTCGGAAAGGGATGGATCAGAGGGTGCTAGTTCAGTAGGTTGCCTTTGCTGGAACATCCCCTTAGGGTAGGGGGGTCGATTGTGTCCACCTTGATCACCCTGTTGATGCATATTTGGACCTTGATTCCCATATTTCAAATTGGGGTGATCTCTCCACCCCGGATTGTACGACTGCGAATAGGGATCATACTTCCGGCTAGCCTGGTTAGGATTAAAATTATGAATTGCATTGGCATGAGCCTCTATTTCTTCTCCAAGAATAGGATAGGTATCAGTGGAGTGCTCGGTTATCTGACAGATTCTGCAGGGTTTTGGGGTAGAACTGCTCCCCGAAATCACTTTCTTCACCAGGTCGGTAAGCTGGTCTAATCTTTCTTCAACACTTGAATCGATAACATCTTTGACTCGCCTCACAGGCTCTCTACAACCGAAATGTTGGGTGTTGGCGGCCATCTTGGAGATCAATGCTCGAGCCTCGGTTGGGGTCTCATCGGCCAGAGCCCCTCCACTAGCTGAATCAATCATGTTCCGTTCAGTTATACACAGTCCCTCATACCAATACTGGATTAACAACTGTGGAGTGATTTGATGTGGTGGGCAGCTCCCTACAAGCTTCTTGAATCTTTCCCAATACTCATATAATGTTTCCCTCTGCATTTGCCTCACTCCACCAATTTCTTTTCGGATGGTGGTGGCTCGAGATGCAGGAAAATACTTTTCTAGAAACTGTGTTTCCATCTGATCCCATGTAGTAATGGAACCGGTGGCAAGTAGTAAAACCAGTCTCATGCCAGATCTTTCAGTGAGAAGGGAAATGCTTTGAGCTTAATTTGTTCTTCAGTCACCCTGGTCGGCTTCATGCTCGAGCATTCCACATGAAATTCCTTCAAGTGCTTGTGCGGGTCTTCCCCGGATAGCCCATGGAATGACGGCAGGCAGTGAATGAGCCCCGATTTGAGCTCTAAAGTGGTATCATTCCTGTTAGTGATTTCAACTCCCAAACACACAGCTAAACAGAATCTGGAAATCGCACAAAGATCAATCTGAAAACACACACTTAGTTCGGCCAGAGTTGTGACCGAACATAACTTGCGCAGAACAGGAAATATAAATGAATCACACACAAGTTTTACGTGGTTCGTTCAAGATGAACTACATCCACGGAGGCAAGGCACACCCCAATCCACTAAGAAATCCAATCAATTACAGAGAATACACTCAAGAAACAAAATGCCCAATTCTGGAACAAATTAGGGTAGAAAACCGTTCCCTCTCAAATACTCTCTCTAATCTAAGAAACTGGAAAATTGCTCGACGTAGTGTTGTTCTCCTTGATGAGAGCTTTACAATGATATAAGAATTGAAGCTCGAATGTAACCGTACAGAAAGTTCTAACTGAATCAAGTTGAGCTCAGCTACCGGACAAAAGTGACGGTTTTCTTCGTCACAAATCCTGAAACTAACTCGTCACAATCAGCGGTTATCCTCAACTGCCACGAACCCGGCTCACTCTGACCAGCTTTGCTTCTTGATGCTCAAACCCGGTCCAAACCTCCGGTTCTTCACCTCCTGAACCCGGTTCCACATTCCCAACACACCATATTACCAAGTATAGCTCACTTGATGAGATTGAACACTACCTCACAAATCTCCACCTCAATGAATCAAGTGTTCCTCTTAATGCCTCACCACTGCCTGTCTGTTATTGCTCTTCATGACATTGCTCAAGCTGCAGCAAGCTCGAGCAATGCTCCACTTTGTTTCCAGGTACACTCTTTGTAAGAAAATCAGCAGGATTATGCAATGTGTGTACCTTCTTCACCTCCACAGAACCAGAATCAATGATATCTCTAGCAAAATGTAACCTAACATCAATGTGTTTTGACCTTTCATGAAATGCTTGATGTTTCACAAGGTGTAGAGCACTTTGATTATCACAGTAGATTGCCACACACTTCTGCTTGATATCCAAATCTCTCAGAACCCCTTTCAGCCAGATTGCCTCTTTGATAGCTTCAGTTAGGGAGATATATTCTGCTTCTGTAGTTGATAGTGCCACAACTGATTGTTGTACACTCCTCCAGCTGATGGCTGTTCCAAATAAGGTAAACACAAATCCAGAAATGGATTTCCTTGTGTCTATGTTTGCTGCAAAATCAGAATCAGCAAACCCCTCCAATGCAACAGTACTTCCATCCACTCTTTTTTCAAACTTCAGTGACAAATTCACTGATCCTTTCAAATACCTCATCACATGTTTCAAAGCTTCCCAATGCTCAACTCCTGGATTTGACATGAACCTGCTTACTAAAGATACAGCATATGCCAAGTCAGGCCTGCTACAAATCATTCCATACATAAGACTTCCAACTCCACTTGCATAAGGAATATTGTTCATATGTATGATTTCCTCTTCAGTCTTTGGACATTGTTCTTTGGAAAGTTTCTTCTGTAGATTAACTGGAGTGGAGAGAGGTTTGGCTTCATGCATATGAAACCTCTCAAATACTTTCTGTAGATATTGCCTCTGAGATAACCAAAGCACTCCATCTTCTCTGTTTCTTAGAATGTTCATGCCCAAAATCTTCTTGGCTTCTCCCAGATCTTTCATGTCAAATTCAGCATTAAGTCTATCCTTCAACCATTGTACCCTCTTCTTGTTCCTGCTGGCAATTAGCATGTCATCCACATACAATAGAAGGAAAACTTTATCTTGCTTTGAACCTTTGTTGAAGTAAACACAACTGTCATAAAGACTTCTTACAAAGCCAACACTGATCATGAAGTCATTGAACCTCTTGTTCCACTGTCTTGGACTTTGTTTAAGTCCATATAGTGACTTCTTCAGTAAACATACTTTGTCTTCTTTCCCAGGAACAACAAAACCTTCTGGCTGTTTCATATATATCTCCTCATTGAGTTCTCCATGTAAGAAAGCTGTCTTTACATCCAGTTGTTGTAATTCCATGTCCTCTTGTGTGACTTTTGATAAAAGCAACCTGATTGAGCAATGCTTTACTACTGGAGAGAAAACCTCATTAAAATCAATTCCTTCTCTTTGTGTAAAGCCCCTAGCCACCAATCTTGCTTTAAACCTCACTTGTTTGGATCCTGCTGTCTCTAGTTTCTTCTTGTATATCCATTTAGAGCTTACTAGTTTCTGACTTTTTGGTTTATCCGCCAATATCCAGGTCTTATTCTTTTCCAGGGACTCCATCTCTTCAGTCATTGCCTGTATCCAGTGTTCACCTTCTTCACAGTCTAGTGCTTCTTTAAAACTACTAGGCTCTTGTGATTCCAGGTCTTCAGCAACACTCAAGGCATAATAAACACTCCCTGCTTGACCATAGAAATCAGGTTTGTTGATTGTTCTTCTAGGCCTGTCCCTTCCAATGCTGTATTCTCTGACATTTTGTGAAGGTCCAGTTTGTTCTTCTTCTTCGGATGATGAATCACTATCTTGTAGATTTTCTTGTGGTTGAGGTGTGTGATTATCTTCAGCAGGATGCTCCACCTGAATTGATATCACCTCTGTCTCTGTAGCACCATCAAATTCTTCCTTAGAGCCTGTAGAAGAGTAAGCCATCACATTCTCATTAAACTTTACATCTCTACTTGTGATTATCTTCTGATTTCCCTTTTCTAAGAACCACAATCTGTAGCCCTTTATTCCATCCGGATATCCAAGAAATACACATCTTAGAGCCCTTGCATCTAGCTTGTCTTGCTTAACATGGACAAAAGCAAGACACCCAAACACCCTTAACCCTTCATAACTTGGTTTCTGTCCACTCCACACCTCTTCAGGTGTTTTGAACCCAATCACTGATGAGGGTGACCTGTTAATGAGATAACATGCTGTAGCAATGGTTTCCCCTCAAAATACCTTTGGTAACCCAGCATCCAACAGCATACACCTCACTCTTTCAAGGAGAGTCCTGTTAAGTCTCTCAGCAACTCCATTCTGTTGAGGATTCATTGGAACAGTCCTGTGTCTCTTGATTCCTCTTTCTTCACAGAAGTTTGTAAATTCAGTAGAGAGATATTCCAGTCCATTATCAGTCCTAAGGTGCTTCAGCTTCTTCCCTTTGACATTTTCCAGTTGAATCAACCAAGTTTTGAACTTATGAAAAGCATCACTCTTGTTCTTCATCAACATGATCCACACCTTTCTGCTGTAATCATCAATCAAGGACATGAAATACCTTGCACCACCATGAGATTATGTTCTTGCAGGACCCCATATGTCAGAGTGAACATAATCTAATGGCTCTTGAGTTGTGTGAACACCATTTCCATAGGGCAGCTTCTTGGATTTGCCCAAAGCACACTGATCACAGAACTCCAGTTCTTGATTTCCCATATTTCCAATTACTCCACTTCTTGACAGTTCCTTCAATCCTTTCTCTCCTATGTGTCCAAGTCTCTTGTGCCATTTAGCAAGCTCAGAACTGCTCAAGACCATATCCACACTTCCAACAACAGGTGAACCAATCAAGATAAACAATCCATTATGCTGTCTACCTTTTATCACCAATTTCCCATGTTTTGTGATATGCAAGAATCCATCTATAGAGCTAAACTGACACCCACTAGTTACTAAAGAACCGAGAGATAAAAGATTTCTTTTAAGGCCAGGAACATATCTTACATTTGAGATGACTCTGACCACACCATCAAACATCCTTATGCTCACTGATCCAACTCCTTTGACCTTGCATGATTGGTCATTTCCCAGGAGAACATTTCCACCATCTTCTCTCTTCAGTTCATCAAACCATGACTGGTGTGGACACATATGAAAAGAACAGCCTGTGTCCAAGACCCATTCCTTTACCATTCTTGATTCACTAACATTTAATACCTCTGGAGGATCTTCTTGATGATCAATAGCAGCAGCTTCTGCCCCTTGATTTCCACCTTTCTTATTTCTCTTAGGACAGTCCTTCTTCAAGTGACCTGGCTGCTTGCACTTGAAGCATTTCCTCTTCTCAACCCAGTCATTCCCCTTCTTCGGATTAGAATCCCCTGACTTTGGATCCTTAGCATTCTGTCCCTTCTTGCCTTGCCAAGGTTTCTTGAATTTGACATTCAAACCTTCTCCAGATTGCACCATGCCTTTATCCCCTTGAGTCTGGAAGCATTTGGACCTCAGAGCCTTCACTATTCCATCATAAGATAGCTGCTCATCTCTCCCATACATCAAGGCATCCTTAAAGCTTTCCATGGATTTTGGAAGAATGTTTAACACCATCAATGCCTTGTCATCCTCCTCCAATTTCACATCCAGATCTTCCAATTCTTCAATCATCTTAATGAACTCATCAAGTTGATCAGAAATTACCTTGTCTTCAGTGATCTTGAAGGCCAACATCTTCTGCTTCAAGAACAGCTTGTTGGAAACTGACTTTGATTGATACAGTTCTTCCAATCTCCTCCATGCTTCTGAGGAACTCTTGTATCTTGAGACCTCCCTCAACGGTTTATCACCCAAACATAGGAAGATAAGACTTAGGGCCTTCTTATCCACTGATGCAAACTTGGATTTCTCAGTTTCTTCCCATGAATCCAGAGGTATCAATGCAAGATCAAGGCTATTGTGAACCAATACTGCATTCATCTTCATCTTCCACAATGTGAAATCATTCCTTCCTGTGAACTTCTCAAAATCCATCTTCATACCAGTCATTCCTTCCCTTCTTCAAGCTGTGAGAGTTGAGTTTCCGACAGACGGCGCCACTTGTTAGTGATTTCAACTCCCAAACACACAGCTAAACAGAATCTGGAAATCGCACAAAGATCAATCTGAAAACACACACTTAGTTCGGCCTGAGTTGTGACCGAACATGACTTGCGCAGAACAGGAAATATAAATAAATCACTAACAATTCCCTATCTCCGGGAATGTAATACACAAGGGTTCGTGTGCAACCCTTGTGTTGGCAAGTTCCTTCATGGTTCTTTCCTGATTCTGCTCACTAGCCATATCTTCCAATTCAATCTCCTAATCTCTATACTCAAGGTTTCAAATGATCCTCGGGCCTCTTCAAGTAACCTTGCTCTTCTCCTCAATAACCTTTCCATTTCAACTATCTCTGGCTCGTATAGAAGTCCTTTTTCCCCTTGGGAATGTAAGAACATTAACTACCTATGCAAAAATAAGAAAACTAGATAATATCAGATTACTAGATAAACAGGAAATAGATAAGCTACTAATAAACTAAACATAATGCTTGAACAAATAAAACATTACTATTCTTATCACCGTTCCCCGGCAACGTCACCAAAAATTTTGTACATGTCGAATGTCGCACCAAATTAAATAGTATATATATAGATGAATATATATATATATATACTAAAGCTTAACCTAAAACTCTAACCAGTAGAATGATAAGTAAGGGTCGATCACACGAGGAACGGCAGTCTAATATTGTTTTAATATGTCAAGCAATTGTAAAATTCAAATAAGAACAAAAGCAAACAACGAAAGCAATAAAGATGGGTGTGGGGGGGGGGGGGTTTGTTTGTCAAACTATAAACTATCAATAACTATTAGGAACAACTATTTAACTATGATCAACTAAGCTTAAGATTCAATTAACAAAAGATAGCAAGATAGATAGATTGATTTTTGGATTTTTAAAGTATGATTAAAGTATTCAACCCTTAATCAAGTATCCCCTTGTTTCAAATAATCTATGTAATTAATGTCATTAATCAATTAGTTAGCCATGGAACTCCTACTCCAAGATTGATAACAACCTCTATCAATCCAATTGTCTCTTAAGTATGATTAATCAAAATAAGCTCTTCAATTAATCCTACTCAACTTATTAAATTCTAAAACAAGCTCTTCAAGAATCAATAGTCGAGTGCTTTACGACTTAAGACAATGGAGTAGATTTGACATAGAACTCATAAGCTCGGATCTAGTGATTGAAATCTATCTTATCCCCAATAAAATGAATCTATTGTTTACTACCCGGGAATCGAATTCATAACAATTATGGATTATAAACTCAATTCTAGAAACACACTAACAAATATTCAAATGGATGATCAAACCACAATCCAATTCATAAGTGTGAATCAATAATACCAAATAACATAGAAAATTCCAAAGACATAATCCAATCGATCAACGACAGTAGAAATTACATAAACATTCTCAATCCAAGGTTCAACTAATGATCAAGGGCTGAAATAAGGGTGCTAGCCACCCATTACACCTAATACAATCAGTAAATCAAAGGAAATACAATAAGACATGATAAAATTGTAGAAGAAACCAAGAACTTGGGTAGAAAGAAAGAAAAGACTCCAATCTCCTTCCCAATGTAGGTCTTGAGGATGATGGAGGCGTAAAAATATGTTATTCAATGTCCCAAGATAGGTTAATTTTGAAATTGATGATATATATATATATATATATATATATATATATATATATATATATATATATATATATATATGGGAAGAGTTGTTACTTCAGTTTAAGGCAAAATCGCGTTAAAAAATTTAACACAGGGCAAGGAATCTCGACCGAGATGCAAGTGTGTCTCGGCCGAGACTTGAAAAAGGGCTTTTTCAAATTGTAAAACGAGAAATGATCTCGGCCGAGATTGGGTTGTATCTCGGCCGAGACGTAAAAAAGGAAATTTAGGGATTTTTAGGGTTAGGATTTTCTCGGCCAAGATTGGGTTGCATCTCGGCCGAGATCTTCTTCTATTGAATTTTTTACTTTTCCCTGGAGAGGTATCTCGGCCGAGATGCAATATCCGTCTCGGTTGAGATCTTCAGTCTCTCAAGATTTCAGGATTTCCTTGGAGGGGTATCTCGGCCGAGATTTGTGCCCTGTCTCAGCAGAGATCAATCCTTCAGCCCTATCCCTTGTTACCTCGACTGATCCTTCGACTCCGCGATCATTTGATGTTCTTTTTCGATCCTTTGGCACCTGTTTTAACACATAAACACCACAAACACATTATTTTGCCCACGAGAATACAAAAGCACTAAATACACGTGATTGTGCACATTATTGACACTAAAATGACACTAACAGTGCCCTAAAGTGCGTGCACCGGACACGTGTACCAGCTTCACTATAATGGAAAAGAGAGTTAGGATCTGTACCTTGTGAGGACCCCCCATGTGTCCTCACATTTGGGTTTGGAAGTATCAACATCAACCTTGTCAGGGTGCTTTGTGAGAAGGTGTTTTGAATAAGTGCCATAACCACCACCATGAGGCATTGTGTAGTCCTTGCCACAATAATGGCAAACCACCTTGGTTTGTGTAAGGAATGTATTTCCTAGTGAAGTGAATGTGAAGATTGGGCTCTTTGAAGCCGCTTGGCCCCCCAAGTCGTAGGTGGACCTCGACCTCTCCTGCCACGCCTCCTAGAGCCAGAAGATTGAGATCGGCCTTCTTGTTGGCTCTCTTGAGATGGCCTCTCTTCATTAAAGTCGGCATAGGAAATGGGCATTCACTGCTCCAATATTAATACACAAACATAGTTAGATTTTTAGAAGTAAAAAGTGTGTTATTAAAATTAAATTATACTAACTAAAACTTGTAAAATGTAACAACAATAAAAATATATATTACTAGTCACAAATAAATATAAAGTATGATAGTAAATATAATATAGAAATCACTACTAGTAATAGTATACTACTACTAAACTTTGCTAAACAAATTAAATTTGAGTACTAGTTCAAAACATTTTAAAATACTAATAGAAAAAAATTAAAGTGTCAAATTTACTGTTACAATTTTCAAGTAAAGAACAAAAAATACAAATGCCTAAAGCATCTGTAATGTCCAAATCGATTGGAATATCATCCAAGTTGATGTGTTCCTCATCCACAAGGTTGAAGAAGCTTGGGGGAGGAGGTAAAGAAGCTGAATCACCACCTTGACTATTTATTTTCAAGGTTTCCCGATAAGAAGACATTGATCCGGCACTACTACTTTCATTTTTTTTTATATAGTTGAAGTAGAAACTAATTGAAAATTGAAGAACACAAATAGCATGCAAGAAATTCACTAGAAATTGGTAGAATGCAAGAGATTGAGAGAGAGAGAGAGGGATGAGAGTAAGGTGTGAAAAAATTGGGACTGAAAGGGGGTATCCATAGAGTTTTTAAGGTAGAAATAATTAAAAAAAAAAAATTAAAAACACCCCCATCCCCCCTACACAATTCTGCCGCTTAGCTCTTTCTCAAATGGCCAGTTGATTGTGGCCATTAAATTTCAATGGCCACTTAATCTCGGCTGTCAGATTTTAAAAATAAATTCAAAGGGTTCGAACCGGCGGTTCCAGTTGTGGAACGCCGGTTATGCCCCAATAGTCCTCTAATCTCAGCCGTTTATTTTCAACGACCACTTAATACTGGTCGTCCACGTGGAAATTTAAAAAAAAAAATATTGCGAACCGCCGGTTCACGGTTTAGGCAATGCTGGAAGACACCAACCCTAAATTCAAACGGGTTTGGTGCCGGTTCAGAACTGGAACCATGGTCAACGGTTCCGGGACTTTTGACCACCTGTATGAATCGTGGTGGTTCGATGGTTCCCGAACTGGTCGAACACCTCTACCTTCATGTACACCTTAGAATCTTTCCTTTTTTCTAGTGCACTAAGAGCAGGTTGCTTCCTAGGTTGGAGTGATCTTTGGCAGTTCCTCTTGGCCTTGTGTAGAAGCATGTGAGCATCGAGCTTAGTCTTATGTTGTTTACTCTTGGGTTGATGTAGGATGTTACTGCATCTAGTAGCCGAGATTTGTTGCATGTTGTTGTTTCCTACTGCATTGTCTCCTGGTGTGCTTAATTACAGTAGTTGACATCCTCATATCAGGTATACTGCTTGATTCCTGTCTACGCTTCTCTCTTGGGATATTCTCTATCCTTCTAGGTATTCCTTTATATTGTTTGGGGAATGATTGTGTCTCAAACGTACTTACTGCTTGAACATCAGTAGAAGTACTTGCTGCTTGACGATTAGAAATTATATTAGAGAATCCTATCCTTGCCAAGTCAGATAAGTTTCTCTGAAAGACATGATGGTTGACATCCATTTCTTTATCTTCTCAGCCTGCAGGTCAATGACATCTTCAGCTTACTTACTTCCTCTCGAAGAAAACAACAGTCAATTGCTTCAGCTGTAAGTTTTCCAACTTCAACTGTAAGCACTGCATTTTCTCCAAGAAGTTGCATGTCTCAGCCTTCAGCTCTTCATATGACTTATTGAATAGATTAAAGATAGCCATAATCTCTCTAAACGAAATGAGTATCTAATCTTGATGAGGTACAATGAGAATATACCTCTACATAATCGTCAATCTCTTTCGCCATATGGCAAACCAGTGCTTCATTGTCAGAATATGAAGAGTCAGCGTCAAAGTCTGAATCTTCACATGTTTTAGGTTCCCTTGATGACAATGTACAAATTTGATGGCTTCTGCACCACTCAAGAGAGACATTAGCTAAGTTTTCTCTTTCATCCTTCTATCTCGTCTTTGCTTGTGAATTTCCACAGGATACTTGTACACTTTGGGATACGAAGACACTTCTGTTCTAAGTTAAAAATTAGTAGAAAAAGACTCAAGCCCTTTCTTTTTTCCCTTTTCGTTTTCAAATTTTCAATAATTGGTTAAAAGTTGTAATTTGTAACTAGTAAGATGTAAATTTGGAGAATTAAAGTTGTAAGTTTGTGATTGAATAGATATTGATTATTTTTGTAATTTTCTCCTTACTTAGATCAGAATTTAGTATTATCAATTTGTAATTGTAATTTGTATTATTGTAAGTTGTAAATTACCAATTAATTAAAGGTGTGTCATTCTTTAATAAGGTCTCTCTTTCTTTGTTTGATTCTCAAAGTATATCTATTACAACTTCACAAGAATTTTTTTTAAACAACTAAACTAGAAAAAAAAAAAATTTGAAGAACCATCGGTTTGCTAGTTCCAAACTATAACTGAATCTGCAGTATAGGTAGTTCAATTTCAGTTCCCACCCATTGCGGTTCCAGAACCGCCAGTTCTGCCAAAACCGGTTGAACACCTGGTGCCTGAGCAAGTTGGCCCAGAAAAAAAAAAAAAATGCTACTCTGTGTTTCAATAAGAAATGGGCTTCAAGAAAGACTAATTCCCAAGGACCTATTAAGCAATGAGTACCTAAGTGTATTTTATCACTTTGCAGGGCAAGTTATCAACTGGATTAGTGACATCTGGTACATCGACAGCCGGTGTGCTAGACACATGATAGGCAACAAGAAGTCTCTAAAGGATTTTAAAGACTGCAAAGGACCTAAGGTGGTGCTTGGAGACAATGTCAGGGGCATCACTAAAGGTGTTGAGAATTTCTCTAAAGGCAAAGTCAGCATAGCAGATGTCTACTTTGTCGAAGGCTTACAATACAATCTATTGAGCATAAGCTAGTCCTATGATAAGTGACATTCAGTAGAGTTCACTTAATGGAAATGCTTAATAAGAGATGCTAAGTCTAACCAAATAAAGCTCAAAGTACTAGAAAGGGTAACATCTATCTAGCTAACTGGGAATCTACTAGAGGACAACTCTCCTACTTCAAAGCTAAAATCACTCCTGAGCTCAGCTGGCTATAGCACAAGAGGATGTGTCATCTAAATTTTAAGACAATAAAAACAAAAAAAAAAAAAAAAAGAATAAACTAGCGCGAAAAGGGTTAGTAAGAGGATTACCATATGTAGCCTAAAGAAAAGAGAGTGTGTGATCAGTTATGCAAAAGGTGGTCTAGGCGGCCACCTAGGCGTTAGGCGGCCCCTAGCCGCTCTGATTTTGCCCAAAATGGTGTTGCTAGGCATTTTTCAGCCTGGGCGCTACCTAGGCGGCCTGGGCAGTCCGAGGCGGTCCGAAGCGGTTTTCATTTATTTTATTTTTAAAAAAAATGACGTCGTTTTCGATTCAGCCCCCAAAATTAGGGCTTCATAGTATCTGAAATTCACAATTCAAATCAAAACGTTATTACTTGTTACTCCCCTTGTCGTTTTCTTTTTCAAAATCACGAGCTCACTATGAAGGATTGTAGTGCTATATCTTCTGTATTTTATTTTTTATACTATTTTTTAAATTAATAACTAATAAAAAATGTAAAAAAAAAATCCTGGGCAGCATAGGTGCTAGGCGGCCAGAAAACTCTCCGCCTCCACTTTTCGCCTTCTGCAACCTTGTGTGGTATACATGCTTAAAGAGCAAACATATCAAAAAGTCTTCCAAAGACAAGCCTCTAAGATCATCTCACAAGCTCCTGCACCTACTACATATGGATCTCTTTGGACCCACTAAACTAGTAAGTATGAGTGGGATGAAGCACTCACTAATAGTAGTAGCAGCACCAGCACCAGCACCAGCACCAGTAGTAGTAGTAGTAGTAGTAGTAGTAGTAGTAGTAGTAGTAGTAGTAGTAGTAGTAGTAGTAGTAGTAGTAGTAGTAGTAGTAGTTAGTAGTAGTAGTAGTAGTTAGTAGTAGTAGTAGTAGTAGTAGTTAGCAGTCGTAGTAGTAGTAGTAGTAGTTAGTAGTAGTAGTTAGTAGTAGTAGTAGTAGTAGTAGTCGTAGTAGTAGTAGTAGTAGTCGTAGTCGTAGTAGTAGTCGTAGGTGGTGGTAGTAGTCGTAGTAGTAGTAGTAGTAGTAGTAGGTGAAATAGGTGGTAGTAGTAGTCGTAGTAGTAGTAGTAGTTGGTGGTAGTAGTAGTAGTGGTAGTAGTAGTAGTGGTAGTAGTGGTAGTGGTAGTAGTGGTAGGAGTAGCAGTAGTAGCAGCAGGAGCAGCAGCAGCAGCAGCAGCAGTAGCAGCAGCAGCAGCAGCAGCAGCAGTAGCAGTAGGAGCAGTAGTAGTAGTAGTAGTAGTGGTAGTAGTAGTAGTAGTAGTAGTAGTAGTAGTCATAGTAGTCGTAGTAGTAGTAGTAGTAGTAGTCGTAGTAGTAGTAGTAGTAGTAGTCGTAGTAGTGGTAGTAGTGGTAGTAGTAGTCGTAGTAGTCGTGGTGGTGGTGGTCGTGGTGGTGGTCGTAGTGGTGGTGGTGGTCGTAGTGGTAGTGGTGGTGGTGGTAGTGGTGGTGGTGGTAGTAGTAGTGGTGGTGGTGGTAGTAGTGGTAGTAGTGGTCGTAGTAGTAGTAGTAGTCGTAGTAGTAGTAGTAGTCGTAGTGGTGGTAGTGGTGGTGGTGGTGGTAGTGGTGGTAGTAGTGGTGGTAGTGGTGGTAGTGGTGGTAGTGGTGGTAGTGGTGGTGGTCGTAGTGGTGGTCGTAGTGGTAGTGGTAGTGGTAGTGGTCGTGGTAGTCGTCGTGGTAGTGGTGGTAGTGGTGGTCGTGGTGGTCGTGGTGGTCGTGGTGGTAGTGGTGGTAGTGGTGGTAGTGGTGGTGGTGGTGGTGGTGGTGGTAGTAGTCGTAGTAGTCGTAGTAGTCGTAGTGGTAGTAGTGGTGGTGGTGGTGGTGGTGGTGGTGGTGGTGGTGGTGGTGGTCGTGGTGGTAGTGGTGGTAGTAGTGGTAGTAGTGGTAGTGGTAGTAGTGGTAGTAGTGGTAGATACACTTGATTGACTTTGTTCCTAGCCAAGAAATCATATACTCAGAAGAAGCTCCCAGACCTTATGAAGCGAATTGAGAATGAAAAATGAAAAAGGCCTCAACAATGTCAAGATCAGATAGAGGTACTGAATTTACTAATAAGTTCATAGAGAGTTTCTGCAGCAGTAAGGAATTCATCATGAGTAGTCAACTGCAAGAACTCCTCCGCAAAATGATGTAGGAGAAAGAAGGAACTGCACATTGAAAGAAGCTGTTAGAACCATGATTGTTGAAGCACAACTGCGAAAGAGATTTTGGGCTAAGGTAACCAACGCAGCATGTTATAAGTAGAACATATGCCTTATCAACAAAGATCTGGATAAGACACCTTACGAGTTATGGACTGAAAGAACGCCTAACATATCATACTTTTGTATCTTTGATTGTAAATGCTTTGTGGTGAACAATGGGAAGGAACATGTATATGCTTTTGATGTTAAATCAAACGAAGTAATTTTGGAATACTCCTCTATAAGCAAATCATTTAGAGTTAGAACACTTGTGATGGAAGACTCGCCACATGTGGTCTTTGATGAACCCTACTGCAACCCATAAGGAATTGAAGGGATGACAATAGGGAGCATAGTAACTTCACTGTATACCAGATGGATATGAAGAATGCAATCCTGAATGGACTTCTATCTGAAGAGGTCTATGTTGAACAACCACCAGGGTTTGATGACTCAATTGGTGATAGAGTGTACAAGCTAAAGAAGGCACTGTATGGCCTTAATCAAGAACCTTGAGCTTGGTCTGACACTCTTTCTCAATATCTAGTCCAAAGCGAATTTATAAAGGTGTTGAAAAAACCTTATTTAGGATCAAGGATGGCAAGAGTACATTGTTAGTGCAAATTCATGTTGATGATATTATCTTTGGGTTAACTCACAAGGAACTTTCATGGAGTCCAAGTAAGATAGTTAGATGATGGCATCTTCAACAATCAAGTCAAGTACTCAAAGGAACTACTCAAGAAGTTTAGGAAAGATAACTCAACCTCTGTAAGCGTTCCTATGAGTACAGTAACCAAACTTGACAAATACGAAGATGGAAAGGATATTGATATCATACAGTATAAAAGACTAATTGGCTCACTTCTGTATCTTACAGCAAGCAGACCTGACATCTTATTCGATGTAGGAGTTTGTGAACGATACCAAGCAACACCTAAGGAGTCTCACTCCTAGCAGCTAAGAGAATCCTGAGGTATCTAAGGGGTACAACTGGGGTAAGGCTGTGGTACCCAAGAGATGGAGGATTCAAGCTCAAAAGATACTCAGATTCTGACTTCGTTGGCTGCAAGATTAACCGCAAAAGCACGAGTGAAACTTGTCAATTTCTTGGAAATAGACTAGTCCTATAGTTTAGCAAAAAGTAGCAATCTATTGCAACAGCTACAACAAAAGTGGAATACATCGCTGCTAGAAGTTGTTGTGCACAAATATTGTGGATGAAATAGCAAGTGAAGGACTATGAGATACTCGAAAGTGAAACTCCTATAATATGTGATAACACTATTGCGATTGCTATCACACACAATCCAGTTTTTCCCTCTCGGAGCAAGCGTATAGAACTTAGATACCATTTCATCCATAATCATGTGGAAAATAAGGATGTCAAACTTGAAAAGATACCCAAAGACATACAATTAGCTGATATCTTCTCTACACCTCTATGTGAGTCTCATTTCAATATGATTAAAACCAAATTAGGGATGCTACTTATGTAGGAAAAACCCTTGTAGGAAAGTTTGTTGTTGGTGTAAGCATGAAAACAAACTTTGAACAGTTAATCAAAAGGTTATTGTAACCCTACTGGAGTGAGGGGGAATGTTGTATGTATTGCATGGTGATACGCTGCATACTGCAAGCAAGAAATGCTATAAGAAGGATGGGACTAGACAGCTCATGGTGATTCATGAAAATGCCTACAGTAGGAAACACAATAAGGTAGTAAGCTGACATACGGTGATTCGTTGAAGCTTACTACAGTAACCTCACTATGACACAAATATTGTAAGTATTTAATGTCTACAGCATTTGAAACGTACTGCATCCTTGCTATACATTAATAATTTCTCGTAGCATTTAGTGTGTTGAACCTTAAAGTTTTTAAAATGGAAAAATATACCTTTTTTCCCGCATTTAATGCACACGTCATTTACTGGGCCGCAACAGTAGCCTTTTCGCTGACGTAATTATGGCGGTTTGTATTTGACCAATGCACCCATTAAATCCCAACCACTGGTTCAAATTCATTTTCCCATCAATGAATATGAATCGTTTAAATCGTCCTTGCCAAGTGAACCAAGAATTATTTCTGATTATCTATTGTGATTAAACCTAAACTTAGAAACTTTTTTGATCATATCTTTTTTAGAAGAAACCCTAAAGATCCAATTTTTAGATCTTCAAACCTTCTTCTCAAACAAGCTTCAATGGAAACCCAGAAATTTACACCAATAAAAAAGAATCCTTACTTTATTGAAGGACGTCTTGCCTCTCTCCAGTATCTTAGGATATATATGGCGGAGAGAAACTGAGGATCTTAGTTAATCGAGACAATAAGGTGGAACTTATCGTCGAATCACCTGTCTTTCTTTATTAGTGCACACCCACCAAGATACCAAGAGAGCTTGGTAGAGTAGTTCTACACAGCTGCATAGGTCACCCGTGATCAAAGGGTGAACCATCCACCATAACATGCATTGTGGCAGGGAGTAGGGTTGAGATCACTCCTTGCATACTCGCCGAGATCTATAATATGTCGAAGGAAGGGATCACTCCGACGTAACTGAATATATATGGTGTGGATTTACTGCTTGAATGTTGGAAGATTTTTACAGGCGATCATCAGGCAGTAAATGTGCATGAGTCTTGTACCAAGGTCACTTTTCTCCCGGAGTTTGAGTTTTTGCACGATATGTTTGGCCGCAACATAGAGTATAAAACTAGGAGTTATGACAAGTATACCTGTCCCAGATTCCGCTTGATGATAGCAGTGTGGAAAGAGGAACCAATAAACTAGCCATTGTTTCTCTTCACTCGTGTAGTGGAGGAGGAAACTAAGACGAAGGCACACAAGTTCTACGAATCATGCTCAACTATGTTTTGTATAGTCTCAGTTTCGGCATTGTTGTAGGTGTGGAACTAGGGAACAACAAGTGGATTGGTGGTACATAGGAAGATACCAAGTAAAGGGAATAAGAAGGAAAGGTCACCCTAGTGCCTACTGCTGTGATTAGCAAAAACAAGGCCATTTCATTGAAGCATGTTTCCCTGAAGAGATCTCAATGGTTGAGACCTGCAAATGATCAATCATTTCTTCTAGGACCGCTGAAGACGAGAAAGTGGAAGAGAGCAGCGATGAGGATCAACCTCTACAGAAGAATAAAATGAGGCTAGTCAAGGCCCATCTCAAGAAAAGCACTGTCAGGCAACTCTTTGATGAGCCTGAGACAACACCCTCATCACCATGATCTGCTTCATCTGATCATGAGTCAGTACATGTAATGCAGGATCAAGAGTGCACAATTCCTGATGCCTATGTTATCTTCTCTATCCCACCTCTGAGTCAGCAATCACCCGTTGCTACCTCAGCAACCCAAAGACGAGGCACCAGAAGAAGCTTTGAATTGGTCCAACAGTTGTTGATTCCAGCAAAGGACCCATCAAGCAGCCCCCAGCACACATCACATGCAGAGGTCAAACCCTTTGCAGTAGGTGATGAACAATGTACAGCAGGAGATGAACTTAGACCTGTTGCTGACCAAAATGTTGCCCCTCCCCAACTAGAGGGAAATCATCTGATCAAGGAGCTATTGGAGAAGGAGATGGAAAGATACCACAAACAACGTACAAATAGGGTAAGGATGTACTTTGCCATCTTGGATTGGTTGGATTGGGGTGAGGAAGAAAAATTGGTCGCCACTTGGGCTTTATGTGAAGACATAGCTGAACTGACCTCCAAGACATTAGTGATTGCATTACAGGCATAAGAAGGGCGTGCCTGCTAGAGAAGACAGCCTTGAAGCGCCCTGCTAACGACGTGAATCCGATGGTGAAGATGAAATTAATGATCCTAAGTTGCTTCGTCAAGTGATGGAGCACATCTGAATAGATACCAATCGGAGACACGAGAATCATGTGGAAAAAGAACCAAGAAGCTCGTCGTAGAAAGCCACAGACGATTCTACAGTAGTACAAGCAACTGCTGCAGAAAGTTCTGAGAAAGATCGAATTCCAGTATCTGCTGTAATCAGAACTAGGCAAGATGCTAATAAAAATCTACTGTAACGGAGGACGCTATAGACAAGGCAACAAAAACCTCTCAGAGTGCCCATGAAGGTACTACAAACGAGGAACAAGTAGCTAAGGCAAATGCTGCAAAAGCCAACAAGGTTGTAAGCACTTCATAGATTGTCGATGAACATACTGAAGGAGGGATTGCAGTAGACAAGGCAGTATCCATCTCTCATACACCAAGTGTACATGAGACAGGTAGAAGTAGAAATAGAGCAGGAAAATCCTTCATCCAAAGAGATTGATAGATGGAGCATGGCTCAAATTCTTAGATGTTTTGAGTACCTACCGGACGAAGGGAAGGACAAAAATGTCAAAGGAAGTACTGGAGAAAAGCTATGAGCATACTCAAAAGATCTACAAGCTGGTAGACTTCTATTTCAAATTGAGCTTAATGGAGCGAAGTGGGAACATTACAAAACTTCCCCTTTTGATGAATGGTGGTTGCTGGAAGATCTAATGCCAGAAGTGTTGCACAAATACATAAACTTTGACTAGATAATGTACTCTGAGTGGTGGAGGTACACTGAGAATGATCCTGACAGATCTAGAAGAAGTAGGGATCTGAAAGAAGAAGATAGAGCAAGAGGAAACATGTATGCCAAGTTGCAATTCAAGAAACGTTATTGGAAAAAGAAAAGAACTGTTGCTAAGTAAAAAGATTATGTACACCTCTTAAAGCTCTTGATGTAAGATTGTTTTTTATTGCATGGACTGAATTTAAACTGTAATAGGTAGCATATCTAATGAAAACAATTATCATTATTGCTAAATGATTACAGCTCAAGTCTTGCATTATACCTACTTCATATATCTACCATTTGATAATTATCTTTTTTGAACTAACGGTTTGTTGTCATGTGACTCTAAGTACTTTAATTTCTTAGATTTTTGGCATCATAAAAAATGGGTAAATTATTAGGAAATTTATGTTTAGTTTTGATGACGACAAACCTCAACGTAAAGTAGGAACTAGTGCCCCCACAATTTCTGTAATCTTTGTAATAGTTAGGGCTAGTACTACTTAGACAAGGTCATATCAACCATACATCAAAGACATCTAGGTTACAGGCACCAAGGAAGTTTAAGAAAGCAGTAATGAACCAGAGACTACAGTGACCATGTAGTAAGGTCGCTTATGTTTTCCTAGCATGCAACATTGCTTGTAGCAAGGAAGATCCAACCAGCAAGCAAGCAACAACAATGTCAATACTGTAAAAATCATAAGTCAAAGTCAGAGCTTCGATAATCAGTAGTAAAGCCATTAGAGACAAGATTCAAATCTTGTATTGACTATCCAATTACACGGGGACACGTAACTGATGAAAAGAAAAAGCAACACTGTAACACTAACATCAAGCCGCAACCAATCTGAACTAATCTCTATAGAAAGGACAAATGGTTCTAAAGCCGTACGAGGAGCATTAAATGTCAACGGAAATATTTCTTACTCTTCAAATAGAATAAATCCCAACAACTATAAATACAAGAAAATGGAGGACGAGCAAAGGCTATCGTATATGCTTCGCATTAAGCACTCAAGCATTCTAATTCAAAGCTTTAAAGCGTACATCACTCTGATAATCTTACAAGTGGTTGTGTCAAATATACAAGAGCAGGCAGCAAAGAATTGAAGTGAAGATTCAAGTTGCATCAAGATTCTCAAGTCAAGCTAGCTCACAAGCTTTATCTTGGTCCTAATCCTTCTCATTAAGGAAGCTTGCCGACATATCAACTGATATTCAAGTTTAGAGGCACCTACGAGAAGTTGAAGAAAAACTTTCCTTAAACCAATGTAACGAGTGATTTTTTAACGGGGAGTCTTCGTTTTAATCTGAGATATAAAGTAGACAGGTGTTTTGAGGAACATGTGTATAGAGAGGAGTAGCCTTTTGAGGATAGGCAAAACTACTATAAGGAGCTAAGTTGGACTTAGACTTCAACGTAGCAAAGTTTGTATTGTGTAAACAGCTTAGCGAATTTCCCTGTGTGAGGGAAGAGTGGACGTAGAAGGATGACCCCTACCTTCGAACCACTATAATCTGTGTGTCTATTTTCTTACTCTTTTAATTACTATTACTAGCATACTATTTACGTATTACATTAATTTGTAGGAAAATGGATCTGCATTATTCTGCTGCATAAAACTCTACCGGAGCATTGCTTACTATAAGTAACTTAAAACTAGTCTGCTTTGTGTCTACTGCCTTAAGATTGCTTAATGTACGACCTCTGTTGTAAGAACTAGTTTCTTACAGTAAGTGGTAGCGTCGTTTCCTACTACCAAATTAAATTGTGTATGAAGAATACACATAAACCTTACCGACTATCCTACTTAGTAGAATGGTAAATAAGGGTCGATCCCACAGGGAACGGCCGAACAGTTTTGATTACGATGTCAACCAGTTTATGATTAAGAATGCAAGAAATAAATACTTAAGAAAGCAATAATGGGGGGGGGGGGGGGGGTTGATGGGAAACTAACAATCTATTAGTGACAATTAAAAGCAAATAGACACAATTAAAAGAAACAAGTACTCAAAAACAATAGAAGGGATCTTTTTCGGTTTTAGTTTTCAAATAGTAAAGCAAGTCACCCTTGATCATGCTTCCCCTTGGTCTTGAACATTTGATGCAACTATTGTTAATGCCCGATTAAATTGTGATTTAAGCCCTTATCTCAAGACTATTAACAAGCTCTAATAGCCTTGTTGTCCCTTAATCTTAGTTAATCAAAATAAGCTCTTCGACTAACCCTATTCAGTTTAACCGAATCCTCGAACAAGCTCTCTTAGATTCAATCACCAAAAGCATTAAACACTAGGACAACGAGATAAATTCAACATAAAACTCGAAAGCTCGGTTTTAGTGGTTGAACTTTGTGTTATCCCCAATAAATAACTATTGTTTGCTACTCGAGAATCGGAAATCCTACAATTACGGATAGTAATCTCCTATTCTAGCAACACATTCACAAATCCCTTAAAGGGTGATCAAACCAATAATCAATTCATAAATGTGAGTCAACAAGGGCAAATAACACAAAACACTTAAATACACAATAATCTCGGTAACATTAACCGTAATAATCACATCAATGTCTCGACTCAAGGTTCCACAATGATCAAGGATGAACTAAGGGTGCTAGCCACCCATATTAACTAATACAATCAGAAAATAAATGGGAAAATAAAGAAACATGATACTGATATGGATGAATCCAAAGATGTCAATTGGAGAAAATGATCCTTCAATCCCTTGTCCAATCTCCTTCCTTGGTGGCTGAATAGTGCTCTCCAAGTATCAAAAAGGCATCCAAAAGTTATCCAAAATTAGGTTAAATTCGAATGGGATGATATATATATAAAGGGAGAAAGTTCTAGACAAAAATAAGCAAAAACGTATTCAGGATTTTAAAACAGGGTAGTGAATCTCGGCCGAGATGGGAGTGTGTCTCCGCCGAGACGGGAGTGTGTCTCGGCCGAGACGTGAAAAAGGGTTTTCAAGAATTTTGGGTCGAAGGTCAATCTCGGCCGAGATTGGGTTGCATCTCGGCCGAGACGTGAAAAAGAGGAAACTAGGGCTTTTTAGGTTTTGACTCATCTCGGCCGAGATTAGATTGCATCTCGGCCAAGACTTTCATCTTTGACATTTCTTCAGAAATTCCCTGGAGCCTCATCTCGGCAGAGATGAGATTGAATCTCGGCCGAGATCTTCAGTCTTGCAAAACTTCATAAAACCCCTGGAGGCTCATCTCGGCCGAGATTAACATCCTGTCTCGGCCGAGATCTTCAGTTGGCCTTTCCTTTCTTGCCTCGATCGATCCCTCGACTCCGCGGTCATTTAATCTTCAATTTCGACCCTTTTTACACCCGTCTTAATACAAAAATAGCTCAAACGCATTATTTTGCCCATTAGAATATAAAAGCACTAAATACACATAATTATGCACGTTATTGACACTAAAATGACACTAAAAGTGCCCTAAAGTGCGTGCACGGAACACGTGTACCAAATCTCCCCAAACTTAAAACTTGTTCGTCCCGAACAATAAAGAGAAAGACAAAAGAACACGTGTTTAGGGCAAAGTTTAGTGGCATTTGATTTCAGAATTTTCATGAAAAAGAGTAAGAGATCATGATAAAAGTGAGCATGTGTGATAGACTAGATCCACTACTCTCGAGACAAAACACTCTAGACTTAAGATCCTCACATGGTGAGTGTAACTCTCGACTCTCAAGTGTATCAAAAGGGAAGTGTATACGCTCACATTGAAATGCATAAAATGCCTACCATAAGCTTGCCAATCATCTAAACTTCGATGTATACCGACATGTGTGACAAAGAATCAAAAAGGTCTTTAATAGGTTATAATGTTGGCTTGGGGTAAGGTGGGATAATTTTGGGTAGAAGTGACTATAAAATGGACTAAATGAGTTAGCTAATCTCATCCACCCCTCAAACAACAATCACTTTACCTCACTCTTTACTTTCTTAGTAAACCAATCCCAAAATTGGTTTCTTCCCCTTACCACAAAGTTCACAACCTAATTGTTTTCTCAATTCTCCGTTAGAGTGTATTTTCTTTGAATTTCTACCACTTTGAGAACGTCTATCGAAAGGTATTTATATTACTAGCCTCTCCAAATCAAAAGCAACAATTGAGTATATACAACTAACCTTTTTTTTTTTTTTTTTTAAAACAAATATTGGAGAGAACTAGTGTTTTCGATTCTTTTCCTAGTGTTTCATCTCTTTTCACCTTTCAAAATTCCCCATAGATTACCCCTTTCAATCCCAAATTACCCGACTACCTTCCAACCACCTCCCTCATACTCAAATAGTCCAATTAGGTTCAAAGGCTAATCGAAAGGGTTTCGGCTTGTAGAGTTGGGCTGTCAAACAAGAGGCTAAAAGCTCAAGGGGCTCAACTAGAGACAATATCAAATTAGGTAAAAAGGATGTGTTTTCAAGCTTGAAAGTAGGCTCAAATCAAGGATTGCCTAAGATCATTTTCAATGTCACACAATGCACCGACTCATGCAAAATAGAGAATCAAGGCAAGTTCTAGAGACCACTAAATGCACTCAATGAATTTCACACCGAAAGAAAGTTTACATTACTCCAAAGATGGGAGTATTTTCTAAAGCTCAAAAACTCACTCGGTTGCAATTTTGATCAAAAGTTTTGAGTGTATGTTCAATTTTGTTTCAAAAGTCTATCATGCTCTACCATGTGCTTCTTTCAAAGATATTTGTCAAAAACTTTCATCATTAATCAATGCCACATTTTCTTGTCCTAAACTTCATCCAATTGCTTTCTCGAGCTGCCAATTTGTACGAATCCCACCCCCTCCCCAAACTTAGTTGCAAACTTAGTTTGTGGAAAAAAAAAAAGGAGTACAATTTGGTGGCTCGCTGAACTTAACCATTTTATTATACGTTTATTCACAAACATTAACTAAATGAACTACTTTATTAAGAATCCTACTCCTACAACAATAAGGGGAAAATGTGTGCGTACTTATCAACACAAACAAACAATTTGACTTTAAGGCACCCAATGATTATTCAAAACTCCAAAATATCCAAATGCATATGTAATAATATTACCAACCAAGGCTAATAAAAAAAAATGACAATGGCTCACAGGCTGGCAATATTACCAACAATAAAAATGGACACATATCACAAAGGCATTCAATATACAAATCAGATTGGCACACAGGCCATCACATGAAATTCAACGAGCAAGACATGTCAAATGGCTCACAGGCCAACAGTAAAGATAATGAACGAAGAAAAACGGGGGGTAGGGGGTTTTGAGCAGCCGAAATGGTCTTATCTTTTTGTTTTCCCCCAAACTTAGTTTTTCAACTAAGTTTGGGACAAAAAGGTAAGACTTCTCGGTCGCTCTACTCACAGCGAGCGGGAAGGTCGGGGGCTCGAGCCGGTGAAACATCCTTTTATTGACTTGAAGAGGTCGAGAATCTTGGTCTGATTTTCTTGGATAGTTTCCTTGATTCCTCTCAGCTCAGCTCCAATAGATGCTCGCAGCTCCACCAATTCGGCTCTGACGCCTTTGATCTCGTCCCCCATGGCCGCCATTAAGCCCTCTTGCCGTTCCTGGAACTCAGATTGAGTTAGAATGGCAGTAGATGATCTTTTCCTTGACGGCTGCTTGACACGTCGGTTTCTAACCTAGTGTTCCGCAAGTGTACGGATGTAGGTGTAGTACTATTGTCAAGGTCGATCCCACAAGGAATAGTTTTAGGTAGTTTGATACCCTAATACTCTAGAAATGTCATAACTAGATACTAAGTTTTAAAGGTTGATATTACTAATTAAACTACTCAATTAAATATAACTTCAACCTTAGGAAACACGAAAACTAACAATCAAAGAGAAAAGGTATCCTAGGGCTTCGATTTCAGGATATTATTTCAATGTGGAATATGATTAACCTATTAATTTACCAATTCTAGTGTTTATTAGGCGGCTCGACAATAATCTAATCCTTCTCTCGAAGCGATTAAACCGTTGATTAATTAAGCTAATTACCCTCTCGAGTCAATTAAACCTAATAACTCCCAAACGATCTTAAGCCACGGCCTACACAGTCATAGACAACTGCGCTCTATGTTCTAAGTCTGATAACAATTCCCTCCTCTCGAAGCGGAATTGTTAAACTAAATTACTAAATCTAGGTGATCAAGCTAAATTCAGTTTTACGCACAAACATAGAGATAAAACACATACAGAACGGAATTAATAGATTAAATCATAAATCAAAACATTGTTATAAAAATCCCTACTTTCTAACCCTAGGACACGAATAGCTTAGCTACTCATGCCTAGTAATAATCCAATACAAAATTCTATGAAAAACATTGTAAGAATTAAAACTAAGAAAGAACAATTAAACCCGGATGACTCCGTCTCGATGATCTTCGCCTTCTTTGTCTTCCACGATGATGTACTTTATGTTCTTGATGATTGATTCCTTTTTCCTAGAGCTTGGGGTCCTTTTTATAGAGTTGGGGACGAATCTTGGGGAAGATAGGCTCAAAATCCTATTAAAATATGAAATCCTCGCATAAAAACCCTTCTGACACGGCCGTGTTGCTTAAGTGACTCGGCCGTGTTGCTTTGCACAAAATTCACTTTCTGCTCAACATTTGACACGGCCGTGTTGCTTGAGTGACACGGCCATGTTCTATTCCAGAACCCACAGCGCGTTATGGACCACTTTTGACACGGCCGTGTTGCTTTGTGACGCGGCCGTGTCGGTTCTTGCCCGGTTTTGCTCCTGGACCGGTTCAGGCCGGTTCGGACCGGTTTGGACCGGTTCTTCGACGGTTCTCACTCTTTTGGGCCGGTTTTCACTCTTTTCCAACTTGTTTCCTCGTCCGGTAGCCTGAAAATGCTCAAAATACCTTAAAACAAGTCGAAACACGTCAAATGACCCAAATATTATTAATATAAATAAATGCCGGTCAAATATGCACGTAAATGATATAAAATATGATCCTAAATCGACCTAAATACATGCATAAACAACATGTTATCAAACTCCCCCAAACTTAAACTGTTGTTCGTCCCGAACATCATACAAAAAGACACAAAGAAGACAAGTGATTATGCATTTTGTTTAGGGCGATTAGACGATGAATTCAGTTTCAGTTTGATTTTCCTTAAAACAACTAGGCAACACAATTCACTTGAGCATATGTGATAACGCGTAAATCAACTAATCTCGAGACTTTGAACTTTCGAATTATTCAACCCTCACCGGGTAAGTGTTTCACTCATCTCTCAAGTGTTTAAGCTAGAATAATTTCCACTCATATTGAATTACATGCAAAGTCTACCATATGCTTGCCAATCGTCTACACTAGACCTCGTACTTGCTATGTGTGATAAAAGATCAAAAAGGTCTTTATTTTGGTTGTAATGTGGGCTTAAGGTAAGGTGGGATACATTTGGATATAAGTGACTATTCATTGGACTAATCAAGTTACGTCTAACCCGACTACCCCTCAATACAATCACTCAATCTCACTCTTCAAATTTCAGCAAATCACCCCGCAAAGTGACTTCTTCACCTTCAAAAGTCCGTACAACTTAAGTGCTTTTCATTTCTGTGGGTACCACATTTTTGGGACTACCCGAATGTTCTAAGCAAATTCACAATTTAAACACTTTATTTTCTAGCCTCTCCTCTATAATACAACTTTTCTTTTCTCTTTTTTTTTTTCTTTCGTTTTTTTTTTTTTTTTTTCTTTTTCTTTTTTTCTTTTTTTCTAGGAGAGGCCATTCTTTGTTTTTCACCTATCACTTTTCTCTTATTTCCTTCATCTTTTGAAAATATCCCTACTTCCCATTCCTTCCCACAAGTTGTTCACCCAAAATTTCCTTCCAATTCTCCTCCCTCTAACTTGATTAATCCAATTAGGGCCAAAAGAGATAAATCAAAAGGATTTCGGCTGACATTGTTAGGGTATGAATAAATAAGGCTCTAAGGCTCAAGTGGGCTAACTAGGGACAATTTTTTCATTATGGGTCAAAGGCAATTTTCATGGTTCGAATAAATAGGCTTAAACAAAAAGTTGCCTAAGATCATTTCCTAAATCACAACATATACTTGACACATTCTTAGTAAAGACTCAAGGCAAGTTCTAGAGATTAGTACACATATTCAATCAAATTCACACCGAAAGAAAGTATATGACTCCAAAAATTGGAGTATAATTAGGCTCAAATTCTCACAAGGTTAATTTTGATTGAATATTCTCAGTTCAAGCTCAATTTCGTCTCAAAACACCTCTCATGCTCTATTATGTGCCATTTTTCATCTACTTCTCAAAATCATCTCATCATCAACTATTCATCATCCATCTTTCCCTATTATTCTCTTATTATTTTTTTCACTTGTTACCTATTTCCGGGTTTTATTATTCTTATTACTCTTAAAAAAAACTGACACACTACTAAGACACTAAACTCTAAACTCCTAAGACTCAACATAGAAACGATATGCAATCAACTTGGGCTCACAGACCCAATAACACCGATAAATCAGATAACTGGGCTCACAGACCCGATAACATCAATCAAAAAAATAAAAATCAACACAATGGGCACACGGACCCACAATCAGCAAAACTCGAACGATCAACTAAAATGTAAATCAAACTGGAAATAACTGGAAATATAGCTGCCAAGACGTCCCACGGTCTACCCCCTCCCCCAAACTTGGCTGAAAGCCAATGTTTGGAGGAAACACGTGGTACGCCTTGGTGCTAACTTACAAATCGTTTCGACGTCGGCTTTTTGAAACCCCTACGAGCTCCGAAATCGTGCCATTTTGCTCCTTACTGGATATTGGTTCGGCCGTCTTCGCATCGCGTTCTGAATTTTTGTATTTTTTCTGCTGAAGTATTGACACGGCCGTGTTGAAGGTAGTGACACGGCCGTGTTACTTTTGAACCAAAATTGATGTTTTTGGGCCGATTTTGACACGGCCGTGTTAAGTAATGTGACACGGCCGTGTTGCATTCCAATGCATTTTACCTTTTGGAGCGATCTTTTGACACGGCCGTGTCATGTGTGAGACGCGGCCGTGTTACTTTGAGCTGACGTTGACGCGGCCGTGTTGCATTCCAGAAGATTTCTCCCTTCGACGTCAATTTTGACACGGCCGTGTTGAAAAGTGACACGGCCGTGTTGAAAAGTGACACGGCCGTGTTACTCTGATTTCCATCTTCATGCGATTTTTCGTCTTTTCGACCCCCGTTTCTTGCAACCCTCGTCCATGTTGATTCCTAAAAACATAAGACACTAAAATACAAGTAAAAACATAAAATTAACGCAATAAAAAAATATAAACATAAAACATTAAACATCGGGTTGCCTCCCGACAAGCGCTTTGTTTTACGTCTTCAGCCGGACGTCCTTTTCCTATCAACCTTCTTCTAGCCACCCCGAGTTGGAAGTTTTCTGAACACTTAAAGAGCTATTTGGGGCACGAGGATTTTCTATAGCAGCTAGGGTAGTGTAAATAATGCTACAATTGTGCCTACCCCTTAGACCCGATTTATGTATGTTGAGTGTGATTATTTCGTTTTGAACCCGAAAAACCAACTCCCCTTTAGGTACATCTATTAGTGCTTGGCTAGTCGCCAAGAAGGGTCTTCCTAAGATAAAAGGGAATTCATCACTCCCTTTCATGTCAACAACTAAGAAATCACTAGGGAATTCAAAATTTAGCACTTTTACCACTACATCCTCTGCTACTCCCAACGGCGTTAATGAAGATCCATCCGCCAATTTGATAGTAGTAAAGGATCGTTTAATTTCCCTTAGTCCTAATTGTCTATACTGCTTAAGAGACATCAAATTTATGCTAGACCCTAAGTCACACATGACATTATGAAATTCATGACTACCAATTGAGCAAGAAATAGTAAAACTCCCTGGATCTTTTGCTTTTGTTGCTCTTCTTGGTTTCATGCTTGTGTTTGCGTTTTTCTTGGGCCAGCTCGGTCTCTTCTTCGTCGCCTCTTTTCCATCCTCCCACTCCTTTGTTTTCTCTTTAACTTGGGTTCTCTCCTTTAGTGGTTCCTGTTTCACAACAACAACTCTAGATTGCTCTAAAGGATCAAGGTTAGCAAAGAACGAATTTTTAAAACAAAAGTCAAAAGACTCATCAAGAATAGGAGATGAAGTTTTCTTATCTATGATTGTATTGACCTCCTCCTTCTCAATGATTTTGACTTCCTCGCTTGATTCCTTTGCTTCTTGGTCCTTCAAGCTCTCTTCATGCTCATCTAGCTCCACAATATTGCAGTGCTCCTTCGGGTTAACCAATGTATCACTCGGGTATTGGCCTTGCTTGTGTTGAGCTCCTACTATCTTTATCAGCTGACTCATGTGTGATGTCAATTCTCCAATGCTAGCTTGAGTCTGCACCAACGTGTTCTCGAGCCTCTTGATGTCTGCCCCTTGCCCAGTGATATGCTTGTTTAGCTCCATGAATTTTCCATCCACTTTCTTCTCCAACTGAGCTAACTTTTCATCATACTTTTCAAATTGTGACATCGCGATCTCTTCTTGTGATGGCTTCTTACCGTCATGGATCATGCCATTTGTAACAGCAAATCCGGGTGGCGGATTAAGTGTATTTTGCGCGTTCCCATATGAAAAGTTCTGATGATTCTGAGGGTACTGATTGTACCGAGGCTGATTGTTCTGGAAGTTGTTGAAGTTTCGTTGATTCACAAATTTTACTTCTTCAACTTCTTCCGGACCCCCTGGCTGTTATGCTAACGTTAGATTAGTTAGCAAATTCACCTGGCTCGTCAATGCTGTTACTTGTGCTGTGAGCTTTTCAATTCGCTCATTATTGACGGGCTCGACTTTTTGGACACTTGCTACCCTCCTTGGCATGTTTCTCTCGTTCGACCATTGGTAGCTTGTTCTGGCCATCGCGTCCAGGATTGAGAATGCCATCCTCACTGACTTCTCCATCAAACTTCCACCCGCAGCTGCATCCACTTGGTTTCTAGTCGGAGCAAGTAGACCATTGTAGAACATGCATACTTGCTGCTTCTTGGTGAACCCATGTTGAGGGCAACTCCGGATAAGATCCCGGAATCGCTCCCAAGCCTCTCCGAATGGCTCTTGGTCCAGCTGTTTGAACTGATTAATTTGATTCTGCAAGTCGAGCATCTTGCTCGGTGGAAAGTACTTCAACAGGAAAGAAGTACTCAAGTCTTCCCAATCTCTGATGTCTTCTAGTGAATTGAACCACTGTAATGCTCTGTCCTTCAGTGAGAAAGGGAACAGTCTCATCTTGACTTGCTCGTGCGGCACATGATTGATCTTGATTGTGTCGGCCAGTCTGCGAAATTTGATCAGATGCGCATTCGGATCCTCCAAAGCACTCCCCCCATACTGGTTTTGATGCACTATGTTGATTAGTGCAGGCTTCAGCTCGAAATTGTTGGCATTGAGTGGTGGCGGTTGTACTCCTCCCGCCTGCTGATTTGGACTGGGCTTCAAGCAGTCGCTAATAGGCGTGTCATCTTCATCGCCTGCAGCTGGGTCTATCTGAATTGGGCCGTACTGCTGTTGTAGCTGTGGCCCTTGTGGAGGTAGCTGCTGTTGTATGTTCGTGACTCGATCGTCCAACCGTGCCAGAGCTGTCAGTACTCTGTTAAGTGCGTCATCTTGATTTGGATGCTGTGGTGGATTTTCCATCTCAGATGCGGCGTTTCTTCTAGTTCGGTGTCTGCGAGCTGTCGCTTCAATTTCCGGATCGAAAGGAAGAAGGATTTCTTTCCCTTTTGATCTGGTGTGTATACGAAGCCTGAAAACACCAAAAACAAGAACTACCGCGTAACACTAAAATTAACCCAAAAAATAAAAACGAAAATTAAAATTAAAAATTACGAAAAACAAATAAAATCTAGTCTAGTTTCCTCCTATTTTTCAAGATAAAAACTAAGCGCTAAATCCTATTCCCCGGCAACGGCGCCAAAAACTTGACACGTCGGTTTCTAACCTAGTGTTCCGCAAGTGTACGGATGTAGGTGTAGTACTATTGTCAAGGTCGATCCCACAAGGAATAGTTTTAGGTAGTTTGATACCCTAATACTCTAGGAATGTCCTAACTAGCTACTAAGTTTTAAAGGTTGATTTTACTAATTAAACTACTCAATTAAATATAACTTCAACCTTAGGAAGCACGAAAACTAACAATCAAAGAGAAAAGGTATCCTAGGGCTTCGATTTCAGGATATTATTTCAATGTGGAATATGATTAACCTATTAATTTACCAATTCTAGTGTTTATTAGGCGGCACGACAATAATCTAATCCTTCTCTCGAAGCGATTAAACCGTTGATTAATTAAGCTAATTACCCTCTCGAGTCAATTAAACCTAATAACTCCCAAACGATCTTAAGCCACGGCCTACACAGTCATAGACAACTGCGCTCTATGTTCTAAGTCTGATAACAATTCCCTCCTCTCGAAGCGGAATTGTTAAACTAAATTACTAAATCTAGGTGATCAAGCTAAATTCAGTTTTATGCACAAACATAGAGATAAAACACATACAGAACGGAATTAATAGATTAAATCATAAATCAAAACATTGTTATAAAAATCCCTACTTTCTAACCCTAGGACACGAATAGCTTAGCTACTCATGCCTAGTAATAATCCAATACAAAATTCTATGAAAAACATTGTAAGAATTAAAACTAAGAAAGAACAATTAAACCCAGATGACTCCGTCTCGATGATCTTCGCCTTCTTTGTCTTCCAAGATGATGTACTTTATGTTCTTGATGATTGATTCCTTTTTCCTAGAGCTTGGGGTCTTTTTTATAGAGTTGGGGACGAATCTTGGGGAAGATAGGCTCAAAATCCTATTAAAATATGAAATCCTCGCATAAAAACCCTTCTGACACGGCCGTGTTGCTTAAGTGACACGGCCGTGTTGCTTTGCACAAAATTCACTTTCTGCTCAACATTTGACACGGCCGTGTTGCTTGAGTGACACGGCCGTGTTCTATTCCAGAACCCACAGCGCGTTATGGACCACTTTTGACACGGCCGTGTTGCTTTGTGACGCGGCCGTGTCGGTTCTTGCCCGGTTTTGCTCCTGGACCGGTTCAGGCCGGTTCGGACCGGTTTGGACCGGTTCTTCGACGGTTCTCACTCTTTTGGGCCGGTTTTCACTCTTTTCCAACTTGTTTCCTCGTCCGGTAGCCTGAAAATGCTCAAAATACCTTAAAACAAGTCGAAACACGTCAAATGACCCAAATATTATTAATATAAATAAATCCCGGTCAAATATGCACGTAAATGATATAAAGTATGATCCTAAATCGACCTAAATACATGCATAAACAACGTGTTATCACTGCTCTGGTTGGCTACTTCCTTCCCCTTCAACCCCCACGCTCCGAACCCGTGCCACCGGACGTGGCTTTTTAGCACGCTTGAATTTGGTCAGTTCTTCCCGGTTTGGCTCCAAGGAGGCATTGAGGTGTGCCTCGGAGCTCAGTTCCAAATTCAGCTTGCTTGCCAGGTGGGTGATGTAAGTCAGTCCAGGGTTGGATAGGCGGAGGTAAGGTCCCTCGTATTGGAGAACGTAAGGGACAGCCGGACCCGATGTGCCCTCTTTGTACCCGAGCATGGCGATGCGCATGTTCTCCATCTCCTCCCAATCCAAATAATAATCAGTAGTGATAGGTGTGTACTCTGGAAGGGGAACATGGTAGTGCTCGAGTATAGGGGTTATCAACGCCCCACAATAGATCGGATCGGGCATTTTCGTTTCTCTTTTTCTCTCCGTCCTCAATTCTTTCACTATCTTCTGAAAACATGATGCCAAATCCTGTTGGAAGTCCCTCTTTCTCCGATCCACGATGGCCCAAAGAATTTCCATCTCGTATAATCGGGGAGAGCTGATCTCTTTCCGTCCACATATGGTGGAGCTCAACAGCTTCTGTAAATACTTCACGACGGGGTTTCGAATGGCGGTGAGCCTGGAGCCCCTTGGATCATATGCTTGAGGTGCAACTATTCCGGGGGCAGCAGTGATTTGCTCCCAGAATTGTTGCACGTTGAACTCTCTCAACGCATGGTTATCACCGTAGGCTCTAGGTTTGAAGCCAAATATGTTTTCCAAGCTGTCGTGGCTTAGTGTCTTCTGTTCATTAAGAAGCTAGAATTTGAAATGATGAACTGAAGAGCCGGAAATGGCCTCCTCCTCGATCTCGAGTGTGCTGAAGAACTCGAGCACAAATTTGAGGAAAGTTGGGCGGGGGGCGAGGCACTGAACTAGACCGGCTGTGTCTAACAACTCCTGAACATTTTGCCGGATTCCCATGGCGTCCAAGATCTTGGGATCGCCAAAGCGGGTAGCTGACACCCCCCTCTTCATCAATTTATCAAACCGTTTTCTTTGCTCCTCTGTTGTCAGCACTATGTCAAAATCGATGGGCTTTGTGGACTTGTCAGTGGAAGTTGGTGGAACTTCCGGTGGAGGAACCTCCGGAGTAGGCTCAACAGCCTTCTCCTTGCCCTTGGCTTGGCTTCTTCGGATTTTTTGCGTGACTCTTCGGCCAGAGGTGCCTTCTTGAGTGTTGCCTTTTGTGATTTTTGGAGGTGCCATGGGTACCTAAAATCAACAATTCAATCATCAAAAACTTGTGGAAAAATAACTAGTTCAAGTGCAAGTAAGAGATGCCTAGGTTCATTTGAATCCGACTATCTCTCTAACAAAAACAAGGCAAAATGTATCAACCATGCAATGACAACCAAATCATATTCAAATAAGGTCAACATTACGATAATATCAACAATTAGTCTTAAAAACCAGAGAATATAGTCGAATTTAGCTAACCTAGGCACAACAATTTAATGCCTAGCACATGCTTGATAATATGCCACAACGAATTTAGCCTTTTCAAAAACTCACAAGACTATACTCAACAATCCACCCACTCAATCATCAAGCAACTATACGAACTATCATGTCAATTCTATCATTTAAATGCATAACACCTATCAATTGGCAAAAAATCAATACAAGTACTTGTATGTATAACCAAGTTCAACGAATATGCATATAAACGTAAAATTAACTTTCAATCTCAACAATGTATACACTAATACGCAACAATAAATCGAAAGGAGGAGATAGTCGTACTTACCAGTTGAGTTTAATCGAAAAGTTTTTGAATTTGGGTTGCTCGCGCCCTTTTTTACTCGACCTCAAATGTGCTCCAAATCCAAATATTTTCGAAGGAGAGTGGGTGTGGTGATGTGAGTGAGGTGTGGTGTGAATTTTAGAGGTGGAAATCGAGTGCAAGGGTGATTATTGGAGTAGTGTGTGCGTGAGTGTGTGAAAATCGCAAGTTTGGGGAAGAACTGACCTAATTTTCGCGTAGGGGGTATTCATACCTGTTTTCCGTCTCGGCCGAGATTCGAATTTGGGCTCTGTGTCTCGGCCGAGATCCGTTCTACACTTTCAGGAAAACTTGACCCGGCAAGAGATCTCAGCCGAGATTCTGTAGTGTCTCGACCGAGATGAAGTCTCAGCATTTTTACCCCCATTCTGGACAACCCCGTCTCGGCCTAGATTCGGTCCTGTCTCGGCCGAGATGCTCTTCCAGCGAAATTGGCTCAATTTCCATTCAAACCCGTCTCAGCCGAGATGCATGTAGTGTCTCGGCCGAGATTCTCTTGCAGGGAAATTTCTTCATTTTGGGCCCTTCTGAATCTCGGCCGAGATAATGTAGTGTCTCGGCCGAGATTCTCTTCCAGCAAATTTTCCAGTTTTTGGCATCTTTGGATCTCGGCCGAGATGAGACATGTGTCTCGGCCGAGAAAGGCTTCCAGGGAAGATTGGCCCTTTTCACTCACATGGAGTCTCGGCCGAGATTTCTTCTGTGTCTCGGCCGAGATTGTCCTCCCCTGCATTTTTCCACCTTTTTTTTTTTTTTTTTTTTTTTTTTTTTGTTCTTCACCCCCATTCTACACCATGTCTTGGCTTTGATTTGCTTGTTTGGTACCTACACACATTTTAACAAACACAATTTAAAATATGTAAATAATAATAAAAATACTAAACTATGAATTTAAAATACGAGAAAATGAGTAAACGCCGGGTTGCCTCCCGACAAGCGCCTTTGTTTAACGTCGTTGGCTCGACGGATGCTTTTTCAGTTTGGTGGTGAGTCTTCCACTCGTTCTTCTTCACCGGGGCTTTCTTGAATATGCTCTAGATAAGGCTTGAGAAGATGCCCATTGACCTTGAAGATTTTTCCGGTTTTACCACTTTCAATTTCGATGGCTCCATGATCGAACACCTTAGTGACAACAAAGGGTCCTACCCATCTCGAACGGAGCTTGCCCGGAAATAACTTCAACCGAGAGTGATATAATAGCACTTTCTCCCCAACCACAAACGTTTTCCGGGTAATTCTCGAGTCATGAAAAGCCTTCGTTTTCTCCTTGTAGATCATGGCGTTTTCAAAGGCTTCATTTCGAATTTCTTCGAGCTCTTGCAATTGGAGCTTTCGGTGTAAACCGGCTTCATCAAGGTTCATGTTGCATCTCCGAATAGCCCAGTATGCTCTATGTTCAAGTTCCACCGGGAGATGGCATTGCTTTCCATAAATGAGTCGAAAGGGTGACATACCAATTGGAGTTTTATAGGCAGTCCTATACGCCCATAATGCATCATTGAGCCTCAAACTCCAGTCCTTGCGATTTGGTTGCACGGTCTTCTCCAATATCGACTTGATTTCCCGATTCGAAGTTTCGGCTTGCCCATTGGTTTGTGGATGATAAGGCGTCGAAACTTTGTGCAATACAGCGTATTTCTTCAGCAATGCGTCGATTGTTCGGTTGCAAAAGTGTGTGCCTCTATCACTTATGATGGCTTTTGGTATCCCAAACCGAGCAAAAATGTTGGATTGGACGAACTCGGCCACAACTTTAGAGTCATTGGTTCGGGTTGCTTTCGCCTCCACCCACTTGGACACATAGTCAACAGCCAACAATATGTACAAATTCCCATAAGACAAGGGAAACGGTCCCATGAAGTCCATACCCCAAACATCAAAAATTTCACAGACTACAATCGGGTTTTGGGGCATTTGATTTCTTTGAGAGACATTTCCCGTCTTTTGACAGTTGTCACAGGACTTGCAAAAAGCAAGGGCATCTCTAAATATGGTGGGCTAAAACAATCCACTCTCAAGCACTTTGTATGCCGTCCTCTTCGGCCCGAAGTGGCCTCCACAAGCATGTGAGTGGCAAAAATTCAACACCGACTGCACTTCGTCTTCGGGGATGCATCTCCTGATTACTTGATCTGAACCATATTTCCACAGGTATGGATCATCCCAAACAAAATGTTTCGACTCACTCTTCAACCTATCCTTCTGCGGTTTACTCATCCCAATAGGAAATCTCTTGGACACCCAATAATTCACCATGTTGGCATACCAAGGGACCTTTATGTCTGTCAGTGCTAGTAATTGTTCGTCTGGAAAGCTCTCCTTCAGGGGCATTTCGTTCTCCTCTTGTATCAAACGGCTTAAATGATCCGCCACCCAATTTTCCTTTCTCTTCTTGTCTTTGATTTCCAAATCAAATTCCTGACGTAGCAAAATCCATCTGATGAATCTTGGTTTAGCTTCCTTCTTTGATAATAGAAACCGAAGAGCTGCATGATCAGAAAAAACGATAATCTTAGTACCAAGCAGATATGACCTAAACTTTTCTAAAGCAAAAACTATGGCCAAGAGTTCTTTTTCTGTGGTGGTGTAGTTTGCTTGTGCCGGATTTAGGGTCCTTGAGGCATAGTAGATCACATGGGCTGCTTTTTCCTTCCGTTGCCCCAATACAGCTCCCACTGCATAGTTGCTTGCATCGCACATTATCTCGAACGGCAGTGTCCAATCCGGAGGTTGGATGATGGGGGGCGATGTAAGGGCCTCCTTGAGCTGATTAAAGGCCATCTTGCAATCGGTTGACATCTCAAATTCAACGTCCTTTTGCAATAGCCGACACAGAAGGGCAGAGATCTTTGAAAAATCCTTAATGAAACGCCTATAGAAACCTGCATGGCCAAGAAGATCGAACTTCCCGCACAGTTGCGGGGTAAGGCAAGGCAACAATAAGATCAACTTTAGACTTATCAACTTCAATCCCTTTTGATGAAATTATATGCCCAAGAACGATGCCTTGCTCAACCATAAAATGACATTTCTCCCAATTCAAAATAAGATTTGTTTCTATGCACCTTTTCAGAATTTTAGCAAGATTATCAAGGCATTTTTCGAAAGACTCACCATACACACTAAAATCATCCATGAAAACTTCAATAATATTCCCAACATATTCGGAAAAAATACTTACCATGCACCTTTGAAAGGTGGCCGGGGCATTGCATAGCCCAAATGGCATCCTCCTCCATGCAAAGGTACCGAAGGGGCATGTGAAAGTGGTCTTCTCTTGATCTTCTGGAGAGATGGCTATTTGAAAGTATCTGGAGTATCCATCCAAGAAGCAATAGAAGGAATGCCCAGCCAATCTCTCAAGCATTTGGTCAATGAATGGCAAAGGAAAATGATCTTTGCGGGTCATGGCATTTAGCTTGCGGTAATCGATGCACACTCGCCATCCGGTTTGCAAGCGGGTGGGAACCATTTCCCCGTCTTTGTTCTCCACCGCCGTCACTCCCGACTTTTTGGGCACGACTTGTGTTGGGCTCACATATTCGCTATCCGATATTAGGTAGATAATCCCAACATCGAGTAACTTGATGATCTCCGTCTTCACCACCTCCATCATAGGTGGGTTAAGCCGCCTTTGGGGTTCCCGACTTGGTTTGGCATTATCCTCCAACAATATCCGGTGCATGCATAGGGATGGACTAATGCCTTTGATATCAGCAATAGCCCACCCTATAGCTTCTTTGTTAACCTTGAGGACCTCGATCAATGCTTGTTCTTGAGTGGATGTGAGCTTTGATGAGATAATCACCGGTAGGGTTTCGTCCTCCCCAAGATATGCGTATTTGAGATGGGGGGGAAGGGCTTTGAGCTCAAGGGTTGGTGCCTTGATAGTAGAAGGTAGCAACTGTGAGGTAGTGTTCGGCCAAAGTTGTGACCGAACACGACTTGCGCAGAACAGGAAATATAAATGAATCACACACAAGTTTTACGTGGTTCGTTCAAGATGAACTACATCCACGGAGGCAAGGCACACCCCAATCCACTAAGAAATCCAATCAATTACAGAGAATACACTCAAGAAACAAAACGCCCAATTCTGGAACAAATTAGGGCAGAAACCGTTCCCTCTCAAATATTCTCTCTAATCTAAGAAACAGGAAAATTGCTCGACGTAGTGTTGTTCTCCTTGATGAGAGCTTTACAATGATATAAGAATTGAAGCTCGAATGTAACCGTACAAAATGTTCTAACTGAATCAAGTTGAGCAAAGCTACCGGACAAAAGTGACGGTTTCCTTCGTCACAAATCGTGAAACTAACTCGTCACAATCAGCGGTTATTCTCAACTGCCACGAACCCGGCTCACTCTGACCAGCTTTGCTTCTTGATGCTCAAACCCGGTCCAAACCACCGGTTCTTCACCTCCTGAACCCGGTTCCACATTCCCAACACACCATATTACAAAGTATAGCTCACTTGATGAGATTGAACACTACCTCACAAATCTCCACCTCAATGAATCAAGTGTTCCTCTTAATGCCTCACCACTGCCTGTCTGCTATTTCTCTTCATGACATTGCTCAAGCTGCAGCAAGCTCGAGCAATGCTCCACTTTGTTTCCAGGTACACCCTTTGTAAGAAAATCAGCAGGATTATGCAATGTGTGTACCTTGTTCACCTCCACAGAACCAGAATCAATGATATCTCTAGCAAAATGTAACCTAACATCAATGTGTTTTGACCTTTCATGAAATGCTTGATGTTTCACAAGGTGTAGAGCACTTTGATTATCACAGTAGATTACTACACACTTCTGCTTGATATCCAAATCTCTCAGAATCCCTTTTAGCCAGATTGCCTCTTTGATAGCTTCAGTTAGGGAGATATATTCTGCTTCTATTGTTGATAGTGCCACAACTGATTGTTGTACACTTCTCCAGCTGATGGCTGTTCCAAATAAGGTAAACACAAATCCAGAAATGGATTTCCTTGTGTCTATGTTTGCTGCAAAATCAGAATCAGCAAACCCTTCCAATGCAACAGTACTCCCATCCACTCTTTTTTCAAACTTCAGTAACAAATTCACTGATCCTTTCAAATACCTCATCACATGTTTCAAAGCTTCCCAATGCTCAACTCCTGGATTTGACATGAACCTGCTTACTAAAGACACAGCATATGCCAAGTCAGGCCTGCTACAAATCATTCCATATATAAGACTTCCAACTCCACTTGCATAAGGAATATTGTTCATATGTATGATTTCCTCTTCAGTCTTTGGGCATTGTTCTTTGGAAAGTTTCTTCTGTAGATCAACTGGAGTGGAGAGAGGTTTGGCTTCATGCATATGAAACCTCTCCAATACTTTCTGTAGATATTGCCTCTGAGATAACCAAAGCACTCCAGCTTCTCTGTTTCTTAGAATGTTCATGCCCAAAATCTTCTTGGCTTCTCCCAGATCTTTCATGTCAAATTCAGTATTAAGTCTATCCTTCAACCATTGTACCCTCTTCTTGTTCCTGCTAGCAATTAGCATGTCATCCACATACAATAGAAGGAAAACTTTATCTTGCTTTGAACCTTTGTTGAAGTAAACACAACTATCATAAAGACTTCTTACAAAGCCAACACTGATCATGAAGTCATTGAACCTCTTATTCCACTGTCTTGGACTTTGTTTAAGTCCATATAGTGACTTCTTCAGTAAACATACTTTGTCTTCTTTCCCAGGAACAACAAAGCCTTCTGGCTGTTTCATATATATCTCCTCATTGAGTTCTCCATGTAAGAATGTTGTCTTTACATCTAGTTGTTGTAATTCCATGTTCTCTTGTGTGACTTTTGATAAAAGCAACCTGATTGAGCAATGTTTTACCACTGGAGAGAAAACTTCATTAAAATCAATCCCTTCTCTTTGTGTAAAGCCCCTAGCCACCAATCTTGCTTTAAACCTCACCTGTTTGGATCCTGCTGTCTCTAGTTTCTTCTTGTATATCCATTTAGAGCTTACAAGTTTCTGACCTTTTGGTTTATCCACCAATATCCAGGTCTTATTCTTTTCCAGGGACTCCATCTCTTCAATCATTGCCTGTATCCAGTGTTCACCTTCTTCACAGTCTAGTGCTTCTTTAAAACTACTAGGTTCTTCTGATTCCAGGTCTTCAGCAACACTCAAGGCATAATAAACACTCCCTGCTTGACCATAGAAATCAGGTTTGTTGATTGTTCTTCTAGGCCTGTCCCTTCCAATGCTGTATTCTCTGACATTTTGTGAAGGTCCAGTTTGTTCTTCTTCTTCAGATGATGAATCACTATCTTGTAGATTTTCTTGTGGTTGAGGTGTGTGATTATCTTCAGCAGGATGCTCCACCTGAATTGATATCTCCTCTGTCTCTGTAGCACCATCAAATTCTTCCTTAGAGCCTGTAGAAGAGTAAGCCATCACATTCTCATTAAACTTTACATCTCTACTTGTGATTATCTTCTGATTTCCCTTTTCTAAGCACCACAATCTGTAGCCCTTTATTCCGTCCGGATATCCAAGAAATACACATCTTAGAGCCCTTGCATCTAGCTTGTCTTGCTTGACATGGACAAAAGCAAGACACCCAAACACCCTTAACCCTTCATAACTTGGTTTCTGTCCACTCCACACCTCTTCAGGTGTTTTGAACCCAATCACTGATGAGGGTGACCTGTTAATGAGGTAACATGCTGTAGCAATGGTTTCTCCCCAAAATACCTTTGGTAACCCAGCATCCAACAGCATACACCTCACTCTTTCAAGGAGAGTCCTGTTAAGTCTCTCAGCAACTCCATTCTGTTGAGGATTCATTGGAACAGTCATGTGTCTCTTGATTCCTCTTTCATCACAGAAGTTTGTAAACTCAGTAGAGAGATATTCCAGTCCATTATCAGTCCTAAGGTGCTTCAGCTTCTTCCCTTTGACATTTTCCAGTTGAATCAACCATGTTTTGAACTTATGAAAAGCATCACTCTTGTTCTTCATCAACATGATCCACACCTTTCTGCTGTAATCATCAATCAAGGACATGAAATACCTTGCACCACCATGAGATTATGTTCTTGCAGGACCCCATATTTCAGAGTGAACATAATCTAATGGCTCTTGAGTTGTGTGAACACCCTTTCCATAGGGCAGCTTCTTGGATTTGCCCAGAGCACACTGATCACAGAACTCCAGTTCTTGATTTCCCATATTTCCAATTACTCCACTTCTTGACAGTTCCTTCAATCCTTTCTCTCCTATGTGTCCAAGTCTCTTGTGCCATTTAGCAAGCTCAGAACTGCTCAAAACCATATCCACACTTCCAACAACAGGTGAACCAATCAAGATAAACAATCCATTATGCTGTCTACCTTTTATCACCAATTTCCCATGTTTTGTGATATGCAAGAATCCATCTATTGAGCTAAACTGACACCCACTAGTTACTAAAGAACCGAGAGATAAAAGATTTCTTTTAAGGCCAGGAACATATCTTACATTTGAGATGACTCTAACCACACCATCAAACATCCTTATGCTCACTGATCCAACTCCTTTGACCTTGCATGATTGGTCATTTCCCAGGAGAACATTTCCACCATCTTCTCTCTTCAGTTCATCAAACCATGACTGGTGTGGACACATATGAAAAGAACAGCCTGTGTCCAAGACCCATTCCTTTACCATTCTTGATTCAGTAACATTTAATACCTCTGGAGGATCTTCTTGATGATCAATAGCAACAACTTCTGCCCCTTGATTTCCACCTTTCTTATTTCTCTTAGGACATTCCTTCTTCAAGTGATCTGGCTGCTTGCACTTGAAGCATTTCCTCTTCTCAACCCAGTCATTCCCCTTCTTAGGATTAGAATCCCCTGCCTTTGGATCCTTAGCATTCTGTCCCTTCTTGCCTTGCCAAGGTTTCTTGAATTTGACATTCAAACCTTCTCCAGATTGCACCATGCCTTTATCCCCTTGAGTCTGGAAGCATTTAGACCTCAGAGCCTTCACTATTCCCTCATAAGATAGCTGCTCATCTCTCCCATACATCAAGGCATCCTTAAAGCTTTCCATGGATTTTGGGAGAATGTTTAACACCATCAATGCCTTGTCATCCTCCTCCAATTTCACATCCAGATCTTCCAATTCTTCAATCATCTTAATGAACTCATCAAGTTGATCAGAAATTACCTTGTCTTCAGTGATCTTGAAGGCCAACATCTTCTGCTTCAAGAACAGCTTGTTGGAAACTGACTTTGATTGATACAGTTCTTCCAATCTCCTCCATGCTTCTGAGGAACTCTTGCATCTTGAGACCTCCCTCAACGGTTTATCACCCAAACATAGGAAGATAAGACTTAGGGCCTTCTTATCCACTGATGCAAACTTGGATTTCTCAGTTTCTTCCCATGACTCCAGAGGTATCAATGCAAGATCAAGGCTATTGTGAACCAATACTGCATTCATCTTGATCTTCCACAAAGTGAAATCATTCCTTCCTGTGAACTTCTCAAATTCCATCTTCATACCAGCCATTCCTTCTCTTCTTCAAGCTGTGAGAGTTGGTTTCCCACAGACGGCGCCACTTGTTAGTGATTTCAACTCCTAAACACACAGCTAAACAGAATCTGGAAATCGCACAAAGATCAATCATATGCATTTCTTCTCCGAGAACCGGGCAAGTATCAGTAGAGTGTTCAGTGACTTGGCAAATTCTGCAAGGCTTGGAAGTAGGTGTGCCACCCGAGATTACCTTCTTCACCAAGTCGGTGAGTTGGTCTAACCTCTCTTCAACAGTTGAATCTATCACATCCTTGACCCGTCTCACCGGCTCTCTGCATCCAAACTGTTGAGTATTAGCAGCTATTTTGGATATCAGTGCTCGAGCCTCAGTAGGTGTCTTATCAGATAAAACCCCTCCACTCGCCGAATCAATCATATTTCGATCTGTCAGGCAAAGTCCTTCATACCAATACTGAATCAGCAGTTGTGGAGTGATTTGATGTGGAGGGCAACTTCCGACAAGTCTTTTGAAACGTTCCCAATACTCATATAATGTTTCACCTTGCATCTGCCTCACTCCACTGATCTCCTTTCGAATGGTGGTGGCTCGAGAAGCTAGGAAGAATTTTTCAAGGAATTGGGTTTCCATCTGCTCCCATGTGGTGATTGATCCGGATGGAAGGTAGTATAGCCAATCCCGAGCAAGATCCTTCAGGGAGAACGGGAATGCTCGAAGTTTGATCTATTCTTCCGTCACCCTTGATGGCTTCATACTTGAACAAACCACATGGAACTCCTTGAGGTGCTTATGAGGGTCCTCTCCGGACAATCCATGAAAGGAAGGTAGTAGGTGGATGAGTCCGGATTTCAACTCGAAAGCAGTGTCGTTTCCTATGGCTGGGAAGGTGATGCACAAGGGCTCTTGAGCAACCCTTGTGTTAGCCAACTCCTTCATTGTTCTTTCTTGACCTTGATCCTCAGCCATTTCTTCCAAGTTAATAATCTCTTCACCCCCTAAATTCAGCACTTCGATTCTTTCTCGGACTTGCTCCAAATCTCGAGCTCTCCTTCTCAATTCACGTTCACGTTCCTTAATATCCGATTCAAATAGCAATCCTTTTTCTCCTTGCGAACGCAAGAACATTCACTACAAGTAAACAAAAATAAGGAAACAAAGTGAGATTATAAAATTACTAATCTAAATAAGAAGATAACTATATATGTAATTAATCATAATGCTTGATCAACAAATCAACTCTATTCTAATCACCGTTCCCCGGCAACGGCGCCAAAATTTGGTAGTGTCGTTTCCTACTACCAAATTAAATTGTGTATGAAGAATACACTTAAACCTTACCGACTATCCTACTTAGTAGAATGGTAAATAAGGGTCGATCCCACAGGGAACGGCCGAACAGTTTTGATTACGATGTCAAGCAGTTTATGATTAAGAATGCAAGAAATAAATACTTAAGAAAGCAATAATGGGGGGGGGGGTTTATGGGAAACTAACAATCCATTAGTGACAACTAAAAGCAAATAGACACAATTAAAAGAAACAAGTACTCAAAAACAATAGAAGGGATCTTTTTCGGTTTAAGTTTTAAAATAGTAAAACAAGTCAGCCTTGATCATGCTTCCCCTTGGTCTTGAACATTTGATGCAACTATTGTTAATGCCCGATTAAATTGTGATTTAAGCCCTTATCTCAAGACTATTAACAAGCTCTAATAGCCTTGTTGTCCCTTAATCTTAGTTAATCAAAATAAGCTCTTCGACTAACCCTATTCAGTTTAACCGAATCCTCAAACAAGCTCTCTTAGATTCAATCACCAAAAGCATTAAACACTAGGACAACGAGATAAATTCAACATAAAACTCGAAAGCTCGGTTTTAGTGGTTGAACTTTGTGTTATCCCCAATAAATAACTATTGTTTGCTACTCGGGAATCGGAAATCCCACAATTACGGATAGTAATCTCCTATTCTAGCAACACATTCACAAATCCCTTAAAGGGTGATCAAACCAATAATCAATTCATAAATGTGAGTCAACAAGAGCAAATAACACAAAACACTTAAATACACAATAATCTCGGTAACATTAACCGTAATAATCACATCAATGTCTCGACTCAAGGTTCCACAATGATCAAGGATGAACTAAGGGTGCTAGCCACCCATATTAACTAATACAATCAGAAAATAAATGGGAAAATAAAGAAACATGATACTGATATGGATGAATCCAAAGATGTCAATTGGAGAAGATGATCCTTCAATCCCTTGTCCAATCTCCTTCCTTGGTGGCTGAATAGTGCTCTCCAAGTATCAAAAAGGCATCCAAAAGTTATCCAAAATTAGTTTAAATTCAAATGGGATGATATATATATAAAGGGAGAAAGTGCTAGACAAAAATAGGCAAAAACGTATTCAGGATTTTAAAACAGGGTAGTGAATCTCGGCCGAGACGGGAGTGTGTCTCGGTCGAGACGTGAAAAAGGGTTTTCAAGAATTTTGGGTCGAAGGTCAATCTTGGCCGAGATTGGGTTGCATCTCGGCCGAGACGTGAAAAAGGGGAAACTATGGCTTTTTAGGTTTTGACTCATCTCGGCCGAGATTAGATTGTATCTCGGCCGAGACTTTCATCTTTGACATTTCTTCATAAATTCCCCGGAGCCTCATCTCGGCCGAGATGAGATTGAATCTCGGCCGAGATCTTCAGTCTTGCAAAACTTTAGAAAACCCCTGGAGGCTCATCTCGGCCGAGATTAACATCCTGTCTCGGCCGAGATCTTCAGTTGGCCCTTCCTTTCTTGCCTCGATCGATCCCTCGACTCCGCGGTCGTTTAATCTTCGATTTCGACCCTTTTTACACCTGTCTTAATACAAAAATAGCTCAAACGCATTATTTTGCCCATTAGAATATAAAAGCACTAAATACACATAATTATGCACGTTATTGACACTAAAATGACACTAAAAGTGCCCTAAAGTGCGTGCACGGAACACGTGTACCAGTAAGCAACAGGTATTTGCTCTAAGTATTTGAAAACAAAAATCTAATTAGAGGTTTATTTTCACACACCCCCCACCCCACCCCTTTCTAAACCTTTACCACTTGGGACCAACACCTGAAAATGTTTTTGGAGTTCCTCTCTAAGGCTAATCAGCCCATTCGAGCTGAGGAAAACTTGGCCGGCCCATTACGACCTAATGAAGGCCAAGGAAAGAAGTAATCAGCTGGTGGAGGAACTCACAATGATAAAGGATTAAAATCCTTTGGGAACCAAGAGTAGATGTACGAGCTGAAGGAAGTATTGTCCATCTCCCCTGAACATGTTTTTATCCTGATCAAGAATCAAGGATTGTTGAAGTAGGAAACGAAGATTTAAGTAGATCTTTCCATGCTCAATAAGAAAAAGTTTTGCAAGTATATGAGTCAATTGGGCATGACACCAAAATGCTGCAATCTAATGTCCCAACTATATATGCTTTACAAAAATGGAGAGCTAGATCAATTCTTGGCGACCAAACTGGTGCAACGTAACCATCATCTTACTAAAAATAATAACAAGACCGTGCTAAAATAGTAATCTGGCTATTTTCCCACCCAAAATTACTTTCTATTATTAGCAAAGAGTTTTTCTATATTTAGTTCGAAAATAATTTGAACACGTTTTTAACAAGCATTGACCGTGGTTTTTTGCAAAAATAAAATAAGATCTTCGCTTTTTTATTTAATCAATATATTGACAAATCTTTTTGACAAGATCAGCTCTCTAATTACGTATTCGAAAAGTTGAAAGAATTCCTTGATGCACCGGCTCTATTATCAAAGCCCTTCAAGGGAAAATTTGTACTTATATCTTGTGATCTCTAATGAAGCAATAAACACAGTACTCATTTGCAAGGTCGGACGATCTCAACAGCCAGTATACTATGTTAGCCAAACTCTGCAGGAGGCTAAACTTCAATATTCGTGATCAAAAAACTAGCGTATTCCTTAGTTATCGTGGCGCAAAAGTTACGACCATCTTTTTATGAGCACACTGTCAAGGTCTTTACTTGTCATCCTCTACGAGAAGTATTGCAGTAACTTGATGCTACAGGTCTTCTCTTAAGCTGGGTTGTCGAGCTAGGACACTTCGATATCATCTACGTGTCATGCACTGTCTTCAAAGCTCAAGTCTCAGCAAGTTTCACCCTTGAATTCACGCCACAAGTGGATATATCTAGAAATAGATCACCAACCCAAGCTCTTTGTTGATGGATCATCTACAGCCTCCCATGCAGGAGCAAGAATTGTACTACTGAGCCTAGAGAAACAATATTTAAGCTTCATAGTTCGCTTTGACTTCGCCGCTACAAAGAGTGAAGCAGAGTACGAAGCCATCTAGTTGGGAATGACGATGGATAGATCGATGAAGGTCTAAGACATCGTTATACATAATGACTTTCAAATTGTTATTAGCTAGATAAATGGAAGCTATACGACGACGGAAGAAAAGATGATGCAATATTAGAAGTTGGTTCCCAAAGCAGCTCACTAGTTCACGAAGTTCCAGTTCGTTTAGATACCTTGTTCCAGGAACGCTCAAGCGAATGCTCTTGCACGGCTCTCCATATCCAGAGGAGTCAAAAATATCACGTCAATTAGCCTGGCTGAGCAACTACGCCATCGATACATCTTGCAGAATGCATGCAAACAAAACCAACTAAAGACGCAACGTGGATGACCCCGATCATCCAATATTTGCAGGAGGGGCTAAGATACCATCGAGACCCATCAACTCATAATGAGATCGGCCCACTACAGGCTGATCAATGATGTCCTCTAAAAAAGAGGCGTTTCAGTTCCTTTAATGAGATGTGTTAAAGACAAGTAAAGATATGTCCTAGCAGAGGTCCATGCAAGAGTTTGTGGGAACCATACTAGGGGTAAGCCTTAACGCATAAAATTTTATGACAAGGGTACTTTTGGCCAACATTGAAAAAGGACGCCATCTACTATACCAGATCTTGCCAAGAATGTCAGAAGCACACCCCATTCATCTGTGCATGGCCTAAAGATTTAACTTCAGTTCGTTGTATGTGGCCCTTTGCGAAATAGGAAATCGATCTTATTGACCCATTCCCCAGAGCAAAAGGCAGATTTATACAAGCCATGGCCATTGTGGATTACTTTACGAAGTGGGCTGAAGTAGAACCCTTAAAGAAGGTTACCCAAGAGAAGATCATCAACTTCGTGTGGAAAAATGGTGTTTGCCAATTCGGCATCCTAAGGCCATTCATTATGGACAATGGGAAGTTATTCGACAACAGAAATATATAGAATTATGTGGCGGTCTCAAGATTAAACCTACAATCAAATGGACAAGTTGAAGCAGTCAACAAGGTATTGAAGCATACTATCAAAACCCGCCTCATCTACTTGAAAGGATATTGGGCCAAAGAACTACCAGGGGTACTTGAAATTAGAACTCCGACGTTGCGAGTATCTCAACATGATGAATAAGAGAGATTCCACAACAAACAAGTAAAACTCGAAAAATTTCAAGCTAACGATCTCGCGATGAGAGAGACAGCTATGCGAACTGGTGTATTCGGCCCAAACTAGGACGAACCACACAGAATAACGAGATGCCTTCCATGTGGTGAGTACGAACTTGAAAATCCGTACGGGGAAAATCTCACTCATCCATGAAACGTTCAACACTTGAAGAAATATTATCAGTAGTTTAGTGCTACGAATTGTACTTGAGTGATGAGCGATGTAAATGTGAGGAACATGTGTAAATATAGAATCTCTTTATGGTAGTTTTAGCCTTCTTAGAGTTCATATAACGATCTAAAGAAAAGACTCATTATTCAACGAGCGAACAAGGGCTCATCTATCCGATGAGCGAGCTAAGACTCGTCTATCCAATGAACGAACTAAGACTCTTCTGTGTTGATGATCAAATATAATCTCATCCACTTGATTGGTGAACTAAATCTTAATTATTCTAATAACGATGTTTGCGAATTAAGTCTACGCACATAGAAGACATGGAATAAATTCAACAAAATATGCCCGGATGACGATGTATATTGTGAATGCTAAATTATTAGAGTTTCGAGAAAACGTTACATTATCTTCGGCTCGCAGGCCATCGAAAACAAAAGGCTAAGAAAAAATACATGATTTAAATCCTAAGGCTACAGATCACCAGTAGTAGCCACCTCTTCTTTAGTGACCTATTATATTTCATCTTCCTCATCCTCTTCATCTGGGCCTCTGATATCTACCTTTGCAAGCTCCTTAGCGCTTAGCGTGCTGCCAAAGATCTCGTAGTCCACATCGGCATAAGTGACGTTCTTATGCAGATAGCATACTAGATAACCTCTAACGGGGAACAACGTCTACCTTGAGCAAGTCTCGAGCCTGCTAAGTTGTGTCAAGGTATGCGTAACATATTCTTTGTTCGCCACCTTGCGGCCTTCCACTATCTCAAAGGCCTTCATTACACCTCGATCTCCTCGGTTGTGGACACTTTTTTTTACTTTAGTTTGGCGTCCTTTGCTGCAAGCTGAGTGATCAAGTCAGCAATGGTCTTTCCAGCTTACTCTTTTATTGCAAGTTGTGCGCTTAGCTCGGTAATAGATTGAGCGACATGCTCTTTCTCGGTCTTAGCCTGGACCCATTTATCCTTGACCGCTTTCAGATATGTGTCTCTTTGGGCCAGAGCGGCCTTCAGCTCTGCGGCTTTCTTCTTCTTCTTGGCTTCAATGCTTTTTAAAGCTTTCCTTAGGGCCAGATTCTTGTATGCCTCGTGGGCGGTCTTAGCATTCACCACCGTCATATATCCCAAAGACCGCCGCAATATGTTTGTTATAGAAAAGGTTCCTAGTACTTAATTTAAGTACATCAAATAACTAGTTCAAGTTTATCTATGTATTAGTATTCATGTTTGCTCAAAAAAATATTTAATATTCATGTATTTCTTATGTAATTAAGAAAGAGTTTCCTGAATATAAATACCTCTATTAATTAATAAATTATTAATTTATCAATCAATAAATACCTCTCTTGATTTAGAGGGGTTTTACTGTACTAACATATCAATACCACAAAACACATACACATTGACAAACCACGAAACACAGCATC